>CM035302.1:35648389-35685340 GCA_020226075.1 Hydropotes inermis
GGCGGGCCCAAGGCAGAGTCTCCTCTTAGCCAAGGACCCCGTCCAGCGTTTGTGAAAATCTTTTATACCCTGAGTGTACGTGTCCAAACCCACCACCCCAAATTCCTTGAGACTTACAAAGGAAGGGTAAACACAATCACAATAACCCCATCATTCATGTGTTATGTGTTCAAACAGCTAATAATCAATAAGCCCGTGGTTACATTCCAGCCAGTTAATAACCGATAAGCCTGTGGTTACATAGAGACTGTCCGGAGGCAGGGGTGATTAGTGTCTGTTTTCTCCAAGATTCCCCTGCCCAGAGCGGGGTCTTATCCTTCCACTGTCATTCCCACAGGCGCTAAGCACAGAGTTCAGAGTCCACTGGAGAGGTGGCCACGCACGATCAGCACAGACAGGCCTGAGATGGAGTCCAGGCCCTATGAATGCCTTCTTCACCTGAACCCCAGACAGTCCTGTCTGTCCAGCGCCAAGACCTCACAGGGGACCCCTGGGTAACCCCCTCGATTCCATTTCTCTCTGCCCCATTCCCAGGATCTCCACCGTTTGCAGCTCTTCCGGGACACGGAACAGCAGGACCTTCAG
This sequence comes from Hydropotes inermis, assembly GCA_020226075.1. NCBI lineage: Eukaryota > Metazoa > Chordata > Mammalia > Artiodactyla > Cervidae > Hydropotes > Hydropotes inermis. The sequence continues at coordinate 35,648,975 of CM035302.1, forward strand.
AGCTGAGCCTGCCATCAAGACCGTCAGCCTTCCTTGAGATCAGACAAACAGAAAGGCAAGGCTGTGATGGTGCACCCGCCACTAGCCAGTGTCCTCAGTCCTGAGAACCTGGGGGCTGAAGATCCTCAAGGCGGTGCTCAAGTCAGGGGGCGATGGAGGGAGGGAGACGGGCAGGGAGGCGGTGGACGGGGCGGCCGACTCCAGCGACGACCTTCCCTCCTCTGCCACCTGCAGCTCAGGCCTTCAGTCCACCTTCCTGCCCCTGTGTCCTCAGGAACTACGTCCTCAAAGATCGCCGGTGACCTCCGAACCACAAACAGTGCTTGGTCCCCGGTCCTCCTGCTCTGTCCATCTTCTCTCTCCACTCTGCTGCCAAGAAGTGGTCAGACCACGCGGGGCCGCGGGAGGCCCTCCCAGCCACAATGACGTTCTCATGACCCCCATTGCTTGCTTGTAGCTAAAACTCCAGCCTCCTAGACCTTCTCTCAGCTCCAAAGGGCAAATTCAAGCAGTCACCAGGGAACTGAGGAACTGCAGAAACAAAGGGAAAGCAGTCAAGAAACAGAAGGGTAGCAGGCCCTGCCTCAAGGGAGATAAACATATACTGATGAATCTTCTGCAGGAATTAAGGCCCCCACCCAGGTGGAGGATGGTAACTTCAGGCGGAGCACACAATCCTTGGTGCACCACCCTGTTACCTCACCAACAACCAAAGAGAAGAACTCACACACCCTGAAGTCTTTACATTTGCCTGTAAAAATTCTTCTTCAAAAACCATTGGAGAGTTTGGGGGTTTTGACCAAAAGCCAAAAACCTGTTCTCCTTTCTTGGTTCTGCAATAAATATTTCTCTGTTCCAAACTCCCGTATTTGGGTTTGTTTGACCTCAGCGTCAGGCCCACAAAATTGACAATACTGGCTCTTCAGTTAGGTGTGGATCTAATCAGGTCCCTCCCCTGGAAAAACTTTATGGGTCCTCTGGTTGATCTTTGTTTGCTGTTGTTATTGTTTTGTTTTGTTTTCCAGCCGTGTGGCTATTGGGATCTTAGTTTCCCGATCAGGAATTAAACCCTTGGCCCCTGCAATGGAAACAAAGTTTTAACCACTGGTCATTGTTGTTCACTTCCTCCCTCATGTCCGACTCTTTGTGACCCCATGGACTGCAGCACACCAGGCCTCCCTGTCCATCACCAACTCCCAGAGCTTGCTCAAACTCATGTCCATCAAGTCGGTGATGCCATCCAACCACCTCATCCTCTGTTGCTCCCTTCTCCTGCCCTCAATCTTTGCTAGCATCAGGGTCTTTTCCAATGAGTTGGCTCTTTGCATCAGGTGGCCAAAGGATTGCAGGTCCATGGAAATCCCTAGAAATAAAGGAGGAAATGAGTCATCCTATCAACTGTCCTGCAAGACGCTGACGCTGCTTTCTCATGCAAGCAGCATCAGCATTTTGCAGGACAGGTTTTCTCGCCAGCAAGTGGGAGCCCCCTGACCGGGGGTCGAACCTGCGCCTCCTGCATTGTGAACATGGGCTTTTAATCGCTGGATCCCAAAGAAGTCCTCCCCATTCATCCCTGAATGAGCGTCAGAGCTCTTAGTCTGCTCAGGCTCACCCGCTCTATGGACTAGCTCACTGTGCACATTCATTCCAGAGGTCCTGGCTCTTCCCTGATAACACTGGCCTTGTCCTTCCTCATCCACAGTCTCTCCTAAGATGCTCCACTCCCTCCGTCCCCTCCCCACATCCCACCCTAGATAATGCCCACTCGCATTTAACTTGTGAGTGAAACTACGGCCTCCTCAGGGTCCTCTGCCACATGTGACGGTCTCGGTTCAGTTAAGTCGATCAGTCGTGTCCGACTCTTTGCGACCCCATGAACCGCAGCACTCCAGGCCTCCGTGTCCATCACCAAACTCCCGGAGTTTACCTAAACTCATGTTCATTGAGTCGATGATGCCATCAAACCATCTCATCCTCTGTCATCCCCTTCTCCTCCTGCCCTCAATCTTTCCCAGCATCAGGGTCTTTTCCAATGAGTCAGCTCTTCTCATGAGGTGGCCAAAGTATTGGAGTTTCAACTTCAGCATCAGTCCTTCCAATGAACACCCAGGACTGATCTCCTTTGGGATGGACTGGTTGAATCTCCCTGCAGTCCAAGGGACTCTCAAGAGTCTTCTCCAACACCACAGTTCAAAAGCATCCATTCTTCAGTGTTCAGCTTTCTTTATAGTCCAACTCTCACATCCATACATAACTACTGGAAAAACCATAGCCTTGACTAGACGGACCTTTGTTGGCAAAGTAATGTCTCTGGTTTTTAATATGCTGTCTAGGTTGGTTATAACTTCCCTTCCAAGGCGTAAGCGTCATTTAATTTCATGGCTGCAGTCACCATCTGCAGGGATTTTGGCCTGACGGTGGTCTAGATGCAGGGTAGTATGTCCTGCTGCCTGCCACTCACCCACAGAGCGCTCACCACTGTTTGAATAGAACACGTGTGATTACTCTGCTCGTGTCTGGCTTTCCCTGTAGATTGCAAGTCAACACCCATACCTAGTTTACTAGTAAACCATACCAGTTTACTAAACACCCATACCAGTTTGCTCACCCCCGAGTCCCCACTGCCTGGCACCATAGATGGCAAACAGTAGGTGCTTGACAAACAGCATCTGCGGGAGGACTGCGTGGGCTCCTCTGTGGTCTGAAGCAGCGTCGTGTCTTTCTGGTCTCCCCCAGTTCTCCGACTTCTTGCATTTTCTGGGCTCCTTTAACCACCTCCTCTAAACAACCTAAGCAAACTCCACAGTTCTGTCCTCCTGCCTCTCTTTTCGGCTAAAAAGATCCGTTTCTTAAACAAACCTGCGTCCTGTAATTCCTAGTTGTCCCTCAAACCACAGTCCATCTGTGTAAGTCTCTGCTCCTCGGGGAGGCCTTTCCTGACCACAGCTGGATAAGAAGAGAATCTGACTTAGAATTTTATTCTTGAGGACCCTGCGGGCGATGGGGTGGGGGGGCGGTGAACGGGGAGGGAGTCTAGAAACAGGGAGAAGCGCTGACTTAGGGAGCTGCACGCTTTTCCAGGGTTGGGCAAGAGCGGTTTCCTTATGGAGAGGAGTAAGCCCAGCTAGAAACCACCGCGGTGGGCAGTGCGCTGAGGGTGGCTTCGTAGGCCAGGCGGTCAGAGAACGCTCTTCCCGGGGCGCTTGAGCTCGGGAGAGGGGTGCCTGCCTGCTCTGGGTGAGGCTGAAGGAAGCAGAGAAGCTGGAACTAAGTTTGGTTAATAAGCTCCCTGTTCCCAAGGACCAGTGAGAGAACTCAGGTGAGGGCAACAACGGGAATTCGGAGGGTCCCTGTCGGGCCTTGTCCCAGGTAAGGTGGGGAGGCGGGGGTATCCAGGAATGGAATCTGAGTCCTTGCAGTGGGCTGTTTTCTGGGACACTTGGGGCAGGGGGCCTTTTTAACCTTTGCCGTGCTCCAGAACCACAAGCTCAGATAAAATTCAGCGTCGTCACCGCTGGCGATGTGCCACGGCCTCACCTGCTTCCCTTTCAGCGAGGCTCTCTCCGCCACCTTTGAGCTTCCTGCTCACTGCTCTGCACCCCCCACCCCCTCTCCCATGTGTGTAGACCGGGAAGCTGATGAGCGCTCAGCCCCTCGCTTACATGCCTTACCAGTGAATGTGAGATTCTTTTTGCATCATGAAAGAATTCGGAGACAAAGCAGAGAGGTTAAGAAAGTAACATGAGAGTTTAGTTAAGCAATGATACACTCTCAGATGCAGAGCAGGAAGGCAGGTGAGGAGGGCCTTCTTAGGAAGCCAGTGATGAGGGATTTGCAAAAGAAGGGGCGGACAGTCACTGAGGAAGGAGGAGTTTGGGGCTTGTCTGCCCTGACTTTCATCCCTGCTCCATTTTCCCCATGAGAGCACGGACTTCCGGCCCCATTTAGCCTAGATCAGAAGTATAATGGCATCAGGGCCTGGTGGGTCTTCTTATCTTTGACCAGTCCATCCTAAAGGAGATCAGTCCTGGGTGTTCATGGGAGGGACTGATGCTGAAGCTGAAACTCCAATACTTTGGCCACCTGACGTGGAGAGCCGACTCATTTGAAATGACCCTGATGCTGGGAAAGATTGGGGGCAGGAGGAGAAGGGGACGACAGAGGATGAGATGGCTGGATGGCATCACCGACTCGATCGACATGGGTTTGGGTGCACTCTGGGAGTTGGTGATGGACAGGGAGGCCTGGTGTGCTGCGGTTCATGGGGTCACAAAGAGTCAGACATGACTGAGCGGCTGAAATGAACTGAACTGAACTGAATCTCATAATGAGAGCACAATGAGCCAAAGGTTCCTGCTGGTCTCCGGTAGTTCCCACTTTTCCCCACCTTTCTTCGTCTGTTTGCTGTTGTTCAGCCGCTCAGTCGTGTCCCACTCTTTGCAGCTCCATGGACGGCAGCACGCCAGGCTTCCCTGTCACCACCTCCCGGAGCTTGCTCAAACTCATGTCCATTGAGTCGGTGATGCCATCCAACCATCTCATCCTCTGTCATCCCCTTCTCCCGCCCTCAATCTTTCCCAGCATCAGGGTCTTTTCCAGTGAGTCAGTTCTTCACATTAGGTGGCCAAAGTGTTGTAGTTTCAGCTTCAGCATCAGTCCTTCCAATGAATATTCAGGACTGATTTTCTTTAGGATGGACTGGTTTGATCTCCTTGCAGTCCAAGAGACTCTCAAGAGTCTTTTCCAACACCACAGTTCAGAAGTGTCACTTTGGCCCTCAGCCTTCTTTATGGTCCAGTTCTCACGTCCATACATGACCACTGGAAAAACCATAGCTTTGACTAGACAGACTTGTCATCGAAGTAATGGCTCTGTTTTTTAATATGCTGCCTAGGTTGGTCATGGTTTTTCTTCTAAGGAGCAAGCGTCTTTTAATTTCATGGCTGCAGTCACCATCCGCAGTGGCTTTGGAGCCCAAGAAATCAATTCTGTCCTTGTTTCCATTGTTTCCCCATCTATTCGTCGTGAAGTAATGGGAGCAGATGTCTTGATTTTCTGAATGTTGAGTTTTAAACCAGTTGTTTCACTCTCCTCTTTAACCCTCATCAAGAGTGGTATCATCTGCATAACTGAGGTTATTGATATTTCTCCCTCAATTTCCTTTGTCTGCTACTCAGAGGCTTATCACCCTGTTTCCTGTTGGTCTGAAGGTTCTTGCTTTCCTTTGTCTGCCCAAGGACCCCTGCAGTTTACAAGAGGCATGATTGCCTGCCCGCTGCCCCCTGGCCCCTGGCCAGCTTCTCCGCTCTTACCTAGCTGCCTGCCGTGCATGGGGCTCCAAGTCCCTGTCTCTCATTTTGCCTTCGTGGGTTTTTGTCCTGGTTCTTAGAGAGAGACCTCCAAATCGTACACGTTTTCAGACCTAAACCTGGATCTGGACCTGGGAGGTCGTCTTGTTCAATGCTGTCCACCTTTTTGTTGTTTTTCAGTTTTTCAGTCACTAAGTTGCATCCAGCTCTTTGCCACCCCATGGACTGTAGCACACCAGGCTTCTCTGCCCTTCACTATCTCCCAGAGTTTGCCCAGACTCTTGTACATTGAGTTGGTGATGCCATCTAACTGTTGACCATTTCTCCTCCTGCCGTCAGTTTCCCCCTGCATCAGGGTCTTTTCCAGTGTGCTGACTCTCAGCCTCAGGTGGTCAAAGTATTGGAGCTTCAGCTTCAGCGTCAGTCCTTCCTATGACTATGCAGGCTTGATTTCCTTTAGGATTGGCTGGGTCAACTAAAAAAATATAGTCACAGCCTGAAAGTAGAGTTAATTTATTTGCGGGAATATTTAGGACTCATGAGCCCAGGAGACAGCAACTCAGTAGCTCTGAGAAAAGTGCTCCAAGGTGGCAGGAGGGGAAGTCAGGCTATATACAAGTTTGCAATAAAGGGAGCAGGCAGTCTGAACATCAAAGATCAGGTATCCAGTTAAGGAATGTAGCACTCTACCTAGGGGAAAATGCAGGCCTCTAGGCTCACTGAATTAATTTCTTCCATCTGTGCCTCAGGTATCTGGGGCCAATCCTGATTCTTTGTTCTCCTTACTTTCTTGCATTCCCAGCTACTCAGCAATCGCCGTGGGGGATGGCAGCACCCACTGAATCTCAGCTTTGGGATCCCTCATTCACATTTGGAGGCAGAAATCGCTAGTGGCTGACATTTCTTGTTTATTAATATGGCAGGAGATATTTTCATTTCACAACTGGTTTTGTTGCAGGAAGGGGGACCCCTTCCAGGGCCCGAAACTGGGCTCTTGTCTAACACTCGGAAATGAATTGTCCGAGGAGACACATGTGCTGACAAAGCAAGAGATTTTATTGGGAAAGGGCGCCCGGGCGGAGAGCAGGAGGGTAAGGGAACCCAGGAGAACTGCTCTGCGCCTGGCTCGCAGTCTTGGGTTTTATGCTGATGTTTCCAGGTGGTCTTTGGCCAATCATTCTAATTCAGAGTTTTTGCTGGTGGCACACGCATCGCTCAGCCAAGGTGGATGCTAGTGAGAGGGATTCTGGGAAGTGGACGGACACGCGGTGTGTCCTTTCGACCTTTCCCGAACTCTTCCGGTTGGTGCTGGCTTATTAGTTCCGTATTCCTTACCAGGATCTCCTGCCATAAAACAACTCATGGGAATGGTTACTATGGTGCCTGGCCGGGGTGGGCGGTTTCAGTCAGTGTGCTTCCCCTAACAGTCTGATCTCCCTGCAGTCCAAGGGACTCTCAGGAGTCTTCTCCAGTACCACAATTCTAAAGCATCGGTTCTTTGGCACTCAGCCTTCTTTATGGTCCAACTCTCACATCCGTGAGAAAGCTATGGAAAAACCATAGCTTTGGCTAGACAGACCTTTGTCTGCAAAGTGATTTCTTTGCTTTTTTAATACACTGTCTAGTCTTTGTCATAGCTTTTCTTCCAAAGAGCAAACTTTTTTAATTTCATGGCTGCAGTCACCATCTGCAGTGATCTTGGAGCCCAAGAAAATAAAATATGTTCCTGTTTTCACTTTTTTCCCATCTATTTGCCATGAAGTGATGGGAATGGATAGCATGATCTTAGTTTTTTGAATAATGAGTTTTAAACCAGCTTTTGCACTCTCTTCTTTCACTTTCATGACGAGGTTCTTTAGTTTCACTTCGCTTTCTGCTGTTAAAGTGGTTATCCTCTGCGTATCTGAAGCTGTTAATATTTCTCCCAGCAATCTTGATTTCAGCTTGAACTTCATCCAGCCCAGCATTTCACATGATGTACACTGCATAGAAGTTAAATAATCACAGTGACAATATACAGCCTTGACGTACTCTTTTCCCAGTTTTGAAACACTCTGCTGTTCCATATTCAGTTCTAACTGTTGCTTCTTGTCCTGCATACAGGTTTCTCAGGAGACAGGTAAGATGATCTGGTAATTCCATCTTTTTAAGAATTTTCCACAGTTTGTTGTGACCCATGGTCAAAAGCTTTAGCATAGTCAATGAAGCAAAGAAGTAAATGTTTTTCTGGAGTTATTTTGCTTTTTTTTCTATGATACAATGAATGTTGTCAGTTTGATCTCTGGTTCCTCTGCCTATTCTAAATCCAGTTTCTACATCTGGAAGTTCTCAGCTCACATACTACTAAAGCCTAGCTTGAAGGATTTTGAGGAACACCTTGCTAGCGTGTGAGATGAACACAATTGTATGGTAATTTGAACATTCTTTGGCATTGCCTTTCTTTGGGATTGGAATGAAAACTGACCTTTTCCAGTCCTGTGGCCACTGCCAAGTTTTCCAAATTTGCCAGCATATTGAGTGAAGCACTTTCACAGCATCATCTTTTAGGATTTGAAATAGCTCAGCTGGAATTCCATCACCTCCACTACCTTTGTTCATAGTGATGCTTCCTATGGCCCACTTGACTTAGCATTCCAGGATGTCTGGCTTTGAGTGACCACACCATCGTGGTTAGCCGGGACATTAGAAACTTTTTTTGTATAATTCTTCTGTGTATTCTTGCTACTTCTTTTTCTAATCTCTTCTGCTTCATTAGGCTCTTGCTGTTTCTGTCCTTTATGTGCCCATGAAGTGTTCCCATCTTTGCATGAAATGTTCCCTTGGTGTCTCCAATTTTCTTGAAGAGATCTCTGGTCTTTCCCATTCTATTGTTTTCTCCTATTTCTTTGCTTTGTTGACTTAAGAAGACTTTCTAATCTGTCCTTGCTGTTCTCTGGAACTCTGAATTCCGATGGGAGTATCTTCCCTTTTCTCCTTTGCCTTTCACTTCTTTTCTCAGCTATTTGTAAGGCCTCCTCAGACAATCACTTTGCCTTCTTGCATTTCTTTTTCTTTGGCAAGGTTTTGGTCGTCACCTCCTGTACAATGTTATGAACCTCTGTCCATAGTTCTTCAGGCACATTCTCTACTGTATCTAATCCCTTGAATCTATTTGTCACTTCCACTATATACTCATAAGGGATTTGATTTAGGTCATATCTGGAAGTGGTTTTCCCTACTTTCTTCAATTTAAGCCTGAATTTTGCGATAAGGAGCTGATGATCTGAGCCACAGTCAGCCACTGGTCTTGTTTTTGCTGACTGTATAGAGCTTCTCCATCTTGGTCTGCATAGAATATAATTAATCTGCTTTCAGTGTTGACCATGTGTAAAGTTGTCTGGGAAGCCCAAATCAACTATACTTTAATTTTTTAAAAAAAAGTGAAAATCAAATAGGGTAGGGGCAGCTGAGGTCAAGGCCAGACTGCGGCTGTGGAAGCTGGCGAGCTGACACAGGGCACGTGGGGTGGCTGTCGCCTCAGGAGGTGGGGGGACCCGAGAGGTAAGTTCCCTGGCTCCCACAGTGCCATGTAAAAGAGTACGAATTGTGTGGTTTAAGAGATGTCGTTTGCTTGTGAAGAAGCGTGTCTGCACAAGGCAGGGGACAAGATGGTCACAGCCGTTTCCATGAACAGATCATCCTGAGGTCGGTGCTCCGGCCTCCAACACTAAGGACCTCTTGTTGCAGAGCTTCGCTGATGTAATTGCCTCCACTGTCCTGTTCCCATCTGGGAACACCGCAGGTCCCACTGCGAACACCTGCCAAAGCTCAGGGCTTCACTGACCACGTCTGCAAGGGCCCATCTCTGCCGAGCCCCACGCCGGCTGTGGATCGGGTGATTTTCACTCTGGGACCCAGGCTGCAGGAAGTCGGTGCCGGCCTCCGCGCCCCAGCCAGCAGGAGCAGGGCCACATCCCGGCTGTTCCTCTGTGCGAATGCTCTAGACCGAGGCCCCGTGGCCCAGTCCACGGCAGGGAGGAAGGAAGCACACAGCCCCCACAGGGGAGGGCGTTAGGGCCAGAGCAAAGGGAGAACATGGGGGAGAGTCAGCAAATAGCTGGGGCAAGGTTTCCACCGTCAGTGGGGAGGCAGAAGGAAGGCCTGGAGAAGCCAGACAGGCGGGTGGAGGGGCAGGAAGGGCGGGCAGCCTCGGTGGGGGGCCCCGTGGGCACAACCAGGGAGCCACACGCGTTCGACCGGGAGCAGCCTCTGCTGGTGGGGGGTTGCCAGAGGCAAAGCGACAAGTGTAGCTCTCAGATGCAGAAGCAATCTGCCAGATGTTGGAGGGCATGCTGTAGACCGTGTGACCCTCGAGGGCTGCACTGGCTTTTCCAGGAGCAGACCTAGGGCGCTGGAGGGCCCGTGGCAGCCAGACTCCCTGGGGTTCCTGCTAGGTGGGGTCAGAAGTCACCTTTACCGGGGTGGTCAAATCACGCCCTCACCCCAGTCCAGGCCAGGGGATGCTCAGGTGAAGGGGAGGCAGGGGGCAGTTTCGGGGAGAGGGGCGCTCCAGGGCAGGCGTGTCCAGAGGTTGGGAGGCGGCCTACCTGAGGGCGAGTTCAGACTCTCCACTTATGACCTGTGTGACCTTGATTAGCTAACTGGCTTCCAGAAGCCTCAGCTTCCTCATTTGTGAAATAGGAAAGGAACCTGTTCTAGCAACCTGACATGATGATTTAAAAAGTGTTGCCAGCGGTTAGCATGAGCCCACTGTGCCAGGCGTGTATCAGGAGCTCCGTGTTGCTTTATCTTTCACGACAGAGCCTGTGGACTTTCACCCTGGAGGGAAGGACCCCAAGGGCTCCTGGGGGGGCTTGGCAATCCTGGCTTAGTCCTGAGCTTGGCGCTGGTGGGCATGGTTTTAGACCTTGTGTGTTAAAGCCGTGTCCCCAGGCTCTGTTGTAACCTTTTAGGAGTCTCAGACTCTAAATAGCTCTGTCACACTTTGGGGATGCTTCCCTTAAAAAGTCCTTTACATCTGAAATCACTGACACTTTCAGAAAGTTTGGACACTCTGGGTGTTTTCCCTCGGACCTTTCTCCGATTCTCACAGGACTGATACGTGAGGCCAGCCCGGCTACTGTGGCTCCTGTTTGGTGGAAATGCTTTATTCTGAGCTGTGGTTATGACGAAACAGGAACCGGAAGGGAACGGGAAAAGATCGGCCACGTGTCTCCGTGGTGTCATTTTTCCTGAAGATTCACTCTGATGCTTGGAGCCGTAGCGAAGAAACTTTTGGAAGTGAGAATAAGACTAAATCAAGTCAAACAAGATAATATTCTCGATGTGAAATACAGTGATGTGTCACTTCCTGCCTAAAAAAGAGAGAAAAGTGAGCTCACTGGCACACACATCACACCTGTGCACAGATTCCCCCCCAACACAGACACACACCTGGGTGGATCTTAGAAGAGACGTTGGATGTTTCTAAAAATTATTTATCTTTTTTTAAAAAAGGGAGGGGGAGTTGAATGAAGGTTGCCAAAAGATAAATAAGATAAATTGTTTATGTAGTCTCCTAGTCTAGTCTTAAGATAAATGAGTAGTAAGGCTGTAGTGTACAACATGGTCAATGTAGTGAACACTGGTTTTTGAAACATATGTATATATATAAAAAACCAGTGTTCACTACATATATATACATGTATATATATACACGAAAGTTAAGAAAGTAATGCTGAGTTCTCATAACAAGAATAACAGGTTTTTCTCTTTCTTTAACTTTGTATCTATGTGAGTTTATGGGTCTTCACCAAACTTACTACGGTAATCATTTCAGGATGTTATAGGAGTCAAATCATTATGCTGTATGCCTTAAAGGTACTCAGCGCTATTGTCAACTATATCTCAATAAAACTGCAAGAAAAAACAAAAATTAAGCAAACTCCAGAAGTTTTATGACATAACAGCTATTTCCCTTTAGATAAGCATTTGTGCCATATAAATGATAGTGGAATATTCATCAACAGTTAATGTAGTGGACTTTCTATTAGTATTTAGTCTTGATCAACAGTGTTCTGTGCTAAGCTGCTTCAGTCGTGTCCGATTCTTTGCAACCCAATGCTCTGGAGCCCGCCAGGCTCCTCTGTCCATGGGGATTCTCCAGGCAAGAATACTGGAGTGGGCTGCCATGACCTCCTCCAGGGGATCTTCCCAACCCAGGGATCAAACCCTTGTCTCTTACATCTCTTGCACTGACAGGCAGGCTCTTTACCACTAGCACCACCTGAGAAGCTAATATAGCTCAAAGAACTGATGCTTTAACATGCTAGAAAGAGCTCTGAAGTCAGCCATCCAGGGGCCCGCAGGCTACTGCGCGACTTCGAACAAGTGCAGCTGAGGTTTTGAGCTGTGCCCGGGCAAGGGCCAGGCACCCCACCTCCATCCCTCCTCTGAGTGACGTGGGCCGCGGGGGCCCAAGGCATTCTATAGCAGGTTGCCACACAGAGAAAAGCTTGTGCAAGCTTGTGCGCGCTGTGACTATAAACCCCAGATAATAACTCTCCCTTAGGCAGAAGCACTGACAAGTCAATTTCAAGGAAAAAAGAAATCTCGACTTGTTCTCATGGCATTCCTCTTTCCCCAGGGTAAGTGAGAAGCGTGGGCCTCCTGCGGGCCTCGCTTCTTAGCTCTGCCCGCTGAAACATTCTGACAAGCACCTCAGAGTGGTGAGATAATTGAGGAGGAATATTCTCCTTTATAGAATGCCAGGAGAGAAATGAAGAGAGAATAATCGTATTGCAATATTATTATTTTGCAACTCCAACTGAAACAACTAATCCAAGCAGTGGTCATCAACAGAAGCTAAAACAGCACAGGGAAGTGGAGAGGGAAGCTTATAGTGGACGGATCCCTCTGAGGTCGTCAGGAGCCACGGTCAGTACTGACAAGGCGTGAAGTCAAGCAGAGGAGATGTCCTGATTTGAAGCGACGGGAACCCCCTCACCGCCTAACATGCCCCACACTAGCGTTTCTGTGCGCGTCACTTTTAGGTTAAGTAACATTAGCATCAGCCACTCAGCTGTGTCCGGCATTTTGCGACCCCATTTTGCTACAGTCTGTTGGCCTGCAGTCCGCCAGAACACCTGTAGGTTATTTGGTGTTATAAACTCAGGTTTTCTTTATGCAACTTCCCTTTTATCATTAAAAAAAAAAGTCCCTTTTTGTACCATAATATGTTTGCCTCAAATTTCACACTCAGTTCAGTTCAGTTCAGTTCAGTCGCTCAGTCGTGTCCGACTCTTTGCGACCCCATGAATCGCAGCACACCAGGCCTCCCTGTCCATCACCAACTCCCGGAGTTCACTCAAACCCATGTCCATCGAGTCAGTGATGCCCCCCAGCCATCTCATCCTGTCATCCCCTTCTCCTCTTGCCCCCAGTCCCTCCCAGCATCAGGGCCACGTTAGCAACGTACACATCGCCTCTCCTGCCTTGTTTTGTTAAAAGGGACCCTGGTGCTTTTCACTGCAAATCTGAACCTTGAGGCCACAGTCCTGCTGCCATTGCCGCTGCGTCCGTCACTGGACCGGTGCCCAGGGCTCGGAAGCAACTTTCGTTTGTCCTTTGGCTTTTGTTTGTGTTAGAGAAAATAGATCATCAGTTTGTTTTGACATTTATGAATCAAATTTAGGGTGAAAGAGCTTTCTTGCTCCGCGTCTCCCTTTCATCTCTTTCAGGCATTTGTTTGTTGTTGTTTAGTTGCCAAGTCGTGTCCGACTCTTTGGAACTCCATGGACTGTAGCCCACCAGGCTCCTCAGTCCGTGGGATTTTTCCAGGCAAGAATACTGGAGTGGGTTGCCATTTCCTTCTTCAGGGGAATCTTCCTGGCCCAGGGATTGAACCTGGGTCTCTTGCCCTGGCATGCAGAGTCTTTCCCAAGCATTTATTTGGCCATAGCTTAAAAAGGGAACTTGGTCTAAAAGCTATCTTGCTTTCTAAAAATATAGCTAGTCATTAAAGTCCTTTGCCTCTCCCTTGGGGCTGATTTTGGCCTAGGACGCTGGTTAAATCACAAAGTAGTCTGCCTGGACCATTCAGATGACGACTCTTAACCTGTCTCAACTTGCTTAGAGTAAACATGATTTCATCCTCAAGCGACTTTCATCTCAGTCTTAAAAGGCGGAGTCCTTTGACTCGTGTTGCTCTTAACTCTTCCTACATGTCAGTTAACACAACATCAAACACAGCAGGGGAAGAAGGGTTAAAGGGAGGCCCCAGGAAGGCAGTGGAGGCTGCTTCCTGCTAGACCGGGCGCAGAATTAGAGCCTGGAAGAGCCCTGGTCGCAAAGGCCGCCGTGGTCTGTGGGCTCAGCGCACCCAAAGTCACGCTTTTCCCGGGCCTCTTTAGCTCCTCCTGCGTTTCATTTTAGCATCTCTGCTGGGACCTGAGGCTCCTCCTGTCCTTCAGATCCGCTCTTTTCCTCAAATCATAACTCAGTCCTTTTCCTGAAAGTCGACCTCCTTCATCTAATTTCTCCTGGTCCTGAATTCTACTTTCTCTTGTAGTCTAAAGCCTTTGAAAATATACTCTTGTGGACTGATTTATCCCTCTCTTCCACATAATTACAAACTCCTCGGGACAGAGCTGGATCTTACAATCTTGAGATGTCACCGCTGTGTTGTGACAGAACAGACTTTTAACAGACACTGGCTAAATTACCATAGTCCCATTCAGCCAAGAGCACGTTGCACACAGATGTGCCCCTATATGTGCAAAAAAAAAAAAACAAACCAGGAAAAGAAACAAAAACCCCTCCAAACCCATCTTATACGTACACAGCGCTTTCTGGATGAGAAAGCATCTTGCTTTCATTGGGTCACTCAGTTCTGTAGCAGCCCTAACGTCTCCCCTTTTCCCAAAGAGACCAGGTGAGTCCTGAGAAGCTCAGCGGGGGATGGAGGAGACGCAGCTCCCTGGTGGGTGAGACAAGGGCGGAGCCGGGCGAGTCCCGGAGCCTTTCCTCCCGCCTGTGCCCTGGCAGTTCCAGAAAGCGCATCAGGAAGGTCACCTTAACCTTGGCAACGATGCAAACGGATGATTCCAGGTCCTCCAGGTCCTCCAGGAGCACCACCTCACGGACCCCCGAGGACGCTCTTCTCTCTGCACCAGCAGATACTAAGCTTTCTGGTCTCAGAATCCCTTATACCTTTAAAGATTATTGAGGACTTTTTAAATAAAGACCTTTGGTAAATACGAGTTATAGTTAACTAATACTTACCTTATTTGACATTAAAACGGAGGACATTAAAAAACATGTTGACTTTTAAAATAATGGCAAACCTAGTATGTATTAACAAATATTTTTAATAAAAATTACCATGTTTTCCAAAACAAAACCAATTTAGTGAGAAAAGTGGCATTGTTTTTACATTTTTGCTAAACTCCTTCATGCCTGGCTTAATGGAAGTAATTTGGATCCTCATAGTTGCCTGTGTGTATTCAGTCTGTTGTGAAAAGTTGCTTGGATAAAGACAGTCCAGACCCATGTAGATATATAGCTGGAAAGGGGAGGGATATTTTAATAGCCTTTTAGAAAGTGAACAAAAATTCTAAAATGCTAAAAGATGAGCTGCAATGTGGAACCTGAAGCTCGATCCATGAACTTTTTGCACTCTACTACCTTGGAATTCATTGCTCTTTCTGGAATGTCGGAGGTATCTTGTTCACATGCAGGAGGCAGAATAATGACCCCAGAAGGCATCCTTGTCCTACTTCCCTGAACCTGGGAAATGCAGTAAAAGGGATGCTTGCTGATGTGGTTGTTGGGAACACTGAAACGGAGACAGGACGGAAGAGACTGAGACAGATGCCCCAGGAGAAGGACTCCGCCCAACACTGCTGGCACAGAGATGGAAGAGTCCACGAGCCAGGAAATGTGGGCGCCTCTCAAGGCTAGAGGGCTCCCCTGGTGGCTCGGGGCAAAGAGCCCACCTGCAATGCAGGAGACTCAGGAGACCTGGGTTCGATCCCTGAGTGGGGAAGATCCCCTGCAGAAGGAGATGGCAACCCACTCCAGTGATCGATCTCGCCTGAAAAATCCCATGGACGGAGGAGCCTGGTGGGCTACAGTTCAAAGGGTGGCAAAGAATTGGACACGACTGAGCACACGTTGTTGGCTCAAGGCAGGAAAGATGAGGAAGCAGTTTCTCCCCTGGAGCCTCCAGAGAGGAACACAGGGAGACCAGTGTCGGACTTCAGACCCGCAGAGATGCGGGGTCACAGAACTTGTTGGACAAGCCACTAGGTTTGCGGTGGTTTGTTGCCGCAGCAACAGGAAGCTCCATGTAGACTTCATCATGCTGAGTGTCGGTCATTTGGAAAATGATGGTTCCCTGGGTTACGTGCAGATTTTTCCAATGTCAACATGCTTCCTTCTGCAGTCCCAAACAGCCACTGTCATTCACATCAGGCTGAATTTGTCAGAAAACTCTTCAAGTATTAGGAAGCTTTCAAGTACTAAGAGCAGCTATCCAAAATTTCCACTTGAAAACTCTTATTTTACTATTGGCAACAAATGTTGTCAGCTGCTTCCCTTGAAGTGACAGACTCACTTCATGCGCTTTTGAAAAATGTATTCTAAGTACTGAAGTCTAACAGCCAGCTTGTCTCTCGGTGGTTCTTGCAGAAAGAAAACGGGGCTCCAGCTGGATTAACTGAAGTGAACAAAGGAAGACACAGTGGCTCCTGTCCTGAAGCTTCAGGCTCTTTGTCTCAGGCTCTGACGCCGTCTGCCTCCCTTCCCCCTGCCCACACACGCAACTGTACCCTCCACTCCCTCACCAGACTGGAGTTTCCCACCAGACTTCCGCTCTTCTCATTCCCCTTCCTCTGAACTTGTCAGAACCCGTCTCTTTAAAATGAGGCCGTCTGACAGACCCACAGACTTAAAGAACGCATTTATGGTTACCTAGGGAAAGGAGGGGGGAAGGATCGTGAGGGAGTTTGGGAAGGCCACGTACACACCGCTATATTTGCAGAGGATCACCAGGACCTACTGTCCAGCTCAGCGAGCTCTGCTCAATGTCGTGTGCGGCCTGGATGGGAGGGGAGTTTGGCTGGAGAATGGATATGTGTGTAGGCGCAGCTGAGTCCCTCTGCTCTCTACCTGAAAATATCACAACATTGCTAATTGGCTCCACTCCAGTATAAAGTAAAAAGATAAAAATAAAATAAAATTAAGCCTTCTGAGCATCCAGGGGCCAAACCTTTAATTTTTCATATTCCTTGGGATAAAGCTGAATTGTGAGAAGTAGCAAAATATTTTCCCAAAGTAACTGAAGAGCCTCGCAGATTTACAGAGGTATTTAAGACAGTCATTCAAACTGATCAACAAGGTTTCTCTGACTTATATCAGCTAGTTCAGACGCTTGTCAGTGAAGGTCAGGCCCAGCATTTGATGAAAACTGCTAATTGGGAAAATCCTGAACGCTGTCTAGAATTGGGAGACCAGCCCCCTGACTTACTGTATGATTAGGTTCAAGCCACCTCTAGGCAACTTCATCAAGCAATTCTTAAGACTTTTTCAAAGCCTATAGATTGGGACAAAGTTCAGGCTTGCACACAAAAATTTGATGGACTGTTCATGACTATTATAATTGACTTCAGAATGTTTCTAAAGAAAACTCTGGTCTTTCTTCAGATGCTGACTCCACCTGGGTAGTTTTAACTCTGTTTATTAATAGGCTGAGCCAAGACCTTTCTAGTACAAGGGACCAGTGTGGAACGGGAGGCCTTGTCCACTCCAGATTTAGTCCATCTGATGAGTCAGCTCTCCTGTACTCTGGGTGAGTCACCGCCAAGAAAGACCGCCAGAATTCTATTAATAGACCTTCAACTCCATCAAATGAAGGCTCCTAAACAAAACCCAAACCTTCCTATTTCTGCTGTTACTGCAAGAGCCAGCACATTGGAAAAGCGACGGTCACAAATGTAAGCGCGAGAGGCGCCTTCAGCTCCCCAACCAGCCCCTCCAGGGTCCTCCAGCAAAACTAACTGCACTCCTCACCCTGAGGTTCCCACAGACTCCTCAGAATCTCTGCCAAGTATCAACCAACACCCTAGAAGGAAACAGGCCCTTCACGCCATGCAGCCTGCGGGACAAGATTTCTAGGCTCAAGGTCTCGTTATCCCTTGCCAGAGCTCCTGAAACTCCCATTTTACCACGAGAAAACCTAAAGGCTAAGGGTGGAGGCTTATCCAGGACCTCCGAGCCATAAACATTACTATCCCTTGACACCCTGCTATTTCTAGCCCTCATGTGTTACAACATTCATTCCTAAAGGAAGGACATTCTCTTCTGTAACTGATGATACAGCACATTCTTTAGTATTCTAGCCGTTGAAGCTAGCCAATGCCTTTCGGCCTTCAATCAGGAAGAAAAACAATTTGCCTGAACAGTAATGCCTCTTTTTTGAGGCATTTTACTGAGAGTTTTGCTGGGTTTTTTTACTCAGTAAAAAAGCTGAGAGTTTTACTGAGTTTTACGGAGAGTTTTACTGAGACTCCCTCCTATTTCTCATGAATTCCGCAGACTGATCTGGACAATATGAAGCTCCCTAGGGCTCCCCTGTGCTGTAATACGTGGGTGCTTTGCATGTTTGATCTCTTTCTAAAGCTGCCCTGTAAAAAGCATCCTTCTGCCAAAGCTTTGAGGTTTAATCACATCTGTATTCGAGCAGTATGTTAGAGTCACTTCCTATTTCTCTGAGAAAGGAAGATGGCTTGAATTTTGGACTAGAAAAAATGCTCAAACTAACAGAAATACAGCAACATTGAAAACATTTTATGAACTTCCAACTATGTCCTGCAACTTTCTCATATTTAAAACAAGAATAGCATGTGAAGCAATATATACTGAATCAGCCTCATGCATTGAACGTTATTGTATGCAATGCGCTGTGCAAGAGTTAAACAGCCAAGAATCCTAAAAATAGTAAGTGACCAAATTTTTAAATATTAAATTGAGGGTGAAAAGGCTCAAATCATTTCCACAAGAATGATCTCCCACAACTGATTTACGAATTAGTACAATCTTGCCTCAGAATATGTTAATTTTACCCAGTGAAACTAACTGCGGAATTAATCTCTAACTAGAATGCATCTTCCCTTCTGGGTTTTTAACACATTCTTTTTGGTTAAATTTCAAGAAACTATCGTCATGTGATTTCATTCGGAAGTAATGTCAGTCTTCATGAGAGGTTTATGCACAGATTCATACACACACACACACACACACACACACAATAATATCTTTTGACAGCATCTAAAATGCTTCTGTCCATATTTACTTCTAAACCTAAGTAATTCTCTTTCAAAAAGCAGCCTTATATAAGCTTTTAAAACCCTAATGATGAGCTGAGAAATACAGCTCTGAATGAATTAAATTACATAAAATTGATACAAACCAT
This sequence comes from Hydropotes inermis, assembly GCA_020226075.1. Lineage (NCBI taxonomy): Eukaryota > Metazoa > Chordata > Mammalia > Artiodactyla > Cervidae > Hydropotes > Hydropotes inermis. The sequence goes on from CM035302.1 coordinate 35,667,734, forward strand.
AAGGTGCAGAGAACTCGATTTTCCTCTCTGTTGGTCAAGGTAACTATCCTAAAAATCACTCAAGTGTCTAAGCAAATTGGAACAGAAGTAGAAAGGAAAGCTATAAGAATGACCATGAATGAAAAAATTCACAGATTTTTCCATTTGTTAACCGGTTTTTCTCACCAAACATTGCCTGTGAGATATATACACATGCACATATGCACATGCTCACACATATATGTACATGCACTGTGTGTGTGTTGATTGAAAGATACCCATTCTAAACATTATGACACTGCAGTCATTTCACTTACCTGTTTACTCAACAAATTTATTCCCTCCTTTGCCAGGTATCCATTTCGGGGAAATAAGCACAAAAAGACAATGCTCTCTTTCCTGAAAGTGTTCATGGCCTACTAAGAGTCAAACATTTGTAAATTATTTATGAGTAATAAATAATTGTAGGAATGCAGTAAATGTTATAATAAAAGTGTGGATTAAGTGCTATGTGGATGCAGAAAAAGAAATGGCTGAGTTGCCTGTGAGACATAGATAGCTTCTCAGAGTACACAGCATTTGAGCTGAATCTTAGAGGGGAAGTTTCTAGGTGGGTAACACAAGGGTGTTCTGAATGGAGGGAACAGAGAGGACTGAAAAATCATGCTGTAATCAGGGTACTTGAGTAACAGCTTAACGTGTCTGAGAGCAGAATTCACACTGAGAATGAAGAGAAATTAGGTTGAAAGGGGCTGCTGACCTGAAACAAATAGACTGCCAGAAGTTTCTCCAGCAAAGATGGGTTTACTCAAGGCCAGCAGAGATTTGTAGTTTGGGATCTGCGACCATGATGTGAGTTGCAGCCACTTGCTAGTCCCCGAACAGCTTCCAGAGAGAGGAAGAAGCAGCTGGTGCTTGCAGGGGTGGGGCTGGGGCTGTACCGTGAACAAGGAGTCTGTGGCTTTTTATTGGCTGAATCCTCGCCTGGAAGAGAAGGAATCTTTCTCTTCCTCTTGGACTCAGCCATCAATCATCGCAGGAAGTAAGAGCTCCTCCTTCTCATCTCCCAACCAATAAACTGAGGTTTCTATGTACTAGTGTTTTACATTTCCCCCATTTGATCAGGATCTTTTTCTGAAAGCATCACGGATCAAGAGCCAGGTGTTCTAGCCTCAGTGGATTTTCAGCCACTGAGTAAATTTTTTTTTTATCAGAAAGTACCTTTCAGGGTGTAGCGTCCCAGGTCAGAGGGAAAGTTGCAGAGACGGGAAATGTATTGAGGTCACCACTGAGTAACAGAGAAGGCTAGATAGAGGGAGAGAGAACTCTCAGATACTTTTTATCAAAGTCTGTCTGTCATCAAGGTCATAGGCCCTGGAGATCATCTATAGCATCATGTCATCATCAGAGGTTTGGAGATGAACTTCCAATGGGCATGGCCCACACATCTCGGGAAGCCTGTCTCATCAGACGTTGTCTGCTCCGGTTCTGGGAAATCTCTACTTTCAGGTCCTCAGATGATCTGCAGTTCGGTCAGTGTTCAGTGCTTCTTTTTAGGCGTGTCACATGAACCCAAGTGTCTTCTTTGGAGTTTGGTGGCACAAGCACTGATTAACAATACCTGATAAGGACCTCTCCAGTGAGGTGGAAGAGAGTTCTTCTGGAGGTGTCTTTTCCAATAGACAGAAGCTCTAGGTTGCAAGATGTGGTGCTTAAAAATCTTTGTCTTCTGAGAGCACACTGTGAGATTGCTTTACCAAAACATAGAAGCAATTAGGCCTTTGCAATATTGAAGTACCTCTCCTTTTATCATTTGTGGGCCAAAAGAAGCAGGCATTGAGTGTGCTGGGTTCCTGTGACTATCTGAAAGGTTGAGAGGTTATGAATTCCAAAAAGAAGGGATCTGAGATTTAGAAGGACCAGTGTCAAACTTTTGGCACAACGTATTTTGCTAATTTAGTCTTAGTGATGCCATTAGTACAATCTATTAGACCAGAGGATTGAGGGTGGTTGCAAAGCCAGCTGAACAACCTAGACTTTTCAAAGCACCTGTCCAGTAAAAGGGGCTCCTCCACCATTGTACAGCCTGAGAGGAGGCCCCCTGGTAGGGACAATCTTTTCTGAAGGGGTTTTAGCAACAGAAGAGGCAGCAGCCTGTCTGTAAGGGAAGACTCCAGTCCAGTGTGAAAACATACAGACCATGACTAAAACATACTTATATCCAAGAGACAAAAGAAGTCATATGAAACCCACTTGCCAACCTTTGAATGATCCATGAGGCAGTTTTAAATGTCCAGGGGCAGTACGGACGGCCTCCCTTGGATTGTACTTTGGACAGGTGGGACAGGCCCGGGGGGGGGTAGTTTTCATGATCTTTTTAATGTTTTCCCACCTAGATTACAACAGATACCACTCTGCCAGTAGACCAATGGTTTGATGCATGCCCAGTGGTGAGGAGTGAGAATTTTAGAGCCTCTAAATAAACCGGTTTATTTGGTTATTATAAACCAAACCTTTCTTTATCAAATTAACAAGTATTTAATTTCTAATCTTATTTTTCCTTTTCTAAGACCACTTATTGGTCTTCTCTAGCCAATTTTACTAAGTTGTCATTTGGAGAAGTAGCCCTTTAGGTCATGACCAAGGTTTGGCTTCTGTGTCCTTTTACGGGAAGCATTCCTTGCAGAAATATTAACAAGGAGATGTCCTCTAGCCTCCAGAGGGTCAGGTGTAGAATGCCCCAGAATCTTGGTAATACCTAAAGTGGTAGGTTAAAGTATTATATTTAATAATTCCTGAACATAGGGGCCATTTTAAACTTCACTTCCACTGTAAGGAGGCCACTTTGCTTTCACAGCGTTCCAAAATCACGACCACCTTCAAAAGCATTACTACTATCAGTGTAAATGCTGCAGTTTTGTCCTTGGCTAAAGTACCATTCAGCCTGTCGGGCTGAAGTAGCCACGGATACTTGTTCTTGCCACAAACAACATGAAAAGCAGTTGTAACGGCACACAGGACACAGAATCTGCCCTTATCATCTTGTAACTGGGAGCCGTCCATGGGCTACGAGACATAGGCTGCCACTCCGGTGAAATCCCCTGTAGGTTATCACAGGACTCGGGAGGGAGTCTATCAGCACTGAAGGCTCATGAGGTGCTTTGTCAGTGTGGGGGGGAAGAGAAGCAGCTAGGTTAAGGTCGCTGTGACAAAGAATCACATACGGGGCAGTTAACAATATGACTCCGAAAGAGGAGAGGGCTGCAAACTTGAGCATGGTGAGAATTCTGCTACATGGGGTACAGCAGTGGTTAACGGGAGGCCACTGGGATTTTTTCAGTGGCCTTTACCAAAAGGCAAAGGCAACGACGGCTGTAAGGCAAGGAGATGTTTCTGCGCCAGAGGCTCTAGTTCGAGGCTGTAATAATATTATGGGTCAACTGATGGTCCCCATGTCCTCAGTAAGTACCCAACGGCATTCCCTGCCTTTTCATGTACAGTGAGGAAGGTGATAATTAACTGTGTGGATCACAGCAAATTGTGGAAAATTCTGAAAGAAATGGGAATACCAGACTACCTTACCTGCTTCCTGAGAAATCTGCATGCAGGTCAAGAAACAACAGTTAGAACTGGCATAGAATAATGGACTGTCTGGTTCAAAATTGGGAAAAGAGTACATCAAGGCTGTATATTGTCACCTTGTTTATTTAACTCATATGCAGAGTACATCATGCAAAATGCCAGGCTGGATGAAGCACAAACTGGAAAGAAGATTGCCAGGCGAAATATCAGTAACCTCAGATATACACATGACCCTACCCTTATGACAGAAAACAAAGAGGAACTAAAGAGCCTCTTGATGAAAGTGAAAGAGGAAAGTGAAAAAGCTGGCTTAAAACCCAAAATTAGAAAAACTAAGATCATGGCATCTGGTCCCATCACTTGATGGCAAATAGATGGGGACAAAATGGAAACAGTGACAAACTTTATTTTTTGGGGCTCCAAAACCACTGCAGATGGTGACTGCAGCCATGAAATGACAAGATACTTGCTCCTTGGAAGAAAAGCTATGATCACCCTAGACAACATTTTAAAAAGCAGAGGCATTACTTTGCTGACAAAGGTCTGTATGTTCAAAGTTATGGTTTTTCCAGTGGTCAGGTATGGATGTGAGAGTTGGACCATAAAGAAAGCTCAGCGCTGAAGAACTGATGCTTTTGAACTGGGGTGTTGGAGAAGACTCCTGAGAGTCCTTTGGACTGCAAGGAGATCAAACTAGTCAATCCTAAATGAAATCAATTTTGAATATTCATTGGAAGGACTGATGCTGAAGCTCCAATACTTTGGCCACCTGATGCAAAGAACTGACTAAATGGAAAAGACCCTGATGCTGGGAAAGACTGAAGGGCAGGAGGAGAAGGGGACAACAGAGGATGAGATGGTTGGATGGCATCATTGACTCGATGGACATGAGTTTGAGCAAGCTCTGGGAGTTGGTGATGGACAGGGAGGCCTGGTGTGCAGCAGTCCATGGGGCTGCAAAGAGTCAGACACGACCCAGCGACTGAACTGAAGGGTGGGTGGGTTCATCAAACTTTCTTTTAAGGCCTTGAAACTCATGTTATCCAGTTATTCCCATAATATTGGGTTGGGGGTGTTATTGTTGAATAAACATATAGAGGTTTGGATCTAAGAGAGAAATTTGGAATTCGATTTTGGCAATAGCAAACTAGCCCAAGAAAACCTAACAATTGGCAATTAGTTTTTAGGTTTGGAAAAACTTAGGACCCCATGAGGTCTATCTGCATCTAGGTGTATGTAGCATGTAGCCCTTGATCTAATATCAGAAGCCATAAATATCAAACCCAGGTTCAGGCAAATTAAGTTTTTCCTTTGCAACCTTACGTCCCTTTATTGTGGGGTTGACCAAATATAAATGATATTCAAGAGGTTCTCCCATTAAGAGTGTTTTGTCTTAAATAATGATGTTTTAAATATAGATGTAAACATATATTTGTACATGTAATATATGTATTGAGAAAAAGCCTAGAGAAAACAGAAAACAATTATTTTATTTTTGAATATTTTATAATTACCACATGCTACTTTAGTAAACAGAAATACAATTAAAAATAAAAATCTAGAAACACAAAACTTTACCTTTTGTTTTTTTGCCCATGTAATTAAATTCACGCGTCTTAGCTGTCCTAGCACACTGGGCACAATGCTGAAGGCAGGCGTAGAATTCTCACCCAAAGTAGAAGCGTGATCTGTTGCTGCCTTGTTTAGTCGCTAAGTCAGGTCCAGCTCTTTGTGACCTGTGGACTGTAGCCCACCAGATTCCTCTGTCCGTGGGGTTTCCCAGGCAAGAATACTGGAGTGGGCTGCCATTTCCTCCTCCAGGGGACCTTCTGACCCAGGGATCGAACCCGCATCTCCTGATTGGCAGGTGGGTTCTTTGCCACCGAGCCACCTGGGCGGCCAAACGGATGTGAAATCAACCCCCTCGTTAAAGTCTTTCAAGCTGCGTGAGATGAACGACTGTGCGCCGGACTAACACTCTAAACAAGTGAAATGATATTTGGAGGTCGGTGTCTGACACATGGAATTTACTATGGAATATGTACTAAGCATAAGAAGTTACCAAATTAAAGAGTATAACAATTATGTCATGCATTGCAATAGCTTCATTTAATAAAAAATACTTTTAAAGTAAAATGAAAATTTTAACTTACAGCATATTTTGTCTAATAAAAATATTCACCTTTAAAATTTCTTTTAGTTATCACTTTTTAAAGTTATTTTTAATTTTTTCCTACCTAAGTGATTCACGAATAGTTCCCAGAAGCAGCCTCTTTCAACTTCTCTTGCTGTTTCTGCAGATACTTAGCTTCCTCATTCTGACTGTGTTTATACTTACATCTCTCCCTGGATCACTCTAAGACATTCCCCCTGGTCACCCAAATAATGGAAGATAAAGATTTAATGGCTTATTTAATCATCTTCCCAAATTTTCGTCTTTCCTGCCATGCAGTAAGAATTAAAACAATGCTAATTTACCTTATACCAAAATATAAGTACTTTTCCCCATGAGACATGTTGTATACCATGATTCTATTTCTTCTTTCTTTCTTGTCCAATGTTTGCTTTTCCTAGAGTTAAGAATTTAGTAGTCTTCTATCATTTCTTCTTAGGCTCACCAAAAGAATTATGTTTAAAAACAAAACCAATTGCTGTTTTCAAATGGCCAGGCCTATCAGGTTCCTGGGTGGTTACTATGTTAGGCTCTCTGGAATCACCCTATCATTCCATTCCAGGATAAACAGGTATCTTCTTCACCGTTTTGTGCACCTGTTCTGTTAGGACTTCTGTTTACTTCTCACTTCTGCCGTATTTGCATGTTTCTCACCACAGTCAGAAAAAATTCTCCACCTTTAAGGATGTATGTGATTAGACTGTGCTCAGTTACTCAGTAGTGAAGTTATGACCAAGTCTTTTGTGACTCCATGAACTGTAGCCCACAAGGCTCCTCTGTCCATGGAATTCTCCAGTCAAGAATCCTGGAGCGGGTGGCCATTTCCTCTTCCAGGGGATCTTCCCGACCCAGGGATCAAACCCACATCTGCATTGCAGGCAGATTCTTTATCACTGCACCACCTGGGAAGCCTAGTGATTAGATTAAACTCACCCAACTGATTCAGGATGTTGTGAGATCTCTATCACCTCTGCTAGACAAGGAAACATACACAACAGGCTCTGGGGGTTTAGTTTGTGGACGACTTCGGGTACCCATTATCCTGACCTCCTTACATGTCTTTCAATATGTATTTTTTTTATCACTTCTTTCTCTTAATGCATTATTAGCTCTGTTCGTTTGCCCTTGGGTTATTTTTTTAACACATACAAATTTTTAATTCTTCACTGAGTCTGTCACTTCCTGAGGTTTCTAAATCTGACACATGTTGGTTTTTATGTCTTATGCCATTCTTCATGTCTGCTGTTAATCTGAAACAATAAAAGGGCCAATCATTTTACCAACAAAACCAGTTTACTCAAGAGCAGCAAAGGCTTGCCATTTGAGGCAGGCAGCTACGGTGAGCCACATGCAAGCCCAGGAAAGCAAAGGAGAGAGAACTCCTAGCGGGAAAGGGAAGCGGGCTGCAGCAGCCAGGAAGGCCCCAGAGGAGTTACCGGAAGTAGGGTGGCTGCCGGTGGCTGAGTCGTGGGAGTCTCTCATTGGCTGAGCTGTTGCCAGGCGAGGGGAGGAAGCTTCCTCCTTCCTCGCGATGCCTGAGGGAGATGGCGGAGCGTCTCTTCCTTTTGGAGTGCGCGTTGCCCTGGAGCGGTGTGTGCATGAGCGCCCTACACGTGAGGCTGTGTGGTTTCCCCTGACGAATTTTCACGTCCATTTCTTTAAGAATATCAGATTATCATTCCCACCTATTTCGGGGGCAGGGCTTCTGGCTTCTGTGGGGCCAGAGCGCGGTGGAGCCCGGCCCTCTGGGCCCAGCCCGAGGCGAGCTCCCGGCTCCCCAGCGCCTGGCCGCGCCGAGCCTCCCAGCGCAGCGAGGGGCCCTCGGGGCCGGCGGCGGGGCCCCTGGGCCGTTTGGGGTGGCTCCCAGATGCTCAGGTTAGGAAAGACAGAATGGAGGGACGGATCAGAAGCGGCGGCACGTGCGGACATGGAATACCACCCTGCCGTGAAAGGGAAGCGTGTTCCAGTCAGTTCTCATGAGGTGCACGAACCCAGAGCCTCTTGCACCGAGGGAAGCCGGTCAGAAGGAGAGAGACAAGGCTGTCTTTGAACACACCTGTCTAGATAGATGGTGCTGACGAATGTGTCTGCAGGGCCGCGGTGGAGATGCAGGCGTGGAGAACAGACGGGTGGTGGGGTTTGGGGGGGGACAGGGCGGGACGAAGGCGAAGAAGAGCAGACATTACCCCGTGTGACACAGACGGCCGGGGGGACGGGACCTCCGTCCCGGTGCTCTGTGACGACCTACAGGGGGAGGGAGGCTCGCCAGGGAGGGGTGCCTGTATACCTACGGAAGATTCACGCTGGCGTGGGGCAGAAACCAACGCGGTATTGTAAAGCCGTTATCCTCCAACTAAAACGAAATACATTTTAAAAAGTTGAATGAAGATATTTCTACTGTGTAGCCTCGTAAAAATGCTTATTAGTTGCAACGGCAAACAGAACAGTTTGACAATGGAAGACCTCATAAACACCACTTAACCAAGAGGTCAGGCGGCCGTGACAAAGTCCCGTCGATTGGCTGCTCATCAACGACACTGACTTTCTCGGGATGAGGGCAGCAGGGTCAGCGCCTGGTGAGAGCCTCTCCCACGCCTGGTGGACTGCGTGTGTCTCCCAGCTATCCTTGGAAGGCAGGGAGAGAGCTGGAGAGCTCCCTCAGGTCTCCTGTAAGGCATGGCTCCTGTTACCTCCCAAAGGCCCACCCCCAATCCTATCACCATGGAGGTCAGGATTGCAGTGTATGAATTTGGGGGGGAAGACATGAACACTCAGACCACCGCATCAAGTGACCAAACTTTGCATCACCAATGATGGGACAAACTGACACCAAATGCTTTTAACATGATGAATTGAGGATACAGCACTTTGTGGTGTTCTTGCCAAAAATGCATCATCTAAATCTAAGACATCATGAATTCTAATTAAAGGACATTCTACAGAAGATCTAACCGGTACTCTTCAAACACAGCAATGTCATGACAGACCAGAAAGGCTGGAGCCACTCTGGATAATGGGAGAGTGAGGGGACTTGAGCAGTGATGACTGCGGACTGAATCCTGAGCTGGGAATAAAGTCTGCTGCTGGGGATACGCTCGGAGCAACTGGAAAGTTTGACCGTCAACAGTAGAAACCAGTGATGAGGGGCCTGGCTGGCTCACGGCTCATCATGAAACATTGAGGAATCCCGCAAACCAGTTGTTGCTGTTGGTAACTTAAAATCAGCCCCAGTGAGCCATACACCACGGAGATCGGCAAATGTTAGGAATTAGGATGGCCCACCCCTCATCCCACCAGCATGCCAGCCGACAGTCGTATGGTAACAGTGGTCAGTTTCCTGATGAGAATCTCTCTGCCGTGTGGGGCAAAGTTCTTATTCTCAGCAAGTCCACAGTGAAGTGTTTGAGGGGAAAGGGACCCAGTGTCTGCTACTCAACTAAATGGTTCCAAATGGTTCCAAACAGATCAATGAACTGATCAATATATAGATAGACACTGACAGGTGATGGATACAATGATACAGTTAATACAACAAAATGGTGACCGTTGTTAAATCTGGGTAAATAGGTCTGTCACATTCTGTAAGTTTTAAGTTGAAAAACAAAACCAGAACCCTCCGGCACTTGATATGCTGTCGGCGGTTAAGACTGGGTACTTTGCTGACTTAGCAAAGTCACAGAGGAAGCAGAACTTCTAAGGCTGTCAGAGCAACTTGAAGTGGCCTTTCTTAAAGTTGTAACATTTTCCTTAAAATTTCTTATAATAAAATGAATGTGTGAATACCTTTCTATTTTAAAAAATAACTTGTTCCACATACATTTTTCTGTTAAAAGCAAAATTATTTTGCTTCCTTTTGGCTTTAGAGTCTCACTGGTCAAAGTTTCATCAGGTTCTGAACACAAAGCTACTAAGAGCTGGCAGTGGCTTCAGCTGGTGAGAAAGGGGGCTTGTGTTAAGAGGCAAAAGGAATTTAACCTGGATCGGAAAACTCACAAAGGCCGGGTCATAAGGTCGGTCACTTTGCAGTTACATCACACTGAGGTTAGGGTGTTGTTCTACAACGTGATGTCTCAACACGGGCTTGACTGATGCTCTGAGCCCGACAATGCTTTGCTGTGGGGTGCTCTGGGCACTGAAGGATGTTTCACAGCGTCCCTGGCCTCCACCCACGGGACCCCAGGAGCAGGGACCCCTCTCCCCATCAACCAGAATGTTTGCAGATGTCCCCAAGGAGAGCAAAATCACCAGTTGCGAACCACTATTTTAGAGTCAGGAGTATAAGAAAAGGCAAAAGCAAAAAGAAGAGGTTGGTATATGAATATAGACACATATATATATATATGAGAGATATTTTAAGAGGCTAGGATTTCTTTCAGTGAGTATATCCTGATCTTTGGATGTTGTGTATATGTTATTCTTCTTGTGTATTCTTTAGATTCACCAATTTAATCAGCCTAATTTTCTGTCTCACCCATGTTTAGAAAATAAATTCACATCCATTTTGGACTTAAAATAGTATCAATTTCTCTGTGTGTGTGTGCACACACACGTGCACATGCATGATCTCAATCATGTCTGACCCTTTGTGACCCCACATACTCTAACCCGCCGGGCTCCTCTGTCCATGGGGTTGTCCAGGCAAGAATACTGGAGTGGGTTGCCCTTTCCTCCTCCAGAGAATCTGACCCAGGGATAGAATCAGGATCTCTTATGTCTCCTGCGTTGGTAGGTGGATTCTTTAACACTCAGTTCAGTTCAGTCCATCGAGTCAGTGATGCCATCCAACCATCTCATCCTCTGTCGTCCCCTTCTCCTCCTGCCTTCAATCTTTCCCAGCATCAGGGTCTTTTTCAATGAGTTGGGTCTTTTCCAATAAGTCAGGTCTTTTCCAATGAGTCAGTTCTTCCCATCAGGTGGCCAAAGTATTGGAGTTTCAGCTTCAGCATCAGTCCTTCCAATGAACACCCAGGGCTGATCTCCTTTAGGATGGACTGGTTGGATCTCCTTGCATTCCAAGGGACTCTCAAGAGTCTTCTCCAACACCACAGTTCAAAAGCATCAATTCTTTGGTGCTGATCTTATTTTATGGTTCAACTCTCACATTCATACATGACCCCTGGAAAAACCATAGCTTTGAATATACGGACCTTTGTCGGTAAAGTAATATCTCTGTTTTTTAATATGCTGTCTGGGTTGGTCATAGCTTTTCTTCCAAGGAGCAAGTGTCTTTTAACTTCAGGGTTGCAGTCACCATCTGGAGTGATTTTGGAGCTCAGGAGTCTCTCACTATTTCCATTGTTTCTTGTTTCCCCATCTATATGCCATGAAGTGATAGGACTGGATACCATGATCTTAGTTTTCTGAATGTTGAGCTTTAAGCCAGCTTTTTCACTCTCCTCTTTCACTTTCATCAAGAGGCTCTGTAGTTTCTCTTCACTTTCTGCCATAAGGGTGGTGTCATCCACATATCTGAGGTCATTGATATTTCTCCCTGCAATCTTAATTCCAGTTTGTGTTTCATCCAGTCTGGCATTTTGTATGATGTACTCTGCATATAAATTAAACAAGCAAGGTGACGATAAACTGCCTTGACATACTCCTTTCCCAATTTGGAACCAGTCCATTGTTCCATGTCTGGTTCTAACTCTTGCTTCTTGACCTGCATACAGATTTCTCTTTACCACTAGTGCCACCTAATTTCTGTAATAGTATTAAATTCTATTTCCTTCAGTTACATCTAATGGTTTTAATTAATTAATCATAGCTCTGATATAGTGATCAAATTCTGAACTTTAGCATCAAAGGTATTTAACTAAGGGGTTAAAATAATGAATCAAAATGGTAACAATTTACAGTAATTTTTAAAAATCTCAGCTCTTCAAGAAGCTTCTGAAACACAAAGAATGCAAATTTCCGAGATTTGAATGTACTATACACTGATAGGGTACCATAGCGATGGCTTTTTGTATCAATCACTTATGCGTAGACACGCACTTAGCAACAAGATAATTAAATTCATAAGGAGGGCTAAGCATTATAAAGCTAAATTAAAAAACCTCAGAGAAGTCCTGGGGTAGAAGAAAACCACTTTCATATTGTTCTCAGGACTGAAGGATATCTAATTAGAAGCCATCAGCTAAGTGGGGAGTCCATTAACTCCCCATGATAGGATTAGCTATCATATCTTTGAGTGATTAATGAAAATGAAAAAATGGGATCCTTGCACGTTGTTCTGGTGCACGCCGCCCCCTAGTGGCTGTGAATGGTAGAAGCGCCTTTCCTATTGCCTGCACTCCGCATCTTCTTCATCCAACCATTTTCCTTCTATTTCTTTAATTCCATTTGATTTAATTAAGTTCCGTTATATGAACATGGAGAGGAGTATTTCCATAAAATATCACGCAAACCAGGTAGACTTGAATTGTTCATCGTTGCTGCCGTATGACTCTGGGCAAGCTGCTTACCTTCTCTTGAGTATTACTTGTCTCATCCATAAAATGAGCTAAAAACAACAACAAACACAAAAAATTAGCTCAGAGGATCATGGAAAAGGGGGCCTCCCTGATGGCTCCGTGCTATAGAATCCACCTGCTAAGGCAGGAAACGTGGGTTCGATCCCCGGGCTCGGAAGAACCCCTGAGGAAGGAAATGGGCACCCACTCCAGTATTCTTGCCTGGGAAATTTCACGGACAGAGGAGCCTGGTGGGCTACAGTCCATGGGTTTGCAAAGAGTCTGACATGACTTCGTGACTAAACAATAACAAATCATGGAAATAAAAATGCCATGAGGCTGTATATAATAACTAATAATAGTTAATATTCTTATTGTGATTTCTGTGTTTCAGACCTTTAGTATGATCTAAGCAATCCCTCTAACTATACATATGCCCACACATGAAGACTTTGACCTTATTTACAAATCAGAAGACACAGCGAGAGTAAGGAATGCCCCAGTTAGCTCAACTAGTAAGAGGGTTTGAACTCAACAGGGCTTAAAAGTCCATACTTTTAACCATGACACAAAACTGGTTAGTAAATCCTCGTTGAAATAATGAATGAAGTAGCTTCAGTAACGTGATGAACATGCCAGGAGGGGAAGCCCGGCTTCCCCTTCCCAGGATGTCAGTGTCTTTCGAACAATCTATGAAACATTTATGAGAGCTCACAGGTCATGAAGCACCGTACTTACCTCCCACCTCTGTCTAAACTATCCTGACTCTTTCAAGCACAGGATGGCTGACCCCGAGAATGAAAGCATGAATACTCCCAAGTGCAGATGGAAAGAGGAGCCCCATGAGTCAATATACATTTTTAGTGTTTTGGTATTAAACAAACAGGGACTTTCTATGCCAAGAATATGCAAGTAGGAAGTCAGAAGGCATTTCCTCTAATCCAGCTCCAGAATTTATTATCAAAATCTAATTAAAGGGTTTGTTTCTATAGTATTTTCACATCTCTCAAGTCCATCATGTCACATCATGCTCAGTTTGTTTTTTTTTTGACCACATCATAGCAGGTGGAACTTCCCTGACCAGGGATTGAACTCATGCCTCCTGCAGTGGAAGCCCAAAGTTTTAATCACTGAACCACCAGGGAAGTCCCTCTGCACCCTCACTTCTGCACTTCTGACCCCAAGGTCCTTTTTCACTTTTTTTTGGTCACATTGTCTTTATTTTTAGGTGTCAGTAAGAAATACAGTGAATAATATATGTTCACACAAAGACTTGTACATGAGTGTTTATAGCAGTGTTTTTCATAATAGCCCAAACTAGGAAGCAATCCAAACGTCTACTAACTGATGAATAGATAAATGAGTTATAACCATACAATGCAATATTATTGCATATTAATAGTAGTAGGAAATGAAGTACAGATTCAAGCCACAACATGGATGAACCTTGAGAGCATCACGCTAAGAGCAATAAGCCTGGCACAAAAGGTGACTCCATCTGTAGAAATTGACCAGAGTAGGCTAAATGCAGAAACCTGAAGTAGATTAGCAGTTGCCTGGGGCTGCTGGTGGGGTGGAGAGTGACTGCTAATGGGTCAGGGTTTCCTTTAGGGAGGACAGAAATATTCTAAAATTAGGATGTGGTGATGTTGCACAACTCTGCAGATGTACTAAAATCATTGACTTGTATGATTTAAATGGATGAGTGTATGATATGTGAATTATTTCTCAGTAAAGCTGTGAAAATTATGATAAATAACTCTTATAAGGAGGTGAATTAAACAATGCAAACTCATCAACTGTGCACTGATTTTCTTAAATAGAACATGGAAGCTAAATTAGTAAGTACAAGAACAAGCTAAATGTGAGCACATAATTGCCACATCTAAGGGCATCTTTTTTATTATTTCAAGTATTTTTTAGACTTTAATCCATCGATTTTGGTGATATGAAAATTAATACATGAATAGCTCTCTTATCTCCCAAGTCAAGTAAGAATGCATTTCCCATTTCTTTGTGCTTAATTTAAGGGTTATTTGGGATATTTAGAAAATGTAATAGTATGTTTCCTTTAATTATGAAAATAAGCAGGGAAGCCTGGTGTGCTGCAATTCATGGGGTCTCAAAAAGTCGGCACAACTTAGCGACTGAACAACAACAACATTAAAAATCCCACATTTACAAATTATAAATAGTGACATTTTCTGTGTTAAAGTGCTGAAGGAAATAAATATTTTAACAGAGCTTCCACTCTATGTACTTTACAATAGGAAACACCTGTACATTTTTAAGGTAAATTCCCCCAATGAATAGATGACTCCCTGGGAGTAAGTGAGGAGTTATATTAACTTTTTTGATAGAGTAGTAATTGAAATTCACAGAAGGCAATGGCAACCCACTCCAGTACTCTTGCCTGGAAAATCCCATGGATGGAGGAGCCTGGTAGGCAGCAGTCCATGGGGTCGAAAAGAGTTGGACACGACTGAGCGACTTCACTTTCACTTCTCACTTTCATGCATTGGAGAAGGAAATGGCAACCCACTCCAGTACTCTTGCCTGGAGAATCCCAGGGATGGCGGAGCCTGGTGGGCTGCCGTCTATGGGGTTGCACAGAGTCGGACACGACGGAATCGATGCAGCAGCAGCAGCAGCAACTGAGATTATTCCCTAGTGACTTAGAAAGTTACCTTCCAAAGCTGCTAAAAGAATCAAAATGGAGACGCTCAGCTCAGCCGAGACAGGAACTTCAGCTGCCGACCTGCCGAGGCCAAATAAAGATGTGTACGTGGCCTGCTCACTGCCTGCGGGTTCCCTCTGCCCACACTCATCTCGCCCCCGCCGACAGAGCAGATCCTCGTCTATGTCAGTTTAAATGGCAGAATTCTGTGAGGTAGGTGAATGCTCTATCGCTGAGGAAACTGAGGCTTAGAAAGGCCAGGCGGCCTTGAGAATTAACAAGCAGTTGAAATCCTCAGGAAAAGAAGGAGGAGAAGGGGGCATCACCGACTCAATGGGCAAGAGTTTGAGAAAACTCTGGGAGATGGTGAAGGACAGGGCAGCCTGGCGTACTGCAGTCCACGGGGTTGCAAAGAGTGGGGCACGACTTCGCGACTTTACAACTACCACAATAAATCCTCAGACTCAGGAAGCCCAGTGAAGGGGAGGGAAATGTGCTAGGAAGTGTTTAACAACTGGTTTGTTCCCTTAAGCTCTAACTTATGTACTTGCCCATTTCCTTAGTGTTTTCTACCAAAGTGATTTCATGGGTACACACTCTGGGCTGATGGTTGGCTGTCGTATTCTTCCTTCCGCATTTTTCTATCATTAAAAGAAAAAAGCAAACTGACTCCACAGTCTTTAAAATTACCATTGCTCCCACTTCCCCGAATGTTGGAGGGATTGCACAAGTCAGCACCCCCCCCCCATGCACCCCCTTCCCGCTTGGTCACAACCGTGAAGCTGTGGTACCTTTCCAGGGTAACCACCACCCCGCTTATCACCACGGTGGGTCCTCGCTGCCATCTGAAGAGGAACCGAATTCATGACTCAGTCTGGGGGGACTGTCTTGGTTTGAGGGCCTTGGGAGGGGATCCCAGGAAACACTAGAGAGTAGGGACACTGGAGCAGGCGGTGAAGGAAACTCATAAAGCCTGTGTCCATTTAACTAGAACTTGAACCTGAACACTGGAAGCTAGTGGACACGCCTGAGCTGTGTCTCCTGCCCCCAGGGGTGACAAAGCTGGGGTTCCTCAGCTGTTCACGGTCAGGCACTCTCAGGAGGGACAAATCCCCTGGCGCGTCAGGCCTTCTCCCAGCGCAGGCAGACAAGGCCCTGGTGGCCAAAAAAGCCAAAGCTGGAGGCTGGCCCGGGGCAGAGAAGGTCCAGCTGAAGGGTATATGGGCTCCGCCTACAGACCTGATACACCCCGAATACTGTGAATGCTGCTGACTGTTTTCAATTATGGACAAAGTTTGAAATGTAATTACAAGTACAGAAGGGAATGCAAGTTCTTGATGCTATAAAAATAAAACTTGAATAATAACATGGGTGGAAAAGAGTACAGATACACTAACTTCCTCATCTACCTTTGCAGGGAGCCAATAGGTAATATGTAAATTTATAAATAATGACTTAGGTTAATTATTTAAAACTCACAAAATCTTCCACTATTAGTAAAAGTATGTAATTTTTAAAATTAGTAGTTGAAAGAAAAGATGAATTTCTTTTCTTTGAAAAGATTTTTTTATGGTTGATGGGTCAGGGTATTTAGAGTTAAAAAGAACCAGAAGAACTAAAAAAAAAACTAAAAACAAACTTAATTAATAGCTGGGGGAGACCTTGGTTCGATCCCTGGGTTGGGAAGATCCCCTGGAGAAGGGAAAGGCTGCCCACTGCAGTATTCTGGCCTGGAGAACTCCATGGACTGTATAGTCCATGGGGTCACAAAGAGTTAGACAGGACCAAGTGACTTTCACTTTCAGTAGGGTATGGTAACAGGTGAAGCCTAGGTGAGTAGGGAGGATGTAGATACTTTTAGCATTTCCCCCTTTCTTTTGATTTTCAACCACTGGTATGAGTAACTTCCTTAACAGACAAAACAAATGCAAATAAATCAGAGCCTAATTACAAAGAATAGCTGTGAACATCCTTAAAGAGAATACTACATAGGAGCTAAAAACAGGCAGAATGTTTATGTACCCGTCAAAAAAATGATCAGGATTTATTAAGTGAAGTCAGTAAATTAAAAGGTAGTGAGCATAGCATCCAGATTAGGGAAGTGAAACAAGGACTACGTGTATGTAACATACTCACACGTAAAAGGCTTTCTGGAAAGGCACACGTCAGTTTGAACAGACCTGCCAGGAAACCGAGCCTTTTCTTTTCCCACTCATTTGTATCTCAGAGGGTCACCTGCAGACAAGAGCGTTGGAGCCCCCAGGCTCCTGGGGAAAATCGACTCTGAGGACGGGCTGCAGACCCGCCGAGCGGGAGTCCGGGGATTCCAGAATCTACAGCTTTCCCCTTGAACTGCTAGTGGTTTGGCCTCACCGTCCTCCACACGTGACAGCGCAGCTGCGCGAACACGCAGGGTGGAAAGCACCGCAGCGCAGCGCTTGCACGTCCACACACCCTCCAGTGCACGGCGCGGGGAGGTGTGCGCTCCCGGCGAGCGTGCACACACACCTGTCCTGCACACACACTTCGGCCGCACCTTGGGAAGCCACTGGGGGACCCAGGACTTCAGCCCTTCTTCCACAGCAGCGACCCTCAGGCGTGAACCTGACACCTTCCAAACGCCGCCATCTCCTCCGGCCTCCCGGCTGAACACCACTTTCCACCGGTGGCCCCCCAAGCCTCCGGCCTCTGGGGGCCGCGACGCCCCGCCCACCTCGGGGCGCCCGAGGCCCCGCCCACCCCGC
>CM035302.1:35685440-35730277 GCA_020226075.1 Hydropotes inermis
GCCCACCCCGCGGCGCTCGAGGCCCCGCCCTGGCGTGACGGCGGGCTGCGCGCCGGCGCCGGGGGCGTGGTCTCGGCCGCGCGCCCTGCCGGCTGAGGCGACCGGCGGCCGTTGGCGCGGCTTGGGCGGTTGTCTTGGAGAAGCAAGATGGCGGCGACGGCTGCCGCGGTGGTGGCGGAGGAGGACACGGAGCTGCGGGACCTGCTGGTGCAGACGCTGGAGAACAGCGGGGTCCTGAACCGCATCAAGGTGAGGCGGGGGACGGGGAGCTGGCGGGCGGGCGGCGGGCCGCGCTCGCGGGCCCCGTGTGGACGCGGGCCTCACAAAGGGGCGCGGGGCGCGACGGACGGGCCGGGGTCAGAGCCGCCGGCCACCTCGGGGGCGGCCCGCGCGGGGGTCGGGGGTCAGTCACGGGAGCCCCGGGCGGTGCGGCGGTGAGCGGACGAAGGGGCCCTGCTGGCTTTAGTCGGAGGACGCCGACCCCGGCGTCCGGGGTCCTGTCGCCTACAGCCCCTGCACGTTTGAGGTCCAGCTAACTCGCCGTCCCCTCTGATCCCCACTGCACGTTTGGTGGCCCAGTTGTCCACTGCTCCTCCGGGGTCCCCGCCCCAACTGCGATGGTCCAGTCGCCCACAGTCCGGGGGTCGAGTTGTTCCCCACTCCCGGGGTCTCCCCCGCCTCTGGCCTGAGCTGCCGGTCGGCCAGCCCCTCCAGCTGGCTGTAAGGGGCGGGCTGTGGATGCCCAGCAGCTGGCTTCTTGGAGTGTATTTCTCATTCATTCCCAGTGCTGGGGGTGTGATTAAGGACTGACATCACGGCTTAAACCGGAGAGATGGGCGCTGAGAGAGACAGTGCCAGGGGCACGAACAGCGGACTTGAGAGCTTGCCTCACTTTCTTCAGACTGTGTCAGGATGCCCTCTGACCTCTCTCTGCACCTGTCCCCTGAGCATTATAATCTTGCTGGTTTTCGTTTTGACTTTGGAAATTTCGGTGTTTGTGCTTCTTGCCATGAAAATTGTCTGGAGATAATTTTTATTACTTTCCTCCCCCCGCCCCCAAAGGCTGAACTCCGGGCAGCTGTGTTTTTAGCACTAGAGGAGCAAGAAAAAGTAGAGGTATGAAATCTACAAACTTTAATGACCATATTCATTTACGTTTAAGGTCTAACTGCTGAAAAACCATTCTGAAATGCTGTTTATAGTAGTGTATAGCCAGGGATAATTTTGAACTAAAGATTATGCTCCTTTACTGTTAGGGGAGAGTCAAGATTATCCTCTTTTCATGTATATTTTAGAGTTTTGGAGTAACCTAAAGAAAGTTATCACAGGAACTCTGAAGTCAGTACTAAATCTCATCAATCCCGTTTCTTAGGGGAAATTGGAAACACTTGAAGAAATGGTTTCATAGTCCCTTATGCTCCAGGGACCCTCTAATTCATTAACATTTAAAATCCATTACTATTACACCTAAAAATTTCTTTTGCTGCTGTCAGGACGAATCTCCTAATTGAGTATCTCAGTCCTTACCTTAACAAAAAAACAGTTCCTGTAATAATCAGTTACAGAATGGGTTTAACCATAATTTTTTGTGTGACAGTATTTTACTTAATATCTTGCCAAAAAATTAAACTTTAGTCTACATTTTGTAGTGGTTTTGGGGACGAACATGTAATGCTTAATGATATTTCATTTTTTTAACAGAACAAAACTCCTTTAGTTAATGAGAGCCTGAAAAAGTTTTTAAATACAAAAGACGGTAAGATATTTGTTGTTTATTTTGTCTGTCTCTGAATTTTTGAATCTTGACTCCATTTGACTCCATTTGAGATAAGTCAGGAATTTCAGATTATTTTTTGAAACGTCAGTTATTAGAAGTTCTCATTTTAAGTTGTACAACTGTTGATTTGCTATTGAAAATCTTTGGCTATGGAACATTATTGGTTAAAGACAGTTTTATTACAGAAAGCTGTTGTACTGTAAAGTTATAAGCAAAACAGTCTAATCCATTTATGGAACGTCATATTGTCTTATTTATTGTTTCAGACTGACAGTCCTAATGAGGGAGACTGAGACATTTATTCCTTAATTGTATTATTCAGAGAGAAGAAATTGTAATTTAAAACCCTGAGAAACTTTATTCCCTTTAGCTATCTTACTTCCAGTGTTGGTGACGTGGCCTTGGGTTCCTAAAGATCCTCTCCCACCTTCTCTTTTGCTCTTTGCAGGCCGGCTGGTGGCCAGTCTCGTTGCCGAATTTCTTCAGTTTTTTAATCTTGACTTTACCTTGGCAGTTTTTCAGCCTGAAACTAGCACAGTAAGAATGATGCTTTTTAATGTCTGTCCTTGAAACCGCCTTTGACACAGATGGGTTCATTAAAAGTTGAAAGTTAACAAAATTGGACAATTGAGAGTGTCTTGCGTAAAGCTTATTTCTTATAGCTCATTATGTCCTAGTCTCTTAAATGCCGTCTGAGCTGTTAGCTGGCACCAGCGTCCCAGCTTCACAGACCTTGGCAGAGTTGCTGTTGTAGTGAGTTTGTCCAGTGTTAGCCTGCAGCTGCTCATGGGGACTTTAAATGTGGAGATGTACAATCTCAAAAATGGAGACATTAGAAAAATGATGTCTTTGAGATTAGGGATGTCTTTAAGTTTGAAAATACTTTTCTTTCGCCTCTGAAAATAATTTTGCTATATTTCTGTGCATTTCTGTTTTACTGTCTTACATTTTATTTCTTTCCCAGTTTCAAGGTCTTGAAGGTCGAGAGAATTTAGCCCGAGATTTAGGAATTATTGAAGCCGAAGGTACTGTGGGTGGACCCTTATTATTAGAAGTGATCAGACGCTGTCAACAGAAAGAAAAAGGGTCAACCAGTGGGGAAGTGAGTACGGTCCTGTCCTTTGTTATCTGTTTCTGTTTTCCACTCTTTGCCTATCTAGGGCGGCTGTGCGGATTAGTTGACACGTGTTGAGTCAGGTTGAAGTAAAAAGAGGCCACTCCTTCAAATCAAACCAGACATACTCAGAGATTGTATAAATGCACAATTTCATGAAAACTGTAGACGCAGAAGCTCTGGGGCTGCTGCTGTTGTGCCTTTTCTGGACACTCAGAGCGTGGGGTTCAGGGGCCGCATGTGTGGAGCCCGTTCCGGCTCCCCCACCAGCCGAGTTTGGCCTTGGTCACGTGACTCCCCTCCCGGCTCCTCCTCTGTGGACGGGAATGGTGGACTTCACTCGGGCATTGGGAGGCTTACACGCATGAGTTGGTGCATGTGAGATGCTGAGAACACCCAACAGATTGCTGGTCGTTATTTCTATTACTGCTTCTAAACGTAGGCTGAGCTGTAGGCTTGTTAACAATTTTTTGAACTTAAAATCTTTTTAAAACTAGGCTGAAAACTTTAAACTGTTGATTCTGCAGTTTCCAAACATTTTTGTAATTTTTAAATTAGCCACTGTATTTCTGATTCTTAGCTTTTTTTTTAGAAATCACGCTAATGAGATTAACAGTCTGATTTCCTTTACAAACAATAATTTTCTATCAAGATGCTGTTTCAGTGACACAGACAGTGTTGTGACTGTCTCAGATACCTGGTTGAATAGAAGTGAGTAGGTAGGAACCTGGAAGGTTATGGGCTGCCATTACTCCATTTGGAGAGTCTCAGAGTGTATTTCCCATTAGAATCTTTGAAAATCATTAAAGCTTGACTGAATACCTAAAACATCAAAGGCATACTAAATAGATTGTTTAATTAAAAGATAAAATGTAAGCAAGTCATCTGTTCTAGAGGAGTTGGGAGCTAGTCAAGATGTGCTCACATAAGGAAATGGACATTTAAATTAGGGCTTCCATGCTGGCTCAACTGGTAAAGAATCCATCTACAATGCAAGAGATGGAAGAGACATGGGTTCCAATCCCTGGGTTGGGAAGATCCCCTGAAGAATGGCAACCCACTCCAGTATTCTTGCTTGGAGAGTCTCACGGACAGAGGAGCCTGGTGGGCTGCAGTCCACAGGGTTGCAGAGAGTCGGACACTGCTGAGCACTGAGCACACCCAGCCCCCCGCAGAGGACAGATCCCGTGGTCCATGATGAGTTCCGCACTTCCTAGGGGTGGTGATTGTAATTAGCAGAGAGCAGTAGCTGTTTCAGGAAGGGCGTTGGAGAAGGCGGTGAGCCCCGACTGCCGCTCATGCACGGGGGGCTCAGTCATGCGTAACATCAAGCAGTTTTTGGAGTGAACTTTTTCCATGAGGCTGCTGTGCTAGCTTCTGGTGAACTAAAAGGTGGCCTTGGCCCCTGCTGTCTGTCAGGCCTCGGTCTGTGGGTGGAGGTGACGCGTCCTTGGCTTCTGTGGCCTGCCTGCTGGGTCTGTCCGCTTGCCCCTTTGGTTCTACTGCTCTCTACTCTCTGGCTCCCCTCCTGCGGTGCTGGCCGCCCGCTGTCTCTCTGGCTCGCTCTCCCTGCCTCAGTGCCTGGCAGTAACCTGGGCTCGGGGGCCAGACTGCCTGGGCAGCAGCGCAGCTCGTTCCATCCTGTGTGTGACTGTCTTAAGCCACTTAACCCTGGCGTGCCTCGGGCCCTGCCCCCGTGAGATGGAGAGAGCCAGGCGTGTTTGTGGTCGCATCGAGGACCAGAGGCTGCCGCGTCACAGAGCTCTGGGAGCCGTGCTGGGCAGGCTGTGACCACTGTTCCTCTTCCTTCCTTTGCTGTTAGGACTGAACACAGGATTCCCAAGCCCAGCCCAATCGTCGTCACAGGCTTGAGACCAGAATTTCCAGCCCTTCACCTGGTTAACTCACTGGCATGTGTGAATCTTTGTGAAAGAAAACTGACTTTGTTGTCTTTACTTCTAACACAGTGAAAGCTGCACCGGGCCAGAAGTGACCCCCACCCCAACCTGCCTGGCCCTTTTGCACGTCCGTCTCAGTTTGTGTAGGTTCTGTCCCTGTGACGTGGCTCCGGCCTGGCCCCGTTTCTCAGTAAGAGTTGTCGCTGTCCCTCCTGGGCCCCTTAGCTTTGGCAGCAGCTCCTGAAAGAAAGGCTGCTTCCTGGAAGCTCTCTGTGCCCTGCTCGGCAGAAGGTCTGCCTCAAAGACCTGATAGGAGCTTTCCTGTCTGGTTGGTTAGATTTGGAATCGAGACTCAGTAAATGCGTTTTCCATCTGTAACTCTTGACAGGTGGGTCCAGAGCTTCCCACTCAGTTTGCCTGGTGTGGTTGAGGGCCGTCCCGTGGACTGGGCGTGGGGTCTCTGGCTCCAGAAGCGGATCCCCGCCCAGGACTCAGAGCCTCCCGTTGGGCTGGACGTGTCAGCTCTACTGCTGGCTGGTTTTACCCCCTTCATACCTGGTGTCGTCTTTTAGTAGTTCATGGGTGTACACACACGCACACATACAGTGGGTTGGTACTTAAAGCAGGGCGCTCACAGGTATCTGCTTTGGCCCTTTTGTCATCTACTAGTCCTCACCACTTTGAGGGGAAACATTCTGTGATTTTTATAATGAAATAAAAAATTATAGATTTCATTGACCTCATTTTGATTTTTGATGCTGGAGAAGAAAACTAGCTGTGGATTAGCCCACTGAACTCAGTCAGAGATGCTTTCACCAAAAGTGCACTGTGTGTGTGTGCATGCCGAGTTGCTTTAGTTGACTCTGTGCGACCCCTGGACCATAGGCTGCCGGGTCCTCTGTCCATGGGATTCTCCAGTAAGAATACTGGAGTGGCTTGTCCTGCCCTCCTCCAGGAGATCTTCCCAACCTGGGGATGGAACCTGCGTTTCTTATACCTCCTGAAACGCAGGCAGGTTCTTCACCACTAGTGCCTCCTGGGAAGCCTCAAAACGTGCCTTTTAAACCTTCCTTAAAACCAGGTTGCTGGGCCCACATCTTTTCTGTTCATGATTGCTGAATTAATTCTAAAATTCAGCCCTTTGTCTATTTTGTCCCTCTTTAAACATTGCAGTAAGTATGGAATGACACTGCATAATCTTCAGGTTCCTCAGCTGTGCGCTTCCCCTGTGGCTCAACTGATAAAGAATCTGCCTGCAATGTGGGAGACCTGGGTTCGATCCCTGGGTTGGGAACATCCCCTGGAGAAGGGAACGGCTACCCTCTCCAGTGTTCTGGCATGGAGAATTCCATGGACAGAGGAGCCTGGCGGACTACGTGCATGGGGTCACAGAATCACACACGGCTGAGCAACTCTCACTTCCTCAGCCATAAGACCCTGCATGATGTGCTCCCACCCTGGCTTTCTAGCCTCATGCCTGGTTTTGAAATCTGGAAGCTTGTACTTAGGCCAGACAGAGCGTACCCTAGAGTGGCCTTTGCTTCCTTGCCTTGTCCTTTTCCTCTTCTCTCTTCCACCTGAAACGGCGGTCCTCTCCCGCACCCAGCTGTGCAGTGTTGCGGGCCACCTTCTCTCCTCCTCTCTCACTCCTGGCAGCCCCTGTAGCTGAGTGCCTCATCCTGCATTCTTGAAATAGTTACTTGTTTTTATGACTTTGTTTGTTTGTTTGTTTGTTTGTTTTGAGACCAAATGAAGTAAAGAAGTAAGTCCAGGGAGGGAAGAAAGAGACGATCTTTGAGAATCAGAGGACGGTGTTTTTGTGGAGAGCAGGGAAAGCAAAGTGAGAAGGTTTACTTGGAAAGAACGCTAGGGGCGTATTTATTAATACATGTGGCCTGAGGAGCCTGTTCCAGGTGCTTGAGGGAAATACTCAGCAGGTAATTAGAATCCTAAGTCTGTTTATTTGTGGTTTTGGTAAAATTTGGAGAAAATCTAAGGATATTTATATTAATAGGAAGAAATAAAAATGGCAACATTGTGTAGTGGTTTTAAATGTTTAAATTCTATTGAGGTATAACTAGTATTTCATGCTTTGTTTTTAAATGTGTCTTAATTTTCAACCATGTAATATTTCAGGGTGCACTGGACCTGTCTGATATACATTCTCCACCAAAGTCACCAGAAGGAAAAACAGGTGCACACACTCCTCCCAGTAAGGTGAGTGGGCCAGGGCTCCTGTCTCTAGTCTTGTTACCAGTGTCATTGTTGTTGAAAGTGCTTTTTATCCTTTGTTGAAATCTTTATTTATGAGAATCTTCTGAAACTTTAATAAGCTCCTTTGGGACCATCGTACAAGTCAGTAGGTTTTTAAAAATGCCATGTAAATATGTTCTTAAATTGTTTCATCAGTGATTTATATGCTGAGCCATGAGATTTGTATCTTAGTACTATGTATTTTTAAAATACTGAATTTACTTTTTCTAATGAAAAATTTTTTTTAATTCTTTTGCTTTGTTGATAGTGTTTTGATTATTGTACCATAGAAAGAAATATGCTGTTAAATAACAGAATTGTAGGATACTTGAATTCATTTCATACTTTGAACATTTGTTCCAACTGACAAAGGAAGTTTACTTATTTTTCACTTTTAAATTCCTATATTTTCAGAATATTAAGTTCCAGAATATAAAATTGTTGTGTTAAATAGTATAGACAGGTGCTCAGATTTGGAATTGTACATTATTATGATTTTTTATACTGATGAGCTATTTTGAGAATTTACAAGAACGTTTATGTACTCTGGTTATCTTTGTGTGGGTGTGCATGTGGATGCGTGTGAGTTGTGTGTGTCTCTGCATGTGTGTACACGTCTCTGCATGTGTGTGTGTTTGAGGGGTGTGTGTGTGTGAGTTGTGTGTTGTATATATGTGCATGTATGTATGAGTTGTATGTATCATGTGTGTGTGTCCGCACACATGTGTATGTATGAGTTGTGTGCGTGCGTGCCTGTGTATGAAGTTGTGTGTCTCAGTGTGTGCATGTGTGTGAGTTGTGTGTGTCTATGAGTTGTGCGTGTGTGTGTGTGTGTGTGTGTGTGTGAGCTGTTGAAGTTAAGGCCTTCTGACTTCAGGGATTTGGGTAATGGAGAAGAAACGGAGTGGGACCCCTGCTTGAGTTTAGACTCAGGGCTGCCCGTCCTAGTGGGGTGGATGGCAGGGTGACCGTCAGGAAGGGCGTCCTCCCCTGCGCTGGGTGGCGCTCCTTCCGTGCAGTGGGCAAACCCGCCGGTCCCGCCCCACGGGGCGTGGGTCTGCAGTGCTGTGTGAGCGCCTCTGGTGGAGCACGTCCTCCCCGACGGCCCTGGTGCCATGTTCACGGTACCAGCTGTGCCTTTCTGAATCAGGTGAGCTTCTCGAGAGTGGCGGTCACACTGCTCTATTCCTTTCTTTTCTGGATGCCTGGGAGTAGACACCAGTGAATGGTTCCAGTTGTTTGTAGCTGGTTCTTTGATTTTGTGGGTCCTTTTTATTTTTTAAATTTGGGAGTCCGAGGAATGTTGTGCATTATTCCCAACCAGGAATGAGGCCGTCATGCTGGTGGTAGGTGTCCTGTTCCCTGAGGCTCAGTTAGCCTTTCCTGGGGCGAGGGGCAGGTGTTATCTAGGAAGGATTCTCCCACGGTGCCCATCAGGCTGGAACTGCTGTGCAGGGAGAGCAAGGCTGTGGGTCTGCTGCTTTCTCCAGGTTAGTACCACAGAGAGCCGCAGGGGGAAAGCTTTGCTTTCTGTGGGAATATCTGCTTTAGTGGGGTTAGAATTAATGCATATTCCAAAATATTTATTAGTATCTGTAACACTGAGTTATTTGGAAGTTCTGTTTTTAGATATTATTTCTTAAAGCATGTTAGCAATATGGACTTTCCACATATTATATGTCTTCAGGATGATATATTAATGTCTGTTGTATGTATTATGTATTTCTATTCTCTCTACATAAAAATGTTTTAAGCTGTATCATGAGACTCTTAAGTTTTAAGTCAGGAAATGAGAAGTGATGGTAATTTTTAAGGTGAACCTGGAGACACTTGATTTCCAGGTGATCCCCATCCACCTTCTGATGGTCTTCAGCTTTGCCTGAGCTCTCCCTCAGCACCTAGGCCTGTGGGGGCAGTGGGCACTTTGGACACCAAAGCTCGTCTCTAGTGGGGCTGGCTGGGGCTATTTGAAGACAAGGCATTCTGTTGGCAATTAAAATGCGGTTCCTCTCTAGTCCTACAGGACCTTGACTCAGGGTCCCAGTACTTTGCCCACCCCTTTCTGGCCAGCTTCCTTCTCTCTCTGAGGTCTGCGAGTGTCTGGGGCTCTAAGAAGGGCACCTCATCAGCCTGGAGAGCTCTAGGAGTCCCAGGAAGCTGTGGCCAGGCCCAGGGTTCAGCCTAGCCTGGACGCGCTTACTCTGCATCCCCCTGAGAAAGGTGGTTCCTAAAGGAAGCTGCGAGGATGGAAGGTTGGCTTTCTTGGGGTGCCACTGGCCAGAGTGGAATGGAGTGAGTCTCACACAGGGAGCCAGGCGGGGTGAGGTTGCGGGCCCTGTGTGTGACCCCGTGACTGCTGGACATGAACTGCAGCGTGAGTTTAGAAAGAGTGTCAAGAAAAGGCAAAAAAATGTTTCAAAGAAGAATATATTAATCAGATTTTCCATTTTTAAGCCATTTTCTGATAGGAATCTTTTTTAGTTTGGTATGAATTAGTTTACTTTTAAAGATTTCTATTTTGTGGTAAAATGTCATTTTATTCTCATGCTCAGATACCAAGGTATAAAGGACAAGGTAAGAAGAAGACAAGCGGGCAGCAGTCTGGTGCCAAGGTAACATGCGGGAGGGTGAGGAGGAGGACGGCTGGGCGGGCATACTGCCAGCCCCCTGCGGGCCTCCCCGGGGGCCCAGTTCCCCTTGGCCTAGGGTTATGTTTCCTTTTGAAATACCACTTTATTTGTCTCTGAGCAGAATGTGCCAAAGTCATGGTGACATAAAAGAAAAAGTAGTTTGACATAACTTTTCTACCTAGGTCAAGATCATATTGTATTTTAAAACTCTGTTCTCAGTTTTGCTTTGAAAATTCCTTGATTTGTTGGCAACAGAAAAAGTTGAAAATACCTTCCTCTTCCTTTACTCTCCTCTTAAGTGGATGCTCACCTATGTATTCTTAACCCGATGATTTTTATCTGAGGTAAATAGAGCATCAGACTACTTTTTGGATAAGCTCTAGTTGGCAACAGAAAGGCCAGCCCTGGTGTCCTTCAGGACACTTCTGCTCGTGTTGAACAGCGGTCAGCCCTGCACGTCCATTAGCCTCTCTCCGAGCCCTGGCTCTCCAAGTGCCAGCCCGCAGTGGACTCGGGGACCCTCCGTGTCACTGCCTTGGCTGCTTTTTTTCCTCCCCAAAAGGTCTCAGACTTTGAGTAAGTTAGTAGATGCGCTGCTTATAATATTTAAATATTAGAGTTCTTAGGAGAATTATTAGTTGCCAATGTGGTTCTTACACTTATTTAGAGTAAAATCAAGTTATTTAACATTCAGTTCTGGGAATCACTAGTCCTTGTTGAGTCTTAGTTTATGTACAGATTTCTTTCACTAAATTCAAGACTTCCAAAATTGAAGGATTTTGAAAAGTTGTGTTATGTTAGCTGGCTTTAGTTCTAGTGGTTTCCATGGTAAGCTCCTGTTATTATATTTGTTCATACTGTTCTTTATGCACTGCTACATGAGAAGATGTTTTAAAATGTATTGGAGTATGTTTGAACATTTACATAGTGAAAGTTTTAGTGTTGAGTGCTGAGAGCAAGACAAATAACATGGGTCCTCCCTCAAGCAGTTTATGATCAAATGGCAGAGGTGAGACAGACCTTAAGAAAAATAATTGAAAGTATGAATTGCAATTTTTTTTGATGTCTTAAATCAGCTTCTTGTACTTTTTGAAAAGTATATTTCATAGTGTCACATTTTAAAATCGTGTTGGTGTGGTGAGTTTTAGAGAAGCTGAGACGTTTGGAGGAAGTTGATATGTAGAACCAGAGCCCCTCTCACGCTTCACCTTGTGTGCTGGTCGCGGCCTTGGGCCCCAGGCCTCCCTCTTCCTCTGCTCGGAGCAGGGCCTCGTGCTCTGAGGAGCATCGGGAGAGTCTGTCCGCCCGGACGCTGGAGTTGCAGGCTGCAAGTCAGCCCCTCCTATTTCGTGATTGTCCTCCTGAGCCCAGAGCGCTTGCTCAGTTTCTTGGAAACTGCTTTCCGCTCTCCCTCCTGCTCGTGTCTCTGAGTCGCTTTCACAAGGAGCCTGTGCTGTCCCCGTGTTGCCTGCTTCCAGCCTGAGAGAGGAGCCTGTCCCTCTCCCGCCCCGCCTTCCTGCTGCGCCCTGTGCATGCAGCAGGCACCCAGGACCCTGGCGTAGCCCAGCGTCCTCCACACCCTAACAACCCGGATCCCAGGCTGCCTCTGGTCTGGGCTGGTCCGCAGCTGGGCTCCAGGGGGAGCCCTTCACACCGTAGGTGGTGGCATCTTCATCTGGGAGTGCTGCCCCAGCCGTGAGGAGCCCGTGCCCTGGGTGCCCTGCAGGAAGAGCTGCTCTGCCTGCGGTGAACCATAGGTATTAATTGCCCACTCAGAAACTTTTGGCTATTTTCAGAGAAGCTATGGTCATATCAGAAATAAACTTTAAAAAATCAGTTACATGGATAACTAATTTGTACTTACTACTCTTGTAAACCTGTTAGTATACATAGCAGAATCTAAGGTTTTGAACTAATTTAGTAGAAATAAAAGTTACATCCTGTCCTTGTTCCGTTGTAAGACAGGGAAGGCTGGATAGTGGAGGTGGAATACAAGGCGCGTGAATATTGGATGGGAAGGCGCGTCTTTACTCAGACACGTTCAACGGGTGTTAACATTTCCAACGGATCTGTAATAATTTGTTTAATTGTAAACTGTTTTGTTGTACCAAGCATGGTGCTAGTTGTCTGAAAAAAATACCAAAAATTAAAATATACTTGTTACGCTCCACAAAGGTTTTTACCATTCAGATGAAAAAACCGAATAAGTTATTAGATGGTTTGTTGGTTTTTAACATTAAGCAGTTTTAATCATCACATTAAATGGAGCATCAAAGGTTATCCTTTCTGTTCATAATTGTTTTCAGGTGTTTTAAAGCTAATTTTTGTTGAGTTTTTATTTTGGCCTCAAGTTCTGAATAAATGACATTTCTTAATTTGTTCCTTGTTTTCGGAATTCTGGGATAAGCCCAGCCTTATGTTGATGTGCCTTCCCAGGTGGCTCAGTGGGGAGAACCCGCCTCCCAGTGCAGGAGTGGCAGGAGACACGGGAGTGGGGGAGGGGAGATGAGGCATGTTGCAGAAGAGAGTTAAAACTGGACAAATGCTTCTGAATGTTGCAGAACTGGGATATTGCTTTGACCTTTATGTTTCTCTCTTAGGAACAGTGCAGATTAAGCCTTCAGTTTAGAAAAGCAAGTTTTTGTCCACCTCCCCCCCCCCCCCCCCGGCTTTTAAGACCTGGAATTAATGATAATTGAGTTTTCAACTACTGGAAAAACAGTAATTTCTCTGTGAAACTTCTCTATGATGCTAATTTTCTGTTAATCTAGAAATGATTAAAATCTTGAATGTGTAAGTGTACTAGAGAAACTGAATCACCCATTAAAGCTTTCTCACAGTTTTGCTGTAGTTCACCTTAAAGTGTGTTAATCCTGACATTCACCCAAGAGCACTTGGTGACTGCCATGGTGCTGTGCAGTAGGCCTCTCTCTGTTAAGAAAAGACACAACTTCATTATGTTTCACATTCTTATTATAAATACCTCTTAGTTCCCAGGGCTGCTGTAACAAAGTCCCCCAAACGTGGTAGTTCGGAACAGTGGACGTGCGTTGTCCCCAGCTCTGGAGACTGGAGTTTGAGCTCAGGGTGTCTCAGGATTGGCTCCTTCTGAGGTGGGAAGGAGAGTCCTTGCCTCTCTGCAGCTTCTCGTGGCTGCCGGCTGTCCTGCATGCTCCTCGGTGTGTAGACACGTCACCCCCACTTCTGCTGTCACATTCATGGGGCCGTCTCCCTGTGTTTATCTGTCCTCTCTCATCAGGACACCAGGGGTATTGTGTTAGGGGCCTATCCACCTCCTCCATGACCTCCTCATAGCTGGTTACATCTGTAGTGAACATGTTTGTAAATGAGGGCACATTCTGGAGTCCTGGGCGTTAGGCTTACAATGTCCCTTTTTGGGGGACGGTGGAGAATCAGTGGAGAAATAACTCCAGAAAGAATGAAGGGATAGAGTCAAAGCAAAAACAGCACCCAGTTGGAGATGTGACTGGTGGTAGAAGCAAGGTCTGATGCTGTAAAGAGCAGTATTGCATAGGGACCTGGAATGTTAGGTCCATGAGTCAAGGCAAATTGGAAGTGGTTAAACAGGAGATGGCAAGAGTGAACGTCGACATTTTGGGAATCAGTGAACTAAGATGGACTGGAATGGGTGAATTTAACTCAGATGACCATTATGTCTACTACTGTGGGCAGGAATCCCTTAGAAGAAATGGAGTAGCCATCATAGTCAACAAGAGTCTGAAATGCAGTACTTGGATGCAGTGTTAAAAACGACAGAATGATCTCTGTTAATTTCCAAGGCAAACCATTCTATATTACAGTAATCCAAGTCTATGCCCCAACCAGTAATGCTGAAGAAGCTGAAATTGAACGGTTCTATGATGACCTACAAGACCTTTTAGAACTAACACCCAAAAAAGATGTCCTTTTCATTATAGGGGACTGGAATGCAAAACTAGGAAGTCAAGAAACACCTGTAGTAACAGGCAAATTTGGCCTTGGAGTACAGAATAAAGCAGGGCAAAGGCTAATAGAGTTCTGCCAAGAGAACGCACTGGTCATAGCAAACACCCTCTTCCAACAATACAAGAGAAGACTCTACACATGGACATCACCAGATGGTCAGTACTGAAATCAGATTGATTGCATTTTTTGCAGCCAAAGATGGAGACGCTCTATACAGTCAGCAAAAACAAGACCGGGAGCTGACTGTGGCTCAGATCATGAATTCCTTATTGCCAAATTCAAACTTAAATTGAAGGAAGTGGGGGAAACCACTAGACCATTCAGGTATGACCTAAATCAGATCCCTTATGATTATACAGTGGAAGTGAGAAATAGATTTAAGGGACTAGATCTGATAGACAGAGTGCCTGATGAACTATGGATGGAGGTTTATCATATATAGGGATCAAGACGATCCCCAAGAAAAAAAAAAATGCAAAAAAGCAAAATGGCTGTCTGAGGAGGCCTTATAAATAGCTGTGAAAAGAAGAGAAGTGAAAAGCAAAGGAGAAAAGGAAAGATATTCCCATTTGAATGCAGAGTTCCAAAGAATAGCGAGAGATAAGAAAGCCTTCCTCAGTGATCAGTGCAAGGAAATGGAGGAAAACAATACAATGGGAAAGACGAGAGATCTCTTCAAGAAAATGAGAGATACCCGGGGAACATTTCATGCAAAGATGGGCTCAATAAAGGACAGAAATGGTTTGGACCTAACAGAAGCAGAAGATGTTAAGAGGTGGCAAGAATACACAGAAGAACTGTACAAAAAAGATCTTCACGAGCCAGATAATCACGATGGTGTGATCACTCACCTAGAGCCAGACATCCTGGAATGTGAAGTCGAGTGGGCCTTAGGAAGCATCACTACGAACAAAGCTAGTGGAGGTAATGAAATTCCAGTTGAGCTATTTCAGCTCTTAAAAGATGATGCTGTGAAAGTGCTGCACTCAATATGTCAGCAAACTTGGAAAATTCAGCAGTGGCCACAGGACTGGAAAAGGTCAGTTTTCATCCCAATCCCAAATAAATGCAATGCCCAAGAATGCTCAAACTACTGCACAGTTGCACTCATCTCACACGCTAGTAAAGTAATGCTCAACATTCTCTAAGCCAGGCTTTAGCAATACGTGAACCGTGAACTTCCAGCTGTTCAAGATGGTTTTAGAAAAGGCAGAGGAACCAGAGATCAAATTGCCAATATCCACTGGATCATCAAAAAAGCAAGAGTTCCAGAAAAACATCTATTTCTGCTTTATTGACTATGCCAAAGCCTTTGACTGGGTGGATCACAACAAACTGGAAAATTCTTCAAGAGATGGAAATACCAGACCACCTGACCTGCCTCTTGAGAAACCTGTATGCAGGTCAGGAAGCAACAGTTAGTACTGGACACGGAACAATGGACTGGTTCCAAATCAGGAAAGGAGTACGTCAGGGCTGTATATTGTCCTCTGCTTATTTAACTTATATGCAGAGTACATCAAGAGAAATGCTGTGCTGGAAGAAGCACAAGCTGGAATCAAGATTGTCAGGAGAAATATCATTAACCTCAGATATGCAGGTGACACCAACCCTTATGGCAGAAAATGAAGAATTAAAGAGCCTCTTGATGAAAGTGAAAGAGGAGAGTGAAAAAGTTGGCTTAAAGCTCAACATTCAGAAAACTAAGATCATGTCACCTGGTTCCATCACTTCTTGGCAAATAGATGGGGAAACAGTGGCCGACTTTATTTTTTGGGGCTCCAAAATCACTACAGATGGTGATTGCAGCCATGAAATGAAGATACTTACTCCTTGGAAGGAAAGTTATGACCAACCTGGACAGCATATTAAAAAGCAGAGAAATTACTTTGCCAACAAAGGTCCGTCTAGTCAAGGCTATGGTTTTTCCAGTGGTCATGTATGGATGTGAGAGTTGGACTGTAAAGAAAGCTGAACATCGAAGAATTGATGCTTTTGAACAGTGGTGTTAGGGAAGACTCTTGAGACAGTCTCTTGGACTGCAAGGAGATCCAACCAGTCCATCCTAAAGGAAATCAGTTCTGGGTGTTCATTGGAAGGACTGATGTTGAAGCTGAAACCCCAATACTTTGGCCACCTGATGCAAAGCCTCTTTGGCTACCTCTTTTGAAAAAACCCACATGCTGGGAAAAATTGAAGGCAGGAGGAGAAGGGGACGACAGAGGATGAGATGGTTGCATGGCGTCACCGACTCAGTGGACATGGGTTTGGGTAGACTCTGGGAGTTGGTGATAGACAGGGAGGCCTGGCATGCCTGTGGTTCATGGGGTTGTAAAGAGTCGGACACGACTGAACTGAACTGAACTTTTGGAGGATCACAATTTAACTCATGATAATCGCCATTGCCTCTGGGGCTGTCCTGGGATGAATTCTAAACCATTGTCAGAGGATTGTTTTTCTGGTCACACTTCATTTTAAACAATTGTTAATCTTAGCTGTTGGATTCATCCACATCTAGGTGATAGAGACCCAAGTAACTGAAGTTTATAAGACTTGCCTTAAACCATGATAAAATTTTTAAACAGATCCCAGGGTATATACATCGTGAGTTGATGTTGCTCAAAAAGTGTGTGCTCTCTTGGTGAAAATTGCTCTTGAAGTTTTGCAGTACTTTTGTTTTAATCTACAGAATGTTTTGATTAATGTTTCTCCTGTTAGTGTGGATTTCTTTTTTTGTTTAATAGCAAAAAATACTTGGAATCAAGTTTAGTGGATTCATTAGTAACCCAGTTAGGTAATGGTCTTTTTGGTTTTAAAAAAAAAAAGAACCAGTTATAAAGTAATGACACATTCCTGTGTGATATAGAAATTTATTTTGGGAACACTTCCAAAGAAGTTTGAGTGTTTTTAAAGTTTAATTTTTACTCCATAGATAAATAGAACTATAATGTTAAAACAAGTTACTATTTTTAAAAGTATGTATTATGTTGAGCATCATAATGTGCTATGCCATGTAACTTGTCTTCCTAAAACTAGTCTTTTGTTTCATAGCAAGAATATTGCTAAAACCTGTCAAAAATAATCATGGACATATTAGTTATTCAGTTCAGATAATTCAATATATGAACTTAAGTTATGTTGATGATGTGAATTCATGGGAAGAGAGACTTTGAAATGATGATTGTTTTTTGTAATGTGCTTTTACATTTGTGTTTGTTTCAGGTCAGGCATCCTTTTGAGGTTTCTCAGAGGGGTTTTGAAGGAGATACTATCTCAGTATCAATAATCATAAATGTGTTTGAAAAGCACAATAATTCAGGGTATTTATTTCCAAATGTATATTCCTTTGAAAAGAGATGAATCTTTTAAAACATTTGTAAATCAGAAATTATAATGGGAATGAATCTTACTAAGAAATACATAAGTGGTTGGTGTGTCTCTAACTGATAATAACAGGAAAACTTCAAGAGGGTTGTCAGGAAATTTGAAAAACTGCTTCTTTGAAAATATCCTATGTTGTCTCAAAGGGTGATAACTTGGTATTTATCTCTCCAGACATCTCTTTACAACCATTTATTTCTTTGCATTAATAACATGGAATGTATAGCGTGTGTCTTTCCTGCTGTTGACTAATCATGGCTTCTAGCTAGTGTGAAGGTGTCGGCGTGCATCTCACTGCGCAGTCCCTGCCATGTGCGTGTTAAAAGTACAGCCATCCTAGTGTCTCGTGGAGTCAGTTATAATACATGCTGTCACTACCCTGTTTCCGTAGTCAGCGACTTCTCCCCAGCCACTTATCCCTTTTTTCTTAACTCCTCGCGGTAACTTGAGTTGGAAAAAACTACTCTGGTTCAGTTCTTGAGGGAATTCATGCCTGAGAACATTAAATTTCTTAAAATTACATAGTTAGTAGTAGACTACAGGGCCTTCCCTGGTGGTTCAGATGGTAAAGACTCTGCCTGCAGTTCCAAGAAACCCGGGTTCAATTCCCGGGTCAGGAAGATCCCCTGGAGAAGGGAATGGCAGCCCACTCCAGATTCCTGCCTGGAGAATTGCATGGACAGAGGAGCCTAGTGGGCTCCGTGGGATCCATGGGGTTGCAAAGAGTCAGACACGACTGAGCACGCGCACACACAGTGCAGACTGCATCACATATTCCGTGTTTCAGGAGAGCGCTCGTCTCACGCTCCTGGCGTCCTACTCAGTGCTGCTGTCTAGTGTGGGGCCTAATCTCTGACCCATACAAACGGCAGTTTCCTACGACTCCACTGAACGGATAGTATAAGCCTTTTGCGCTAACCTCTGGAATCAGACTTTGATAGCAGACCCCTTGACCCCCCCGGAGGCCTGGGCAGGTGACTGTGATGCCTCTGCATTTCCTTTTCTGCAGAGAAGACAGAACCCGTCCACATACCATAGAGTTACTTTGAGGATTAAAATCAGGTAACCATGGGAGACATTTGAAGGCTTTCGGTAAATGCTCCTTTTATTATTGCTCTCCTGGTTTTTTGGTTTCATTATTTCTATTGTTTTTGACATCGAAATGTCTAAAGGCAGAAAGAAATCTGACCAAGAATAGAAGACAATCTGGTCGTGAAGGGCAGGGCTGACCGAAAACACGGCCCACGCTTTGCACTAACTCCCCCAGGTCAGCAGAACAAGAGTGAGAATGAATGCTGGAGAGAGTTGTGCTTTGCTTTATGGTATACAGAAACAGGGGGCTGCCCTTGTGGCTCAGGTGGTAAAGAGCCTGCCTGCGATGTGGGAGACTCGAGTTCGATCTCTGAGTGGGGAATATCCCGCATCCACTCCAGTATTCCTGCCTGGATAATCCCACGGACACAGGAGCCTGGTGAGCTGCCGTCCGGGGGGTCGCAGAGTCGGACGTGGCTGAGCGACTAGCACTTTAACTTTCACATAGAAACATACATATACATGTGTCCACAGATGTACAAGGAAGGTGTGGATTAGGGACTCACTGAAAGTCTGAATTAAGACTGGTGACTTCACTTGCAAAACTTTCATCTTGATGCCCTTGGTAGAAAATTGTGAGTTTTCCTGACGAGCACTCTGTTTATCTCCTGGGTTCAGTTATGTGATGTACTAATGATGATGCTCTTCCTTGCCTCTTTATTATGCTCTCCATTTGCCATTTGAAAACATATTAAGGTAATTTATGAAGCAATGATACATATGTAGGAGGAAATGGGAGAGTTTGTTTATGAATGGGCCAGGTAAAGGTATTTCCACTGAGGGAGGGAGGAAAGGGATGGTATAAAGATGTTTGACATTTTTCCCCTTCAGAAGTTAGTTATAAACTAACTTTCATGTCACCAAGAACTTTTTTCTTTTCCTCTGTTTTCTAGAAGGCCAGCAATGATGCCAGTCACAGCGATACCAGTATCTCATCATCAGAGCCAAAGAGCAGAAGTAGTCTTCACTTACTGGCCCATGAAACTAAAATCGGGTCCTTGTTAGGCAACAGCAGTCTTGATGTCAACGCCAAAGCGGGTCCCAGTCCAGATGAAGATGACCTGGAAGGGGATTCTTTCTTTGATGACCCCGTTCCTAAACCAGAAGCAGCGTACAGTTGGTGAGTAACCTGTGCTTTTATGTTATCAGACCAGAGGCTTAGAAATGGAGTTTCTACATGTTTCATTTTGTGTTTTAAGAAAATGAGCTACCAGTGGTCTGTAATTATTGAATTCATAAGTCTGATTTTGTGTCCTGAAAGCCTTTTAGGGCTTAAAGAGTCTAGGTTTTGAAAGACCTGGACATTAACGATTTCAGCAGGTAGGTGTGTGGTGCATGCCAGCCGCGTGCCAGGCGCAGCAATGATGAGGCAGGCAGGCTCTCCCTCTGGGAACTCACACTCGGATGGCAGCATCAGTGAGGGCCCCTCAGGTGCCGTGTCTGGGGGATGCAGCCGTGTTGGGGAACTGAGCTTTGAGGGCAGGAGTGCGAGTGTGGAGGGCCGCTGGGTCTCGAGGTGTCAGAGAAGGCTTCAGCCCCAGGGTGGGCTCTCGGAGGGGAGAGGAGGTCAGGCGCGGGCCAAGGCGCCTGTGGGAGGTGGACTCCAGCCGGGGGAGTGACATGGCCAGGCCTGGCCCCATTGTGAGGGTCCCGGAAGCCCTGGGGTCTGAGCAGCGGAGGGACCAGAACAGACCTGCGCTGTGATGGGATCTCCTGGCTGCTGGGTCTGCAGACGGAAGCTGTGGGGTTAGCCGGGTGGACGTGGTGAGGATAGTTGGCTAGGGATGTAGTCTAAATTTGGATCCAAAGGGATTTGCTGGTAATTTGCTTTGTAGCGTCCCTTCCTGCGCCTGTACCTGCAAATCCCTTCCTGGGCTGAGTCACTGGTGTTGCTGCTAAGTTGCGTTAGCCCAGCAGGCTCCACCGTCCCCGGGATTCTCCAGGCAAGAACACTGGAGTGGGTTGCCATTTCCTTCTCCAGTGCAGGAAAGTGAAAAGTGAAAGTGAAGTCGCTCAGTCGTGTCTGACTCTTTGTGACTGCATGGACTGTAGCCTACCAGGCTCCTCCATCCATGGGATTTTCCAGGCAAGAGTACTGGAGTGGGGTGCCATTGCCTTCTCCGGCTGGGTCACTAGAAGGTTGGAACTGCCGTCACTGAGGTGAAGAGTGGAGAGAGCTAGGCTGGCTGCACACGGGGCTGTGTGACCATCCAACCTCACTTCTCACCCGCTCACTTAAGAAGGTTGTCAACAGGAGGAAGTCTGTTTTCAGGTGTGAGTGTGGGTATGAAGGCAGAGGTCTGGGCTAGAGGAGACAGGAAGGACTCGCCCTCTGAGCTAAAGGCCTGGCGGGGAAGCTGAAGGGCCCCTGAGGCAGGGCGCGGCGGGAAGGGTACCCGGAGGAGGGTGGACGCGTGCTCAGCTTGTGCAGGCTGCCTGGGGCCTTCCCGGGCAGTCTGCTCGAGGGGGGCCAGGCCAGGGCGGGTCAGGGTGGGCTCGAGAGCCCAAGAGTGGAGGGTTGTGGTGACGAGTGGTTTCCTGGTGAGTTGACTGTAGGGGCACAGAGGACGTGGTGACGGCTGGAGGGGACACGGGTGAGAAACGTCATGGTGGGGAAGCCAGCAGCACGCATGTATGTTGTTGAGAAGAACTGAGTTTTAAAGAGGAAATTGGAAACGAGGTCAAGAGAAGGATGGGGCTCCTGGAGTGCTGGAGGGGTGAGAGGCGTGGTGTTAGAGTGCGAGGAGGCGGGCCAGGCGCGCGTGGTGTTGCCAGACGTCCGCGGGAGGGGGCAGTCCGGCTCTGAGCAGGGGTCAGCTGGCAGGGTCATCCGTGGCCTGGCCCCAGGGCCGTGTCTGCGGCGCTCGTTGGCTCTGCTCGTTGGCTCCTGCGATGTCCCTTGCCTGCCTCTCTGGGCCCCTGAAACGACTGCCAATGCAGCACAGACAGTGAAGCTGATGAGGGGCAGGTTTGTTTGTGGGAGAAGATTCTGGATAGGCGATAATGTCCTACATGAATTTGCAGTGATTCTTAGTCTACTTTGCCTTGCAGGTACACATTTTGGCTTCAATCTGTGACATGTATATTCTTTGTTTCCCAGCGCCTGTCTTGCCTGTGAGATGTATTCAAGTTGCTTAGGTGTTAGGGGCAGCGTGTAAGAACGCCATTAACTGCATGCTTGTTTCTCGTCAGGAGAAGTGAACCCAGTAAGCAAGCAGGAAGCCTTGCATCGCTGTCTGATGCGCCCCCCCTAAAAAGTGGACTCAGCTCCCTTGCTGGAGCCCCTTCATTGAAAGAGTCTGAAAGTGAGTGTCTGAAAGTTTTAGACTTGCTGATTGAAGACATATACTTCTAAGGCTGCTGCTATTTTTCCTCTAATTGTGTATGATCATTTATTTTTTTCATAAAAATATATGTAAAATCTTAAGAACAGCCTATAATTTTGCTACTCAGTGATATTTTCAGTTAATATTTTGTTACTTTTAAAATTTCTTTTGAGTCTGGTAATATCTTCTATACTGTTGGTATTCTGCTTTTCCTATGCCATGAAAATACTTTTAGAAAATTGAATTTATAGCTGTCTTATATAATAAATAGATATAATTTTAAGCTGTCTCTGTTTTGCTGGACATTTAAAATGAGTTATGTAGGATTTAAGTACAATTAATTTTTAAAGTTTGCATCAGAGATTCCGTACATACCACAGTAATCATTGTAAGAATGTTAGAATGCTCCTCTGCCTTTGGCAATCTGGATCAGCTGTATGGTTTTTTTTTTTTTTCATTTATTTTTATTAGTTGGATGCTAATTACTTCACAACATTGCAGTGGGTTTTGTCATACATTGACATGAATGTATGTTTTTATGTGTAGCCAAGATGGGGACTGTTAGCTTGACTGCGGAGTGGCCTTGCTCACACAGATGGTGACAAGACCAAGGATTTAAAGGCATAGCCTTAAACATGTAGTAAGCATGCAGGTGGACTTTGTATACTGTATCAGAGTAAACACAGGATTTAACTGCCAGTGTTTAGAGCATAAATGTGCCTCTTTGAGTAGATCTTTGTTAGGAAATTGCTCTGGCATTTTGCATAATCTTGTAGTGCTACTCAGCTCCCCAGGTGGCGCCAGAGGTAAAGAACTTGCCTGCCTATGCAGGTGACGTAAGAGGTGCTCATTGGATCCTGGGTCAGGAAGACCCCTGGAGAAGGAGATGGCAGCCCACTCCAGCATTCATGCCTGGAGAATTCCATGGACTGAGGAGCCTCGCGGGCTGCAGTCCCCGGGGTCGCAGAGTCGGGCACGACTGAGTATGCCCGCAGTGCAGCTGAGCCTTGGTGAGACGGGACACCATTGTAGGTGGATTCCCCAGGGCACGGATAGCAGGCACCTGTGGCTCGTCTCGGCAGCTGGTAAACTCGCCACGTGTCTGTTAGACTGCCACGTCCGTTCCCCTCCTTTTCTTCTTTCCTGTGGCCTTGTCACCCTCAGGGAAGGAGTCCAGAATGCCATGGTCGTGCCTCTCTTGACACGGATTCGGGAGTAGTGACTCAGAGAGGCCGTTGAGAACGAGGGCTGAAAAACAAAGCCATGAGGAGCTTAGCTTAGTCCACGAAGTAGCCATTAAATTGAAGCGGAAGGCAGAAGTTCAACAGAAAAATAAAACTGATGAGAATAGTTGTGGTCTGTGAATTCATACCCAGTATCGCTTCTTATAGAAGGTTGACATCTGATGGTTGGGTAAAAATGGTTTCAGTTGCCAAGTTCCAAAAAGGAATATAGTGTGGCTACAAGAGGTCTGTATATTACAGTAGTGTGTAGTTAAAAGGGGTGTGTAATACAAAATGTAAGCATATTTTATTGTATAATGAATGATGCAGTATATTTAGTCATAATTCGTAATTTCTTATTAGTGTTCAGTTATTATGTGTCAACAGACCCTGAAAAAAAGTTGACATGGTTTAGAGACTATTGTGTTCTAACAGACAATTTAATGTGAATATCTTCTCCTGTTCACAGGTAAAAGGGGAAACCCAATTCTAAAAGATGTTAAATTGGTCAACAATAAAATTGGATCACTTGGATTAGGTAACTAAATTTCCAGTTTCAGTATTGATTACTTTCCGGTGATTATTTTTTAGAATGAAATCTTCAGTGAAGGGTCAGCCAGCCTATCTGGAGCTCCTTATATTAGTCAGAGGTGCTCGTGTTCACAGACAGGCGCTTTGCATGTTTAAAGCGCAGGTCAGCACTCTGCAGAGGGACAGAGCGGGCACTTGCAGCCTGTGGGCCACGTGAGTCTGTGTCCAGTGTCGGTGTGTTTACAGTCGCCGAAAACTGTAAAAGTCACTCTCAGCTCACAGGCTGCCCGGAAACGGGTTGTTAGCAGATTTGGCCTGGGGCTCAGCTCTCCGTAGAACCAGGCGGTCAGCAGCTGATGGCCGGCTCCAGCACACTGTGTGGTGGCCGTTTTGTCCTGGAATCGGCTGCAGAAGCTGGAGGCGAGTGAGGGGGTGGTTAGTGTCCCCAGATTCAGGTGCAGCCCAGTGGTCCCCACTGTGTTAGCTGGGTTTCTCACTCTTTGCTTGGTCTGCCTGGGGTAGTTTCTGAAGGAAACGTGTATGTCTAATTGTTGATATGGTGAGGTGTGTTTATTGTAAATATATATGTATGTTTTCTTAAACTTAGCAGGGACTGGAGAAGAAGATGACTATGTTGATGATTTTAATAGGTAAGAAAAATGGTTGGACAAGAAATATATAAATTGTAAACAATTTCTGAACAGGACAGTATGACAAAAATCACATTTGTGCTTCTTTAGTGTCTGCCTTCTCTTTTTTGTGTTGATTGAACGTGAGTTAAAGAGAGTTAATCCAGAATTGTCCCAAGACTGTGAAGCATGTTTCTGATGTTACATTAGAATGACGACTTCTTCATTATGTTGAGGGAGCTTATGAGACGCAGACGAGGAACCAGCGGTGAAAGCTGGACTCAGAGGCCACGGGAGCAGTGTGGCCGCGATCGCCAGTGCTCTGCCTCCCCTTTCTGATCTCAGTGGTGGGCATTGTCCACAACTGGCGTAAACAGATCACCCGCTCAAATTGTTTTTCTGATCCAGATGACATTTCTTGATATTTTGTTTCAAATAACTTTTTTATAAATGTAAAGAAAATATAATCTATGACTTGGCTAATAATTAGGAAGAAATTAAATTAAATCAGTGTGAAGATTTCATGCAATTGATAGTTTTTCTCCCAGTTTAGGATTCATGTTTACTTTCTAACATGCTTTTGAGAAGTGAAACTTTAAAAACCCGGGCTTTCCTTCCCGCTGTTGCGACCATAGCCCCGCTGTGAGCCTCGGTGTTGTCATCTGCCGAGTGGGCTGGACTGAGCTGACTGCCCTTGCTGCCACTGCTAGCTTAGCTTAGGATCAGGCGAGATGGGGTGTATGGAATGAATGACATGAAGTGTTTTATTCTACTTTATTTAAAGAACTAAGATACCTGAAAAACAAAAGAATGGTAGTTACTGTTTATAAATGCTTGTAATCAGAGTTGTTATTTTTCTTTTTCCCTGAAATTAGCACCAGCCATCGCTCAGAGAAGAGTGAACTGAGTATTGGGGAAGAGATTGAGGAGGACTTCTCTGTGGAAATGGACGACGCCAACACCAGTGACAAAGTGCGATGCTGTTCCTTCCCTGCGGCGGGCCATCGGTGCCTTTGCCTCGAGTCACTGGGAACCTTCAGAAGCTAGGAGAAAAGCAGTTGAAAATTAGGAAAGGTTTATGGTGGAGTTTCTTGCTCCAGACCTGGGATCAATACCTGTCATGAATGTTTTCAGTTATGGCCCGCTTTGCTTGTGAAATGCCTGTGTGTTATTACTGGGACTTCCACTGCTGTGGGCATAGGTCCACTCCAGTGGGTCAGGACTGGAGTCAGAGCCCACTGCCTCCGGGTGTAGACAATGTAGGCAAGGGGTCCTCGTCAGAGAAGTCCGTGTGGGAGGCGGTGGCTGCAGAGGAGCCCCGTGAGTGCCGGAGCTGAAGCAGAGACTGGCTGCAGGGTGTCGGCGAGCCCTGAGCAGGCCGGGGGGTGAGACCGCGCTAACAGGCTATCGGGGGTAAAGGCATGCCTCGGTTTTGGAGATCCACACCTGAGCTGTCTGTCGGCAGAGAGGAGAGTGCCCAGGTGTGTGTCAGGTGTGAGACCTCAGGTGTGAGACGTCAGGTGGCACCTCAGGGCTGGGTATTGGGGCCCACGGTAAACCAAGGGAGGCTGCCTCTCAGCTGAGGGTGGCTCCCACCTGGAGGTGAAGCTTGCTTTGCCGAGTGAGGTAGGACTCTGCCCGTCACAGACTACCACGGGGGAAAGGCCTTTGACACAGGCAGCATTGTGTAATGAATCGGCCTGAATCTTACTCTTTGATGTGGTTTGCTTCTGCAAGCTTTAACCTTTGATCCTCAGTTTCCTTATTCCTGAGATGGGGGTGTTAATGCCTCCCTTATAGAGTTGTTCTGAAGGTTAAGTGATAGTATGTGAAATGCCTTCTTTGGTTCCTGATACAGTGTACTAATGTTTTTAATAATTTGTTTTCTCTTACCTTTTCACATTATGTCATCCTAAAGAGTTCTGAAAATACTGCTTTAAAGTTACCAAAAGAACTAGAAATTGGTAATTTTAGCAGTCAGTCTTCTTGTTAATGTCTAGTTCATCTGGCAGCTCGGCTTTTGTTATCCTTGACAGTTTCAAAATAGGAAGAAGGAAGTGAGGAAGAAGACTTTAAAAAAATTGTATACTTGGAGGATAATTGCTTTACAGTGCTGTTTTCTGCTATATATCCATGTGAATCAGCCATGGGTGTAAATGTGTTCCGTCCCCCACACACTCCCACCCCCTTCCAGCCCCTCCCACCCCTGTAGGTCTCAGTCTGAATCAGCCATAGGTGTAAATGTGTCCCTTCCCCCAACCCCCTCCCACCCCCTCCCACCGCTATAGGTCTTCAGGGCACTGAGTTGTGCTCCCTGGTCTGTGCTCCCTGGTCGTATGGCAGTTTCCCACTGGCTTGTATTTTACATGCGGTAGTGTATGTGTTTCCACGCCAGGACAAGGACTTTTCACTGTGAGTCAGTTGGTAGAGTATAAGATGATACTTTAAGTCACAGCAGTATGCTAAGAGTCATTCACAGCTATTTCTTGCTGACACTGATCCTCTTCTTTCTTCTGAATGACCAGCTTGAGGACCTGACACAGGACCTGACCGTGTCGCAGCTCAGTGACGTCGCCGATTACCTGGAAGACGTGGCCTAGGCCTGCGCATGGCAGGGTGCTGCTCGGCGGAGGACGGGCCTCTGATCAGTTCCCGCCAGACAATCACTCTTTGCTGGAATGTCTGCTCCCTGTTGGTGCCTTGTGTTTCAAAGGATTACAGATATTTTAAAAAATGAACTTTTCATTATACTAAACAAAATAATTCCTATTTGAGCCCATGTGTGGAAGATTTAATATTCCTAATTTGGTCTAGGTACATGCTTTTCTATGGAAGTTGAATAGGCTCAGATTTACCACAAAGAGGGAGCTGGTATAGTGCTGGTATTAAGCGCGTCGCGAAGGCGGCAGTAGAGCTGTAGGTTCACCGCTCCATGGGCCTGCCTGCCTGCCTGCGGGCTGGCACCAGGGCTCAGGCGTTCGGCAGCAGGAGAGGCATCGGCTGTCGGAGGGGGCGGTGGTGGGTGGTTCCACAGGGAGCTGGCCCGTGGCCTGGAAGATCTGCAGCCTGGAGCCTGTCACTGTAAGTTACACTTGATAGGTTGACTTGGCGTTGCATTTCCTTCCGTTTGGGAGGTTTGTTAGACCCTTAACGTTATATTAAAATCCTCGTGTGTGTCCTTCTTAGTTTTGCTCGTTTTAAAGATTTAAAATCTGGAGGTGCTTATGATTTTTTTATTTGTGGAATTGTCCCTGATGCATTTGAGGTCACCATCCTGAGTCTGTGTAAGCAGTTTTATTCACAGGTTCTCATTGCTTTGAAACATATTAAATATCAAACATATTAAATACCAAAATGCATCTGAAACCATGAAGCAGTGCTTTCATTTCAGATCTGTAA
Source organism: Hydropotes inermis (assembly GCA_020226075.1). Taxonomy (NCBI): domain Eukaryota; kingdom Metazoa; phylum Chordata; class Mammalia; order Artiodactyla; family Cervidae; genus Hydropotes; species Hydropotes inermis. The sequence goes on from CM035302.1 coordinate 35,712,660, forward strand.
GTTGGTTGTGTTTAAATCCATTGACTGACACTGGTCATGGCCTAAGACCAGAGCCAGACGACCAGCTCTGCACACTACAGGCTCACTGGGGCCTCGGGGTCGCCCCAGGGGTGGGGTTTGGGGCAGTTCCGTGTGTCTGCCCCCACGCTACTGTCTGCATAGGTGCAGACCCCCGTGGTCCTGAGTGTTACAGAGAACTGCAGAAGTGAGGCGTGCTTGTTCATAAGCACAGCTGTGACCAAGGGTGAAATTCTGTACTTTTTAACTTCAGTTAAAACTTTTTAAGAGTTGCCTTTGTTAATAAAAGAAGCAAATTGGAACTTAAACTCATTGATCTCAAGAAGTGTACAGACTTTGTGGTTTGTATACCAGGTTTTCATTTCATACTAGTCTATATACTACACAAATGTTTACTGGGCTCTGAAATGTGAAGGGAAATGATAATGTAAGTATTTAGGTTATGTGACATTAGAATCTGATTTTATAAAATTTCAGTGAAGCTGAGCCATGAACCCCAAGAGGAAGCAAGGCAGAATGTGTGCCGGGGCGCCTTGGGAGCCCCTCTGTCATCCCCCAGCTGTGGGTGCCGATCTTGGTCTCAGTCATGGCTCACCGTGGTCCGTGTGAGGACACAGCGCTGCGTGAAGATGCAGTCTGCTGTTAGAAGTCCCCCAGTGTGCTGTTATAAAATGGATCTCTTGGATGTCATCTCTGTAAACAGTCACTTTCTATAAAGATTATACTTCTGGCCCTCTGGAATCTGTCAAATATATGATTTATTTTTTGTATTGTTTGATAGGAGGTAGATTTCTTTGAAATGATTTAAAATCATTTCAGTGGGATAATCAATCTTTAATCTTGTGGGGAACTTGCAGATAGGGGCATGTGAAATTTGTCATTTTTCTGTTACCCCTAGAGTCTGATCTTTGGGGGGGATGGGGAGAGAGATGTTAAGTAGGAGACTGTTGTCACACGCTGATCCAGTAGATTTACTGGCTTCAAATTGTGCTCTGAAAAAGCTGTTTCCACATGTGTTTCTTGATTAGACAAAGTTTTGCTTGTGATTAGTATTTTCTTTTTGGTAAGAAATACATGGGAGAATTCCATGGACAGAGGAGCCTGGTGGGCTATCATCCATGGGGTTGCAGAATGGTTGGGCCCGACATAGTGACTAAACAGCAAGAAATACACATTGAAATACTAAGCCAGGAAATAGCATTTTTACCATAAAACTTGTATTTTACAATGGAGTTTTTCAAATTTTTTTTGTCAGATGCCAATAAAAGTCTCGCTTCATCGATGATGATTAAAATAAGAGTTCACACTTTCATATTCTGCAGTGACAGTGACCAGCCACTCGCCATCCCCACATTGCCCTTGTCGCGATCTGATGCCCCCTTCCTCTGGCCCTTCACGTTTCCTTGTTCTCACCCCAGTGCACGCCAGCACCTGCCGGCTGCCCAGGTGGCCCTGTTTTGGGGTGTCCTCGCCTCCTTCCTTAGGAGCCCTGCCGGCTGCCTCATCTCTGTCTTGTTCTCAGAGAAGCTCCAGCCTGAAGGGGATGCATTTTCCTGCCGCCCTGTCACAGTCCTGTTTGCCCTGGGTACCTACTCAGTGCCGCCTGAACTGTGCCTAGTGGGCATCTGTAAGCTCCGTGGGAGCTGGCCTGCTGACCAGCGTGCACCCTGGGTCTCTGGAGCACGTTCAGTCTGCAAACGGCTCAGTACGAGGCCAGGGCAACAGGAGCAGGCTCTTCCCGCTCGGAGCAGGGGCAGGGCGGGGCATGCAGCGTGCGGCCGGGCGGCTGCTGCCCGGGGACGGCACTGCGCGGTTTGGGGGGCGGCCGTCCTTTCCCCGGACCTGCCAGGGCTGCCAGCCTCAAGTCTGAGCAGTGGGCTTGTGTTCAGTAGAGGTGGGCTCCTGGACACTGGGCCCTGGCTGCACCTCCCGCCTCCAGAGTGTTGGAGGAACATTGCTTGTGAAGGATGTAGACAGCCGTTCTGTCTGTGGCTCAGCGTGGACACTGGCACAAGAGAAGCAGGGCTCGAGGTAGCTGGACTGACTGCCCACTGGCCGTGCCAGGAGAGCAGGCGTGGAGGACCGCGCTCGCTGGAGAGGCGGGCACCCTGCGGGGCAGCGCTCACCCTCCAGGGTCTGGCCTGGGGCTTGCTGGGACCCCACCTGGTCTCTGTCCCTGCACCTCCGCCCACCTCACCTCCTGACGCGTCCGCACTGCCGGCCCCGCTGTAGGAAGGGGCCTGTCTGAGGAAGCGGCGCAGAGGAAGGGAGGGCAGCACCTCCATGGATCATCCACACTGGTCCCTGGAGGGGAGGAAAGTGAGCAGTGGGGGACGGAGGCCGACATGAACCGACAGAATGGCTCGTCCTGGGACAGCAATTCAAAGAACAAAGAAACTGTAAAAACCTGATTGGAGATTTGAGGCCGTTTGTATCTAAAACTGCTGTGGAAAAGGAACAATCGATTTTTTATTAAAAACGGGTCAAATCATTTGGCTGAATGATGGGAGAACTCCATCAAAAAGATGAGTAGCCTGAAAGGCAAAAAGCTCTCTGCACGCACGGCAGAGGCGGCCGAGGAGGACGCAGCACGCTCGTGTCCACCCACAGGGCCGCAGCTGGGGCAGGAGACGTTGGCCGAAGCGCGCTTCCGTTCAGAGACACGTGAGTGTCTGGGAGAGTGGAGCCAGGCCCACGGCCGCGTGGACCCTGATTAGTGTGGAGAAAGGGCTTCCAAGATCATTTTAAAGGAGTGAGAATGAAATTGCCTGGCTGGATGCTGGAAGTAACAGAGCAATGACTACAAAGTGAGGAGGCAAGATGAACATAGACTTTCTATCCTGATTGGAAAGGGGAGCCTTCTGCCTGCTGGAAATCGACCCCGCAGCAGGTGTGAAGTGGGCCTGGTGCCTCGGTCTCGTGGCCCCGGGGCGGTGTGCGCTGCTCCCGGCAGTGGGGGAGGACCTGGGGGCCCCGGTCCTCCTTGCGGGACACGCGGTGCCCTTGCCACGGCTTTGCTTCCGCAGACGGTGGCGCTGGGTAAAGCAGCCTGCTTCTGCAGAAACGGGAAGGAGGAGACAGGGCTGGGGGGTCCCCGGGCCTGCAGCTCAGGGCGGGTGGAGAGGAAGAGGGACGGGGTGGGGGGGTGCCTCGCCTACGGGGCTCTTTTCTGATAGTTCAACCCGAGAGCTTCGTCAGTTTACGAAATCTTCAGATTTGATGAAGTTATTTTTCCTGTGAACGTTTTAATTTTGAAACACTGAGTTCCTGCAAAGGCCAGTTTGTTTTATGAATCACTCAGTTATTGGATATGGACCCTAACCTTTCTTTGACGTCATTTATGGCTTGTAAAACGGAGTGGTAGCTCTTCTGAAATGGGATGTTTTCATGAATGGAATACCCTTTCCACTTGAAGCATTTAGCATCTCTCTCTCCCTCCTCAGTCCATGTGGTGCAGATGCTTTTATCTGACTACAAGTTTAAATTGTGGTAGGGAGAGCGCTGCACTGCACCCACCATACTGAGCCTGGGGTTGGGCCTTGATGGCAGGCGCTCCTGCAGCCCTGGCGTGTTGGTGCTTTGGCTGGGAGCACCACCTTCCCCGCCTCCCCTTCCCCGTCACACACCCGGGCCCCTCCGACCCTTTCCCTCTCTCAAGGCCCAGGTTAGACGAAGCAAGTGTTAGGTTTGCTCAGTATGCCAGTGCTGACTCCCTGCGTGCCCTGCCGTGGGGGAATAAACCAGCGTTCCTATAGACGCTGACAGTGCCGGGCGCCAGGCGCCGTGCCAGGCGTGCACAGGTCTCTGCAGTTGGTGACGGAGACGGGGAAACACGTCTGTGCACTGCATGCCGAGGGCTGCCACAGGCTTAAATTCACAGGGCGAGCCTCGCTATTCAGTCCTGCTGCTAAGGTCTGTGTGATGAGCCTGAGGGTGAAACATCAGAAGTTATCCCGACATTAAAAGGTACTCACTGTGACAAAATACTTTTTCAGATTCTACCAAAATAGTAATTCATGAGTTAGATTTTGAATACAAACAAATCACTAGGCTATTGTATTGTTTGATAATCCAATGAATGAAGAGGAGTGAATCATAAACACACTAAAACCATTTAGATTTATTACTGATGTGACATTATCGAAGACCACAAAATACTGTGATATGCCGTTTATGACAAGACCATTAATGAAAAACTGGTGAATGAATGTAGTTGAGAGCATTTATGTTCATAAAATGTTGCTAGTCACTGAAAAAAAATTGAAGTGCTATAAATCCCAAACTCATATGTAAAAAAGAACTTGAAAATGGTTTCCAAAAGATGGAAGCTCTCAAACTTAACACACATGTCATTTGCAAAATGGATTATAATTCATCATTCAATGGAGCGTCTTAAAATATATCAGTAGTTAAAAAACCACTTTGATCAGTCATTCTAGAGTAAAATTATTTTCTTATCTCCATAGATATTTTTAAAAGTCATTCTGATATGAAGAAGTGATATCAGCAACTATTCTGTTAAAGCAATGTAGGAAAAATGTGAAAATACATCAAGCAGCAATGAAAATACTTTCTTATGTTTTGTGATGTCTGTGGTAGTTATCAGATTGTTAAATTTTGTAATTTGCTGTGATTTTGTGTCTATTCAGAGTATGTATATTTATAGCTAGTTTTGCATGAGTAATTTCGTGTCCGTTCGCTAAAAGAAGGTAATCTCAAATGTTACAGGCCGCTAAACAAGACCCTGCCCTGGTGAGTAGGCTAGGAGTCTTATCTGCAACAGTGGCGATGGGAGAACAGTTTAAATCTGTTACCAGGTAGCACTGGCCATTCAGAGTAGGTCGGCGTCTGAAACGGGAGCAGATTCGGTAGCTCAGACAGCTGCGAGTTTCCCCGTGAGATCGGGTCCTGAGAACCTGTGACGGGGGCGTCTACGGCGTCCGATGCCGCCTGTCTCCTCCCGGGTCCCTCCAGCCTGCGGGCGGGGGGCGTGCGGCCTGCGGCGCGCATCCGGGGTCGCAAGTCCGGTGGCCATGGGCGGGGGCAGCCCAGCGGCTCCGGCTTCAGCCGCTGCCGCGCGTTCTGGTTACAAGCTGCAGACTCAGTCTCCCCCCAGCTTAGACAGAGATGCAGGTTCTTAGAAGGACCCAGGGTGCAGAATCAGGGTAAACACAGGCAGGAACCTAGGCAGGCGGGTAGCGAGGAGGCCCTGGCGCCTCCGCAGGCCCCCGACCCGGACACCGCCCCCAGCGCCTGGCCCTGCCCGCTCCCACACGGAGCCCCCGGCGGCAGGGCCTCTCCTGCCCTCGGCGCTGGGCGGGCGTCCAGACTTCGCGGTGGAGAGCTCCCAGCTCCTCTCGGCCGCCCCTGGGGTCCTGGGGAGAAGGCCCGCACTCAGCACGTGTCAGCGGACACCCTGCGTGCGCGGATCTGCGAGCACGTGGGTGCTCTCTGACTTAGCCGCCCTCCCTTGACGAGACAGTAAGCCCATGCTGTGATGTCTCGTGTCAGCACCCACCGCAGGTTGATTTTTCACTCATGTTAAGTCCACCGTGGCCCCGGGTGGCCGCCTCCCGTGGGGCAGGTCAGCCCGGCTTCCAGACACCCCGCAGGGGGTCCGCTCCTGGGCGGCTGCAGGCCGCTGGCTGCTCTGTCTCGGCTCGGTGCCTCGGGGGGTGCCGCCAAGCGTGGGGTGCAGCTGCCCCGCACCCACTGTCAGCGCCGCAGCACCCACAGCATCTCCTGTTGATTGGACCCCACTGGGGACCTGCTGGACTGCAGGGGCTAAAGGCACTTCTCTGCATGTGGGGCTGGGGGCTGAGCCAGCAACACTGCTAAGAATTCAGCTGGTCACCACCCTGGGTGCTTAGAGCCCACGAACCACCGCAGCCTGTAAAAAAGTGGCCCTTGTGTGACCAAATTTGGTATTTTTGGATTCAAGTCCTTTATCAGGTGTTTTGCATATATTTTCTCCCCACTTGTGGCTTGCCATTTTATTCTATCAGTCTTTCTCAGAAAAGATGTTTTAAATTTGAATTAAGTTCAGATTATGAGATTTTTCTTTTGTATGTATGGATAATACTTTTGGTTTTATATCTAAAAACTCATCACCAAACTCACGGTTCATCTAGATTTTCTCCTGTTTTTCTTTACACGTTTTGAGATACTATGATTTACATGTAGCTCTGTGATATGTTTTGAGCTGATTTTTATGAAAGGTGTAAGATCCGTGGCTAGATTTACCTGTTTATGTATGGCTGTTTAGTTGTTTGGCACCACTGGAGAAAAAACTGTCCCTTCTCCACTGAATTGCCTTTATTCCTTTGTCAGAAATCAGATTGTATTAAACTCATATTAAACTTTGTAAAGAACCCTCCCCCAAAGTCTCTCGGCCAGCAAGACTGTTCAGTACACGTCAGAGAAATTTAAAGAACGATAGATGTATTCTCATTTGTTTTTACCTTGCCTCTTAAAAGAATAATATGCATTGGGAACTGTTACTAAAATAACTGCCATTCATAGTAACAGCTGCTTGTGACCACAGCCTTCTCAGTTCACAGAGTGCTCTCCCAGGAGACGTAAGCTCTGTAAGGCAGGTACTTTGTTCTTCTCATTGCTGTGTCCTTCCGTCGGAGGGCCGTGGCTCCACGTGATGCGCCCAACAGCTTGGTGGAAACGACACGGTCCGCTCTTACAGGTAAGGCTGTGTGGGTGGCAGAGGCGGGACCTCAGCCTTTCAGACAAGACGTGCAGAACGCACGGCTTCTACACCCCAGCAGAACCGGGATGTGGTTCAGGGAGCAGGTTGTGCAGCCCGAGGAGGGGGGACCGCTCACTGCGGACAGATCAGGTAGCAAATGTGCACTGAAGGTTCGGTTGAAATCTGTATGGTGGCCTCGACTGGATTCTGAGGTGGTCAGGGCAGGAGTGGACACGCCGCGGTGATCTCTGCACACCCATGTCTGTTTGTGTTGTCCTGAAAGTACACGTGGGCTTCCTGGGCCGGGACCGATGGTTTCTGAGAGCAGTAACCAGGTTTGTTTCCTTTGTTCCAGCTCTCCCCTCCTGCAGTGATGTGGTGGGGGCCAAACTGCGTCATCGAACCCACTTCTGGGGGCTGTATTGTAGGTGAAGTGAAGTACAAGCGGCTCGGTCGTGACCAGCTCTTTGCAACACCAGGGCCTGTGCAGTGCATGGAATTGCTAAACGGCATCCCGAGTAGCTGCGGCGTTTGAGGTCCCTGCCAGCAGTTTCTCCACATCGTCTCCAGCGCTCAGTAGTATCTCTCTGTCGACCGTGGCCGTCCTGGGGACACGGAGTCGCACTGCGCCGGGGTTTGGGTTCGCAGCTGGAGCGTGGTCTGTGTTCCCTCGGGAGGCAGTGTCGTGCTGCTGTTGGCTAGAGTGCTCTGCAGATGTCTTAGGTCTAGTTGGTTAGTAGTGCTGTTCAGGTTTTCTCTTTCCTTGATCTTAGTTTTTCTGTCCCCTACTGAAAACAGGGTCTTGAAATCTCCAACTGTTACTGTTTAACTATCTGTTTCTTCCTTCAGTTCTCTCATCCGTCCAAAACACCTGTGTGCCGGAATTCTTCTGTTAGGTGATTGTTACATCTTCCTGAATGGACGGGCCTTTTATCATAAAATGTCCTTCATCTCTAGCACTTTGTCTTTGTTTGTTTTAAGATCATTTTGCCTGATACCGGTATAAACTTTCTTGTTCCTATGGTAGCTGTTTGCATGAGATACCTTTTCCTTTCAGCCTGTTTGTATCTCTGCATCTAAATAACCTGCAACTTTTGCTTGGGTTGTTTAATCCATCCACATTTAGTGTTATTATTTATGTGATTTATGGCTACAAGTTGCGCTTTTTTGTTTTTTATATATGTCATGAACTTTTTGTTTTTCTGTTCTTTCTTTTTTGCTTTCTTTTGCATCAAGTGATTCTTTCCCAGTGTAATGACTTAATTCCTGCTGTGCTCACGGTATATGTGTGTGTCTTTTCCACGTACATCACTATGTATGTTTTAGGTGATCAGTCCAGCATGGTGGCTTGATTTACATCATGCATCATAAAATAATGATTACCACAGTAGGTTTAGTAAATATCCATCATCTCATATAGATACAATAAAAAGGAAAATAATTCTCCCTGTGATAAGGTTTACTCTTAGGATCTGCTCTCTTAGCCACCTTCCTAGGTATTGTCAGTATATTTCGAAAGTTATTTTCTTAGTGGCTGCTCCAGGGCTTACAATGTACTTCTTATAAGCATCTTTTTTGGGTTTATCCTAAATTATTCCCACTGAATTATCTCTCCTGCACAGTTTAACTCCCTCCTCCCTTGCTTATATTCTGTTACTGTTATTATCTCTATGCTTGTTACAAATCCAGGAATTACCTATTGTAATTTTTACTTTATATCATTTTATGTCTTTTAGAGAACCCATGGCCATAAAGTGAGGTGGGGATTCGGGAAAATCGTATGAAAAGGGAACTGTGCCTCTCAGTGGTCAGGGTCCCCAGAACTGTTGCTAGAGGGGGACCGGTGAGCTTCCACCTGACGACTCTGCGGCAAATGACACCCCCTACCCACCTCTGTTAGTCGGCAGCGTATCCTGATTCAGCCCTTTCCTGTTCCCAGGCCACTTGTTCCAGGGGCAGTGTCACGGAATGACTCAGGGCGCTCTCATTTCTCCTTTGTTGAAGTTGTCATATGCTGGGCTGTGTACTGGGATTTCTCTCAATTAGGACTCCTCCACTTGAACTTAAATAAAGTGTAGGCAGGAACCTTGCTTAGCTGTCTGTGATTGTCCAAGAAACTGTGAAATGTCCAGGATGTGATGAGTTCAGAAGGTGGCCGGGGTGTGTGCTGCGAAGCCTCGGGGCAGGAAGCAGAGCTGAAACTGAGAGTTGGGCAGTGACTTTTGTAGCTTGGTCCCTTGCTCTCTACACTTCTGGACACGTTTCTACAGGAAGACGAATGCTAACCCTCTGACTTATGTGAGGTTTTTGAAATATCTTTCATGAGTGGAAGCTTTAGTAATTTTATTTGGTTGTACTCTATCAGTGGGCTGAGGAGGGGGCAGTGGAAAGCTGCTCCCCGCCCCCCATAATATATAATCAAGCTCTGAAATTTGAAAAGAACAATGTTCCTTTAGCACCTGCCTTGTTGGGAGCCGCTGGACTGGGCGCCTCTGCTGTTGGGGTCAGCATGCTGCCCAGAAGGTGTAACCAGCTGGCACCGGAAAGCTGCGCTTTGTAAAGAAAGCAGAGGGGGCATCTCTGCCCTTAGCCGACATGCTCTGAGGACACATCAGGGCCACACACTGTCGTCTGGTGAGTCTTGCTCAGAGTCACTGAGAGTTACTACTGAAATTAATGTGTTAAAAGCAACCTTCTCCCTAAAAAACCCACCCGCCTATAACTGAGTCACGTTTTTCTGTTCGTGTTTAGGTATTAAGCGGCATCGTGTGTGTGATATGCCTAGCAGCAACCAGTCAAACTAGGTCACTTACCCAGTGTGCATTTTGAAGTCTTACCACTGGAGCAGGAGGTGGTATTTATCTGCCGCTATTTCCATTTCTTTGAAAAAGGAAAAAACAATTGCCATGGGCTTATAAAAATATTTGGCAATGGATCTCCTCAGAAACAACAGAGAATGTTTAATTTTTTTTTTTTTCTGAGAAAAGAGAGGATGCAGAAAACTTGGAAATAGAGTGTTTAAGCAAACATTATTTCTGCTTATTTGCAAACATTATTTTGAAAAATTTTAAAGTCTGTAAAATGGCCAACTTTCTAAGAACAGAGAAGTACATATCCAGTTGATTCATTATGGTCAAGTAAAGGTGGAGCAAGAAATCAGAGGAGAGACAAAGGAGAAAGTGAAAAGAGAAGCCGGTCAGGAGACGGTGTGGAGGAGACGGAGGGGGCAGGGCTGGGAGGGCGAGGGCTGGGAGGACCGGCTGGACGTCGGGGGCGGCGACCTCGTGGGAGCAGCGCTCCCCGCGGTGGAGGGGCTGTGCTCACCGTGCCGCTGGCCGCTGGCCTCTTCTCGGAAGCGGGTGGTCAGCTGGGCCTCATGGGTCAGCGTGACCACCACTCAGAGTTCTCTTTTCTATTGGCGACTGACGTTTCTGGATCAACTGGCCACGGAAGCTCCCTGGGAAGAAATGTCCTCAACTGCTGTGGTGTGGACACATTAATCTCCTAAGCTGCTGGCTTCCAGCAGACTTTCCCTGCTCCAGTTCTGAGGTTACTAGAATACGACAGGCAGGGAGGGAGGGATGTATTTATGTGTAAGGTTATTTTTACCAGTGATGGCCACTCCTCAACCTAAGTAATTCTCAAAAAATGAGTTGATTAAAAAAAAAATTCTTCAAAATCCTCAGAGGTCTATATTTGTGTATTAAAAAAGAAGTGAAATCTATCCTGTTAATTCTTTATATATCTCACTAGTGTTTAAAGCCTTTCTGTGATATTAAATCCAGAGCCAAAGAGGCAAACTTTTTCCAAAAATGTACATTTTTTTTTCTCATAGAGACTAGCTCTTTAATTGTGTGGACTCTAAGAAGTATTACAAATATAGGCCACTGTCGAATGCATACCTGAATAGGAAATTTTGCAGAAGATAATTTTGCTGTTTCTCTCCAGAGTAGCTGAATTTTCCACTGTGGTTTGGCCTCTGTGGTTTTAGAAATTATTTATACTCTAAGCGTGTGCTCAGTTATGTAATAGCAATCACAGTGTAGGTGTTCTTGTCCATCGACCTTTATTCAGCCAAAGTTGTTTGAGGTAAAACCCCACTTAGTAAGATGATTCAGAGGTGGAGTGCTCTTGTTAATTAAGTTTACCTTTATAAAAAAGATATGGAAACTTTAACATTGAAAACATCTAAAGTGTAGACCCGTTGGTTAGTAATCTTAATGTTCAGACTAAGATGTCAGAGTGGCTGCCGTGATAATGCTTTCTGAGTGGAAAGACGGAAATTATCAGCAAAGAAAGAGAAGCACCAAGGAAAAGTAAATGAAAGTCAGAACTGAAAATTTCAGAAAAGGAAACATAGTTGTTACTGAATGGGTTCAGTAGCAGAACAAGGATATCAGAAGGAGTCCCTGAACTTGCGAACAGTTCTACAAAATTATCTGACATGAACGACAGAGAAAAGACGCAGGAAAACATGAACAGAGTCAGGGAACTTTGCGATATCACCAAAATCTGTATCATAGGAATACCAGAAAGAGATGAGAAACCGTGTAACAGAAAACACATTTGAAGAAATAATGGCGAAACCTTACTGAATCTGGCAAAACATGGAAGCCTACAGGTTCAAGAACCTCAGGAAACTTCAAATCGGACACCCTGCAACCTCACACCAAACTCACATTCTAGACATATGATGATCAAACTACTGAAAACTCCACAAAAGAAGCCTCGAGAGCAGCCACAGAATGAAGTCTTTATCGCGGATCAAAGGTTCAAACGCGTGCAGGTTCTCACTGGAAGTGACGCTGCACACAGTGACCGTGTCTTTCAGGAAGAAAGGCGAAAGAAAGATCACCTCAAATGAAGGAGAGACAGAAGACCCGTTGGTAGGAGACCCGCTCTGAAAGACTCGCTAAAGGAAGTTTTTCAGACAGAAACGATGTAGGATACCAGAGGAAAACAGGAAAACCAGGAGTAAAGGAAGCATCAGAAAAGGCAATTGTGTAAGTGACATAGTAGACTAGGGTCTCTGAGGTTTAAAATGTTTCTGATTAAAACACAAAATAAAGTCTGTTGGGGTTTTAGTGTATCTGATGTGTACAGAGGTTTAATGCATGACGACATAAAGGCCAGGGGTAAAGAGACCTCTGTGTGGCCACTAGCTTTCTCCACACAACTGAAAGTGCTAAAAAAAAAAAGAAAGAAAACAACACACAAAAAAACCAACCAAATTGATAAATTTGCTAGGTTGACCAAGGAAAAGAGAATATTCAAATTATCAGATCAGAAATGTAAGAAAGGACATTATTTCTGATTTATAGGGGAAAAACAATTGTAAGCAAATATTAAGAACAGCTGCATGCCAACATGGGAAAGGCAGCGGCACCCACTCCTGTCCTCTTGCCTGGAGAATCCCAGGGACGGAGGAGCCTGGTGGGCTGCCGTCCACGGGGTCGCACAGGGTCGGACACGACTGAGCGACTTCACTTTCACTTTTCACTTTCATGCACTGGAGAAGGAAATGGCAGCCCACTCCAGTGCTCTTGCCTGGAGAATCCCAGGGACGGGGGAGCCTCGTGGGCTGCCGTCCATGGGGTCGCGAAGAGTCGGACACGACTGAAGCGACTCAGCAGCAGCAGCGTGCCAGCAAATTAGCTCAACTAAGTGTTAAGTTTCCTAGAAACACATTCACAAGACTAACTCAGGAATAGAAAATCTGAATAGACCTGTAAAAAATGAAGAGAATGAATTATTAATTTAATAGACTACCCAAGAGAAAAATCCAGTTAGGTGGCTTCACCATTGAATTCTACCAAGTATTGTTTTAAAATTAATAACAATTCTTCACAAACTTCTAAAAAAAGAAAAGAGGCAAGAGCATTTTCCAACTCACCTTTTGAGGCCAATTTGCTGACACCAAAGCCAGGCGAAGATCTCACAATGTATTGATATGAAAATGACTGACGGACATCTATTGTGAATATGGATGCAAAAACTCTCAGCAACGATTTAGTTTTTGTTCAAACTAATGATTTCTTGATTCTTAGTTAAAAGTAACCATGATAAAAATCCATTTGCTTTCCCATTTTTGAATGTTGATTCTCCAGCTGAGTGACCTTGTGTTCAGAAAGACAGGGAGAACAGAATTGGGGGGAAAACTAACTGTAGTTGTCCAGTTGCTAAGTCGTGTCTGACTCTGACGCCGTGGACTAGAGCCAGCCAGGCTCCCCTGTGCATGGAACTCTGCAGGCAAGTCTGTTGCAGTGGGTCGGCATGCTCCCCTCCAGGGGCTCTTCCCAACTCAGGGATGGAATCTCCCGCATTGGCAGGCAGATTCTCTACCACTGAGCCACCTGGGTAAATAAAACATCACCAGTTTATCCGAAAAAGCAGTTAAATTTCAGATTTTTCCTTAAAAGTACGTAAACACTGTGACTTCAGTCGGCTGAGAAGGAGACAAAGCAGCTTTGTTCCGGCCTAGGCCTGGCCTTGGACAGGTGACGGAGCGGGAGCTTCCTTCAGCTCTCTCTGGTGACGCTGCTCCCTACCGTCCCACGGCCTTGTTCCTCAGGGACAGCTGGCCAGGTCCGGATCTTTCTAGCAAGCCCCAGAAAGGCTCGCCTTGCCCGTAGTCCATTCTGAGACCCCGTGATATGGTCACGTAAGGGAAGGGCATGGATCACTTCAAGGGCACGTTTGAGTTGAAATCTGATCCTCGTATGCACGGCATGTATCAGGGCCAAGTTTCATCTCCCCCCGGACCCCAGTCTGCGCATGTAGATTCCAGGCAGCACCTTGCTGGCCGAAAGGCTGGGAACGCTAATCAGGAAGGCAGCGTGCAGCGCCCAGTTAGGGTCTCCATGCCAGCTCATCGTCTCCCCCTCACCTGTTTCTGGAGGCTCCCTGTGCCCGGCAGCACGCATGGATGTTAGCGAAGGTCTGTGGGGGTGCCGCCGTAAAGCCAGCGGCTCTGAGCAGTACGTCTCCCAGACACAGGCTGTGGGTCTGGGTTAGGGCTTTGTGCTGCGAGGGCTCCGTTTACTAAGCGCAGGAAGGAGTCCGGGGGTCCCATCTCGTTCCACCGCTTCCTGGCCGGTAACGGTGGGGCTCCTCACTGTTCTCCTTTGTGACTTCGCCTCCTCCCAGGTGCGTGCGGGATCGGCGGAGAGCCCACGCGAGGGCTCCCAGCGCACTGCTGGGGCAGAGGTGGGCGCCCAGGCGTGGGGCCGGGAAGTGAGAGGGCAGCCTCTCACACCCTCTAGGAGTGGAGCCCACTCTCTTCAAAAGGCAGGAGGGGGCTGACACGGCCCTGTTTTTAGCGCCATCGAAACACACCTCTTGAAGAACGTTTCTAAGAAGTTAAACGTTTATACGGCTTGTCTTTAGGGAAATCTTCGCTTGCCTTTCGAGTTTTTGAAACCTGTCACTACCGTCAGCCAGCCGGATCACGCAGGGTAGGCTAGACTCTGCCATGTCTCTTGTCTCTTACAGACCCGTGTCCATCCCAGGCCTGCCCCACAGCACCCCAACTCAGGGAGGGAGCTGACTGCCTCCCCCCAGGTCTGGAGAATCTGGACACCAGACCGTAAAAGGACTCACCCAGAAGTGCAATAGATCCCCCGTGTCCGTGCCTTAACTAAAGCAAGTGTTTGGGGACACCAGCTTGGAGACTTGGCATCTGCTCTGAGCGCGTGAGCCGCTGTGAGCTTGAGCAGGGCGTCTGGGCAGTCCAGTCCCATCTGACCCGCGAAGGACACTGCCCACCCAGTGATGCTGCCCTGGGGGTGGCTGGGGACATGGTACTCTCCCTTTCCCAGAAGAAAACTCCAGACAAGACCTACCATTTTGGAGTCAAATCTCGAGTGATTTCTAGGAACAGCTTTTTTTAGGAACTCATGATCAGATAAAGATGGATTTGAAACCCTATAGACTCAGAGCCTGTGGTTTTTATCTAAAAGGAAAACCTGAATATCATTGCTCCTAATAGAAATTATTATTATATTCAGTTCAGTCGCTCAGTTGTGTCTGACTCTGTGACCCCATGAATCACAGCACGCCAGGCCTCCCTGTCCATCACAAACTCCCAGAATTTACCCAAACTCATGACCATTGAGTCAGTGATGCCATCCAACCATCTCATCCTCTGTCATCCCCTTCTCCTCCCACCCTCAATCTTTCCCATCATCAGGGTCTTTTCCAATGAGTCAGCTCTTTGCATCAGGTGGCCAAAGGATTGGAGTTTCAACTTCAACATCAGTCCCTCCAATGAACACTCAGGACTGATTTCCTTTAGGATGGACTGGTTGGATCTCCTTGCAGTCCAAGGGGCTCTCAAGAGTCTTCTCCAACACCACAGTTCAAAAGCATCAATTCTTCGGTGCTTTCTTTATGGTCCAACTGTCACATCCATACATGACCACTGGAAAAACCATAGCTTTGACTAGATGGACCTTTATTGGCAAAGTGATGTCTCTACTTTTCAATATGCTGTCTAGGTTGGTCATGGCTTTTCTTCCAAGGAGCAAGCATCTTTTGATTTCATGGCTGCAGTCACCGTCTGCAGTGATTTTGGAGCCCAGGAAAATAAAGTCTTTCACTGATTCCATTGTTTCCCCTCCATATGCCATGAAGTGATGGGACTAGATGCCATGATCTTCGTTTTTGAAAGTTGAGTTTTAAGCCAACTTTTTAACTCTCCTCTTTCACCTTCATCAAGAGGCTCTTTAGTTCCTCTTCACTTTAAGCCATAAGGGTGGTGTCATCTGCATATCTGAGGTTATTGGTATTTCTCCTGGTATTCTTAATTCCAGTTTGTGCTTCATCCAGCCCAGCATTTCCCATGATGTATTCTGCATATAAGTTAAATAAGCAGGGTGATAATGTACAGCCTTGATGTACTCCTTTCCCATTCTTGAATGAGTCTGTTGTTCCATATCCAGTTCTAAGTGTTGCTTCTTGACCTGCATACAGGTTTCTCAGGAGACAGGCAAGGTGATCTGATATTCCCATCTCTTTAAGAATTTTCCACAGTTTGTTGTGATCCATACAGTCAAAGGCTTTAGGGTAGTCAATGAAGCAGAAGTAGATATTTTTCTGGGATTGTCTTACTTTTTCCATGATCCATTGGATGTTGGCAATTTGATTCTGGTTCCTCTGCCTTTTCTAAATCCATCTTGAACATCTGGAAGTTCTTGGTTCATGTATTGTTGAAGCCTGGCTTGGAGGAATAGGTTTGAATAATGAACAGTAGGTTTGAATTATGTCCCAGGCATAATTGTTCAGGGTGCATTGGTGTGGAGAAGTAAGTAAATAATGAACCCTGGGGTAGTAATGTGGCTAAAAGTGCTTGCTTGGTGTCTGGCTCGGAGTGGGTGCTTGATAAACGCTTAAGGGAGCTGCCCTCGGTGCTCTGGGTGAGTTCCCTCTGTCCTCGAAGCCCGGGGGAGTCCTGGCCGGACATCGCAGTCCTTCTCAGAAGACTCAGTTTCAAGTCCTCACGTTGAGACATCATCTCCATCAACCTGTGGGGTTTCTAACTGCGCCCTCCTGCCCCTGCCAGAGCTTAACGAATGGTGAGAGCTGTGGGCTGCCGCCTCTCCCGGCATGCCCGCGGGTACAGATCAGCTCCTGGTGTGAGTTCCGGAACATCGCCCAGCGAGTGGTACCCGTACGCCATCAGCGCCGCGTCAGCCAGCTGCGTCAGGAGTGCTGACTCTCAGGACAACTCCGGGCCGCCGCACCCGTGTCTGTGTGTCGCAAGACTTCAGGGGATTTATGTGCTCAGTGGAGGGTGAGAGGCGCCAGACTTTCAGAATTAGAAACGCTGATCTGCTGGACTCTCAGTTAAAAACAGGCAGTTACACAGCTACTGGATGAGGACTGCTTCACAAGCCTTGAACCTTAATCTTCTGGCAGGAGGACAAATGGCCTGCTTTCTTCCTCGCTTTGATCGCTGAAGACGCAGTCAGGGCTGCTCGTGGGACAGAGAGACGGCCCGAGACGCCCACGTGAGATGCCCTCATCTCTGCTGCCGGGGCGCGTCTGGAGCGTCCCCTCCGGCCGGCCTGACTCCGTCCTGGCTCAGGATCCAGCGTTGGCAGCGTCCTGAGTGGGGGCAGTGGCTGTGCCCGCCTGCGGTGGCAGCGGCGGGAGACAGTCCAGCCTGAGGACGCGGCCCTCCCTTTCACCCACTGCTCTGGGCTCTGTTCTCTGCTTTGTTTTCTCACTTTATGCAAATATCTTTACATTTCTTCATCCCCTGCTCCTATTTTGCCCCTCCCTGTTGCCCCCTTCCCACTGGTAGTCATTGGTTCGTTCCCCACAGCTGTGGATCTGCTTCTTTTTGAAATAAATATTCACTAGTTTGTTGGTTTTTTAGATTCCACGTATAAATGATATCATACTGTATTAATATTTGTCTTTATCTGTTTGACTTATTTCCCCAGCATAATACCCTCCAAGTCCATTCATACTGCTGCAATTGGCAACATTTCAGTCTTTTTTATGACTGAGTAGTATTCCATTGCATGCATGTGCATAGTACATACACTACATACATGTGTATATAGGGGCTTCCCAGGTGGCTCAGTGGTAAAGAACCCACCTGCCAATGCAGGAGACGTGGATTCCATCCCTGGGTCGGGGAGACCCCCAGGAGAGGGGAAGGGCAACCCACCCAGTATTCTTGCCTGGGGAATCCCACGGACCAGAGGAGCCCGGCGGGCTGCAGTCCCTGGGGCCAGAGAGTCAAACACAACAGACCAGCTGAGCACAAGCCAGTGTATGTGTGTGTGTGTTCACATCATGGAGTGGGGTATGCATGTAGTCACGTCACGGAGTGGGGTATGTATGTAGTCACGTCACGGAGTGGGGTATATATGTACTCACGTCACGGAGTGGG
>CM035302.1:35731647-35749563 GCA_020226075.1 Hydropotes inermis
TGAGCCCCTCTGTGGACGGCCCTGCATGGGGCCCTGGGGCTCTGGGCGGCAGACACTGCACTCTCTCGTACCCCTGTGACCCTTTCCGTTACCAAAAGCCTCAAGCTACGGACAGAAGAGCGATCCAGCTTCTCAGCTGAGGACAAACAGTGACCCACTGCAGCTCGGGACGGAGCCGGAAACTATCTCCCACCCGGGACAAGCCTCGGCCACAAGGCAGAGCGGGGCTTCCCTGGGCAGGAGGGGCAGGAGTGCTTTGGAAACCTTATGTCAGAGCTCGGACTCATAGGCTTACGTCAGCCTTGGGGCAGCAGAAAAACCCCTCATTCCACCACCAGGAGCCGAGCACGAATCATAAACAGTAGCTGCCTGTTTCTGCAGGAGAAAGAAACTTTGGAATGAGAAGATGGGCAGGAACACGGAGAAAAACCCAGTGGCACTTTGCCCACTGTGATGCGCTGAAAGTCACGATTAAAGACAAACACCCTGAAACCCAGCTCAAGCCCTGATTAGATAGATGAACTCCTCGCTCCTAGAACCTATTAAATGATTGTTTTATGAACATAAAATCTACTTACTGTGATTTCTTACATTCTTTACGTTCTTTATGCATAATTTTCAGCAGTCAATCCAAAGCTGATACTTTAAAAAGCAAAGCAAAATCCAACCAAATCATTGCCAACAGATAAAGCACTCAGCAGGACTAGAACTAGCAATCACCCAGATGTTGGAAGGCTAAGATCGGGACTTGAAAATAAACATGATAAGTGATATAAATGGGTTCTTTTAGCAGGCTTCTCAGTAGACTAGTCTCAGCTGAGGAAAGCTGATGAACTTGCAGGTAGATCAGAAATCATAAAGAATGATACACAAAAAAGGAATAAAAGGCTGAAAAAAAACATAACACAGAATCTAAGATCCTTGGGACAATATCAAATAATCCAACTCAGTCAATTGGATTCCTAGAGTAAGAGTGAATGAACAGAAGAAATATCTAAACAGATTGTCCTTGCTGTTCATTGCTGTCATGTCCGATTCTTTGTGAACCCGTGGACTGCAGCATGCCAGGCTTCCCTGTCCTTCACCATCTCCTGGAGTCTGCTCAGGCTCACGTCCATTGAGTCGATCACGCCATCCAACCATCTCATCCTCTGTCTTTCCCTTTTTTCCTTGCCATCAATCTTTCCCAGCATTAGGGTCTTTCCCGGTGAGTCAGCTCTTCCCATCAGGTGACCCAAGTATTAGAGCTTCAGCTTCAGTCCCTCCAATGAATATTCAGGGTTGATTTCCTTTAGGATGGACTGGTTTGATCTTGCTGTCCAAGGGATGGTCAAGTATCTAAACAGATAGTGGCTAACAATTTTCCAAAAACAGGGCAAGATAAACTCCAGGTCCATCAAGTGCAGGGAACTCCAACAGTGTAAATACAAAAATAAATAAACTCCAAAACTGAAGGAAAAAATCCACCCAGACATATCATCAGTAAACTCCTAAGACAATATTTTGAAATTTTCTGTAAAAAAAAAAAAGGTTTAAAGAAGCAATTTCAGATTAGTTGCTAGTATCAATACTGTGGTATATAAGCACAGGGCACATGGATTAATCTGAGGCTTGAATTTTGAAGGAGAACAAAAAGCTTGTTGTTTAGTTCAGCAGTTCTGGGCTCATCGACATCGGCAGCACTTGGGAGAGCGGAGGATGGAACTTCCTGGGCACTGTCCCTGAAGGCCTGGTGCTCCGGGCGCTGCAGACCACCCCGGGGGCGGCTGCCCATTTCACGTGGCCCCACCCAGCCCGCGTCCCCCGCAGCCCAGGGAGGCGGCCCGCGGGGAGCGGGTGCCGCGTCCTCAGTCACGGAGCCGAGTGGGGTGGGTCTGACTCAGTCAGGGCTGAGTGGAAGTCCTCGCTGCTGAGAGACTGCAGCTGGGGCGAACCCCGCAAAGCGCCTCCTTCCCGCGAGGAGCCGTGTTCTTGCAGCGGTCAGCGAGCAGAGATCAGAACCAGCGGGGTGTCCTCGGTAAATCCCCGGACCTCCCACTCCAGGAACTCGGGGGCCATAGAAATTGTGGGCCAGCCTCTGCGTGGGGCTCCGTGGGGCTCAGAATAGGAGGCTCTGGGTCATGTGAGCCCCCCTGCCTTCCCCCTGCGGACAGAGGTCACAGGTCAGCGGGGTCTCCCCGGGGACCCAGGGTGGCCCAGGCTCATGCGTGGCGTGTTTCCTGGGGCCAGGGTTCCCGAGTCGGCTGTGGCTTTGGTCTGGAGGTGAAGAGGGGGTCGGAGCTGCCATCAGAGGTGGGTCAAACTGGCAAGAAGCAGGACCAGCCTCCGGCTCTCAGGAGGAGGACAGCGTCGCGCTGGGCAGCTGGGAGGGCAGCCGCTCAGACAGGCTGGTGGGGCGGGTCCCCCACCAGGACCTCGGTGGGAGCGGGGCTGGGACTGGCAGGGAAGGGTCTTCCTTTCTCTCCTGGGATGTATGCTCCGGGAGATGGTGACGGACAGGGAGGCCTGGCGTGCTGCCGTCCCCGGGGTCACAAAGAGTCGGACTCGGCTGAGCCACTGAACAATAAGCAATAAAGGGATCAGAAGTGTGGAAACTCTGGCGTCTCCTTAATTAGCCTTTATTTCCTCCAGGTGACAGGAAGGGGAGCGGCCACCCCGCCTCTGCGGGCTGTTTTGTTTTTCCCTTCTTTCTGGTTCCTCCAAGCCCACTTCCTCCACCTCGGGGGTTCCTGTATGTAAAGCAGGACGTCTCTGCGCCCTCACACCTGGCTGAGTCGTCTTCCTCTGCCTTCTACCAGGGGGTTCCCAGGACAAGGTTGGCCGCGGGAAGGGGGCCGAGGGTCAGGGGCTCAGTGGGAGGCTTTCACAGTCTCCTGACAGGTTGGATCAGCATAAGACTAGACCTGCCATTCATACCTTAGGATAGCTTGGGCACCACCCACCTGTCCCTCCTCCCCTGAGCCCTTCCTTCTTTAAAATGCACCACCTGCCAAATGCTTCCCAGCAAGGCGGCTGCACCCACCCAGAGAGATGATGGGACTTACACAGAGCTCCCAGCTGATAAGCACCAGAGCCCAGCTTCAGATACCAGTCTAAGTCCACGGTCTAGTGAACTCTGTTACATTCTAGTTCTGGGAGATGGGAGGGAGGTTCAAAAGGGAGGGGGTATGTGGCTGATTCGTGTTGAGGTTCGACAGAAAACAGCAACATTCTGTAAAGCGATTCTCCTTCAATTAAAAAATAAATAAATTTTTTAAAAAAAGCCTACGTCTCGGCGTCTCCGCCTCCAGTGGCCCCACTCACTGCGCTCACACCCTCCAGTGTCCCACTGGTCATGAACTTTCTCTCCTGTCCTAGGCTTGTAGTCTTTGATAGTTTGACCGAGGGAGAATTTCAGGCTTAAAAGGCAATGCAGAAGTATGGGTGGTGTGCCCAGGCTCCCCCCGTGGTCCCGTGGGAAAGAATTCGCCTGTGAATGCAGGAAACATGGGTTCAGTCCCCGGTTCGGGGAAGATCTAAGTCTCTGAGCCACAGCTACTCCAGGAGGCGCAGCTGCTGAAGCCCACGTGCCTACAGCTTGTGCTCTGCAACTAGAGAAACCCCCTGATAAGACGCCCACACACCGCCGCCGGCAGGCGGGAGTCCCTCCTCACTGCACCTAGAGAAAGCCTGCAGGCTGCAGCAGAGGCCCGGGGCAGCTGTGAATAAATACGAATGCATCTTCAGTAGAGCCCGGGGTGAGGTTCCAAACATTCCCTCGAGGGGTGTTTGTCCGCCAGCCAGAGCATCCGTGGGTCCCGTCAGAGCAAGGAGCTCCATCTGGCAGGATGCGTTGGCATCCCCTCTGGCAGGGTGGTGGGCGGGGGGTCCAGAGGGAGAAGTCCTGAAGGAAGTGGTCAGGCCCCGTGTGCTTCGGGTGAGTGTCCCACATAAAGGCCGCCTGCTTTTA
This sequence comes from Hydropotes inermis, assembly GCA_020226075.1. Lineage (NCBI taxonomy): Eukaryota > Metazoa > Chordata > Mammalia > Artiodactyla > Cervidae > Hydropotes > Hydropotes inermis. The sequence goes on from CM035302.1 coordinate 35,735,597, forward strand.
TCTTTTTCAAGTCGAAACCTCTTCCCCTTTTGAGATGACAAATCACAAGGTCCTCTCGCCCCAGATTGCGGCGAGCCCCCCCCATCTGTGATCAGGTTTGAAGATGGATGCGTGAGGAGATAAGCTTTGAAAGCCCACACTCCTCAGATTTTCCATGCCCGTCATGACTTCCCTCGCTCGTTCACTCGGCAGGCCTTTCTGGAGCACCTGCCCGCTGGGGAGGCGTCCACGGGAGCCAAACAGCAGCCCCGTCTCTCTGGGGCCTGCACCCTGGTGGCCGCAGACAGGAAACGTGGCTGGAGTTGGCCAGCGGGAGCCCCGTGGGCAGTCAGGGAGTCAGGAGCTCTGGAGCAGGCGCCTCAGGGGGGAGCACCCGCCCGCAGTTGTCTGGGGTGGGGGCACCTCCCGGCAGAGAAGTCCGAAGGACAAAGGCCATGAGCCAGGAACATCCTGAGCAAACTCCAGCAGAAGGCCGGATGTCAGGGTCCCGGGTGTTAACAATGGGGGGAGAACCTGGAGAGGGGGCATGGTGGGCCCCCCTCCCCATGTGAACACTGTGGGTCCTGGTCAGGATGCGGGCTGGGGCTGGGGGCGCCCTGGAGGGTTTCGAACAGAATCCAGACCTGACCTGAGCAGTCGTGAAAGGCCCACTGGGCCTGCCGAGTGGAGACAGGAGTGGGGCAGGGCCACTTGGAACATGCGAGTGCTGGCCCTGGTGATCGGTGGTCAGCAGGGGAGGAGTCAGGTCGTGAGATTCGGGATACAGGGTTCAGGTTAATCCCGAGGACACAGTGAAGGGGATTTGCTGGCTTGCATGGTGGGGACTGAGATAGAATTTGGGTGCCTCCGAGGTCTGTGACTTCCCTGAGGCTCAGATGGTAAAGAATCTGCCTACAATGCAGAAGACCTGGGTGCTCTTCCTGGGTCAGGATGATCCTCTGGAGAAGGGAAGGGCAACCCACTTCAGTATTCTTGCCCGGAGGATTCCATGGATGAGGATGAGATGGTCAGATGGCATCACTGACTCGATGGACATGAGTTTGAGTAAACTCTGGGAGATGGTGATGGACAGGGAAGCCAGGGGTGCTGCTGTCCATGGGGTCACAAAGAGTCAGACACGACTGAGCGACGGAACTGAACTGAACCAAGGTCTGTGGCCTGAACCACATGGGTTGAAGGGGTTTGGTTGCCTGGTGCTGAAATGAGCTTGTGGATGCGCAAATTTATGGAAGGCAAACTGAGTTTGATTTTAGACAGGAAATGCTTGAGATCCTTGTGAATGTTCTGAGTGGGTCCGATGTCTGGGGTTCCAGAGAAGGATCTGGGCTGGAAGTAGAGTTTCAGGGTGCAGTTAGTTGAATACAGTCTCACGCAAACTCATGACTGCCTGGGACCTTAGCACGTGACCTCGTCTGGACATAGTCTCTGCAATGTGCATGCTAAGTTGCTTCAGTTGCTTCAGACTGCAGCCCGCTAGGCTCCTCTGCCCATAGGAGTCTCTGCAGTGGGTCGCCACGCCCTCCTCCAGGGGAGTGTCCTGACCCAGTGATGGAACCCTCATCTCTTATGTCTCCTGCATTGGCAGGCGGGTTCTTTACCACTAGTGCCACCTGGGAAGCCCCTGTCTCTACAGATTAATAACCAAGTCAAGGGCCTCAGATCGTCTTGGCGTGAGGGTGAGACAGGTGCCCGCCCCACCCCGCATCAACATCCCTGTGAGAGGAGAGGATCCAGGTGCAGAGAGGGGACGTGAGGGTCAGAGAGCAGAGTGGTGTGTCCACAGGGCAAGGCCCCCCAGGGGCTGCAGGCACCGCCCACAGCTGGGAAGGGCCCTGAGGTGGTTTGTATTCAGGCCTATGGAGGACCCAGCCCCGATCTGATCCTGCACTTCTGACCTCCCCACCTGTGAGAGGTTAGATTCCTGTAGATTCAGGCCTTGGGTTTGTGGAACTTTGTGGAAATGTCCCCAGAAAGCTAACGCAGCGCTCTGGAGCAGAGACAGAGTTGAGGTGAGGTCCAGGTGAGTCACAGAGGCCCCGCCCAGGGTGGCCTGATGTCTAGGGAGGGCAGGTGAGGGGCCCAGCGCAGGAGCCTGACACATCTCTCCTTTCATCATTCCAGCAGACCTTCGGTTCAGCTCAGTTCAGTCACTCTGTCGTGTCCAACTCTGTCACCCCCTGGACTGCAGCACGCCAGGCCTCCCTGTCCATCACTAACTTCCGGAGCTTACTCAAACTCATGTCCATAGAGTCAGTGATGCCATCCAGCCATCTCATCCTCTGTCATCCCCTTCTCCTCCCGCCTTCCATCTTTCCCAGCATCAGGGTCTTTTCCAATGAGTCAGTTCTTCACATCAGGTGGCCGAAGTATTGGAGTTTCAGCTTTAGCAACAGTCCTTCCAATGAATATTCAGGTGTGATCTCCTTTAGGATTGACTGGTTGGATCTCCTTGCAGTCCAAGGGACTCTCAAGAGTCTTCTCCAACACCACATTTCAAAAGCATCAATTCTTCAATGCTCAGCTTTCTCTATGGCCCAACTCTCACATCCATACATGACCACTGGAAAAACCACAGCCTTGACTATCTGGGCCTTGTTGGCAAAGTAATATCTCTGCTTTTTAATATGCTGTCTAGGTTTGTCATAGCTTTTCTTCCAAGGAGTAAGCGTCTTTTAATTTCATGGCTGCAGTCACCATCTGCAGTGATTTTGGATCCCAAAAAGATAAAGGCTTTCACCAGCAGATCTTAGAAGTAGTAACACTGGAAAGCGGCAGGGAGAGCCTGGGACAAGTTTGCTAAGTCGCTCTGACTGACGTTCCGGCCTCGGAATGACGGGCATTAGGTCTCAACCCCGCCCCTGACCCAGACCTAGGAGTCAGCCTGCTTGGGAGCTGACACACTTCTGCTTGGGAGCGGAATCATGTTTTAAAAAGTCAACTTTATTGAGATAATATACACACCTTCTGAGGGCGACAGAGGATGAGATGGTTGGATGGCATCAGGGATTCAATGGACACGAGCTTGGAGAAACTCCAGGAGGTGGTGAGGGACAGGGAGGCCTGGCGTGCCGCCGTCCATGGGGTCACATAGAGGCCAGCACATCTTGGCGACTGAGCAAGGAAAAGAGATTCACACACAACAGAGAGCAGTCATGGTCGGGCTGTTTCAGTGAGTTTTGACAAATTTACACCAGCGTGTCCACAGCCACAATGAGAACAGAAAATGTCCCTGCCCCTCTGAAGGCCGGAGTCCTTTCCTGTCCGTCTCCACCGCCTGCCCCTCTGCTTGGCCGCCGACCACTGGCTGTCGCCCAGCTGATGGTTCCCCCCGAGCTCCATGCCCGTGAGGTCGCCCGGGACGTCCTCTTCCTGCCTGCTGCTGCCCGAGTCCCTGGGGGGGGTGGCCTTGCGCCCGGCTCTCCTGGAGGCGTGGGGGCTCTCTGCTTGGGTCCGCGTCCAGTGACGTCAGCTTGGCTGCCGGACACTGGCCAGAGTGGGGTTGTTCACTCCACAGGAGTGGGCAGACCTACTCATCAGGGCTCCTTTAATCCTGGGGCGGGGGGGGGGGGGGGGGGCACTGACAAACACTTCCGAGTCTGCCGTCTGCATGCTGGTTCATAGTCGGAGCTACTTCCGGGTCAGCCCCCCGGGCGCTGGAAGGGAGCCGCGTCCACCGCTGCCCCTGCCCCTCCCGGCTCACACCACGCCCCAAGAATCTTGGGAGCTCGTCCGTGGTGGCCTGTCCTGCTCCCAAAGGCGCCGCTGAAGAGGGAAGGGAGGCTCGGATACGTCCCCTCCCCGGGAAGGGCGGGGGCCATTTTCTGTGGTCACAGCTTCCGTGCCTCGGCGAGTGGGCCTCGCGGGGGGCAGAGCCGGTGCCCTGCCGTGTCGGTCTAGGACTGCACAGGACAGGGGGGTTGTCAGAGCAAGCGATGCCCTCGCCGAGTGTGCGGTGCTCTCTGAGCTCCTGCAGGCTCACTTTGTCCCCAGGGCACTGCGCGGTGGGGAGCCTTGGACTCGTCTGGTGGGGGGACCGTGAGGCCCCGTCACCCGGCCACTCCTCGGTGAGGGGCGACCCAGCCTGAGACCGGTTTCTGCCCCTTTTCCCCAGAGCCTCAGAGTTCTGGAAACCCAGAGGCCAAGAGAAGCCTTGGCGAGCCACCCTGGCAAGGTCTCCCTCGCTTGCCAGCCTGGCCTGCATTTACAGGGCTTCCGAGAACCAAGGAGGGCTGGGTGAACCTGGGCTCCTCACTCTTTCTGCTGAGAGGGAGAGGGTCCACCTTAAAGTGACCGCGTCTCCAGCTCGTCCTTCCTCCGGCGTCCGCCGTGGTAGCCTTGGATCCGCAGCAATTTCTCTTGAATTTCTCCCAGGTTCCCAGCGTTTGTACCTGCAGGAAACAGGAACAGGTCGGCGCGATGCTCCTGCCGCTCCCACAAAGCCCTCCGTGGCCTCAGGAGCAGGGCGATGCCCCAGGAGCCCAGGCGCGGGACAGTGTCTCAGGGCTGCGGCCTGGGGACTGGGCGAACTGCACGGGCCAGCACCCGCAGCCGTCTCGCTCCCAGTTTATCTCGTCATCCCACGGGACCTCCTATACCCTTTCACCCTTTCCTCCCGCAGAACAAAGCACCAGACACCAGGCGACTTGGGGCTGCCTTTAACGCTGGTCGTCCATCACTGGTTGGGGCACTCTGGCTCTGCATGCGTCTATAGGCACGAAGCATGTTCCGCGGGGTCCCCACGAATCAAACAGCCAAAACGGCTGGCGGGCCTGGAGAGCCGAGAGCCGAGGGCCCCTCCGAGGGCAGCCTGGGGCGGGACTCCCCTGACGCAGCCCCCAGCTTTAGCGTTCACCTGTGGCAGGTGAGTCATCTGGCTGTAATGATTCTTTCCATTTATTAGAAAGTTCTCCAGGGTGAGCCGGTATCTACGGAAACTTCCCTTCTTCTACTTCTGTCTCTGCATCCAGCCCAGTTCCTGGCATAGAATTAACCCTCACAACCTCTTTGGGGAACTGAGAACAAGACTCTTCCTTCCCTCCCCAGGTTTGCGCTTTACAGTTTGAAGACAGCTCTCGGGTTGTCTGCAGTCTTCTCGCTTTGGAACCAAACGCAGAGCGTTCCTGTAAGTCCTGATCCAGGGGCCCAACCCCACGGGCTCTGCAGTCCACGCTGCCTTCCTGACCGCACCGCCTGTCACTTCTAAGACACGGTGTCCAGATCTGGAAGGAGTGACCCCCATCTGCTCGGCACACACACCCATGACACAGCGCCCGAGAGGGCCTGATGGCACCAGTGCCCCCAAACATCAGGCTCCAGCATCCCTGGAGTGATGTGGTGTGATGTGGTCTCACGCACTCCCCACCGGAAGGCAGACTCGGCTTCCCGGCTGGTGAGCCTGCCTTGGCGCACGTGGCAAAGGGACGGAGTGCAGTTCTGAGCCCAGCCCCTGAGACGTCCTGTTGGAAGCGTCCCCTCCCCTGCGGGCGGCTTGGGCTACGCTGGGGAGGACGAGAGGACACTTGGGTACCTACGGGCGGGTTGCCCCGGCCGAGGCCACCACTGGTCAGCACTGGCTGACCTCTTGGCTGATGCAGGCGTGGTTCGGTCACCTCGGCTGTCTGGCCTCATCAGGAACCAGATGGCTGACCTGCAGGCTTGGGAGCAATAATACACGGTTAGTGTTATATCCCCCTGAGGTTTCAGTGTGGAGTTTTTTACAGTGTTATTTTGGCAATACATAGTTAATACACTGCATAACTAGCGTCACCCAAGATTGGATTACCTATTATAGTGGCTTACATTAAACATGTGATCGGTTACCTGTTTTTCCCTTGGGCTGACCTTGCGGCTCAGACAGTAAAGCGTCTGCCTGGAATGCGGGAGACCTGGGTTCGATCCCTGGGTCAGGAAGATACCCTGGAGAAGGAAACGGCAACCCACTCCAGTACTCTTGCCTGGAAAATTCCATGGACAGAGGAGTCTGGTAGGCTACAGTTCATTGGGTCGCAAAGAGTCAGATATCACTGAGTGACCTCACTTTCACTTTCACATTTTTTTCCTTTGGGCTGACCTTGTGGCTCAGCTGGTAGAGTCCACCTGCAATGCGAGAGACCTGGGTTCGATCCCTGGGTTGGGAAAATTCCCCTGGAGAAGAGAACAGCTACCCAGTCCAGTATTCTGGCCTGGAGAATTCCATGGACTATATAGTCCATGGGGTTGCAAAGAGTTGGACACGACTGAGTGACTTTCACTTTCACATTTTTTTTTAATTTCATATTTTCATGATTTTTTATCATTGTTTTAAAATTTTTATTTATTTTTAAGGTCCGTATAGTCAAAACTATGGTTTTTCCAGTAGTCATGTACAGATGTGAGAGTTGGATGGTAAAGAAGGCTGAGTGCTGAAGAACTGATGCTTTTATGCTGGTGTTGGAGAAGACTCTTGAGAGTCCCTTGAACAGCAAAAGGTCAAACAAGTCAATCCTAAAGGAAATCAACCCTTAATATTCATTGGAAGGACTGAGGCTGAAGCTGAAGCTCCAGTACTTTGGCCACCTGACTTGAAGAGCTGACTCACTGAAAAAAATGCAGATACTGGGAAAGATTGAAGGTGGAGGAGGAGTGACAGGATGAAACAATTGGATGGTGTCACCGACTCGATGGACATGAGTTTGAACAAATTCTGGGAGATAGTGAAGGATGGGGAGGCCTGGCGTGCTGCAATCCATAAGGTCTCAAAGAGTTGGACACGACTTAGTGATTAAATAGCAATTTTTAATTGGAGGATAATTGCTTTACATGATCAGTTACATTTATTTGATAACTTTTACATGTATCAGTTTCTTGACTTGCAGTGGAACATCTGAAGTGTGGTTAGTCTAAATTGAGATGTGCTATAAATATCCAATGCATATATACTTTTGAAGACTTAGTACAAAAATGATAAAATATTTCATTAATTTTTATATTGGTTACATGTTGGAATAATTATATTTTGGATATACTGAGTTATAAATTATTAAAAAAAATTTTTTTTGATGTCGACCATTTTTAAAGGCTTTACTGAATTTTTTACGCTATTGCTTCTCTTTTATAGTTTGGTTTTTTGGCCACAAGGCATGTGAGAGCTTTGTTTCTCAACCAGGGATTGAACTGAGACATCCTGCAGTGGAAGGCAAAGCCTTAACCCCTGGACCACTAGGGAAGTCCCTAGAGTTAAAAATTTTGAAGATTGCTTTTCCAAGTTTCCTTTGACCTTCTCAAGGGTGACTACTAGAAAGGTTTAAATTATGTATGTGACTCACATCACATCTCTGCCAGACACCAGTCAGGACGTGGCCTGCAGCCCACGTGTTTATCATCTTCTTCTGTGTCTTGCTGCTTTCAATGCAGAATTCCAACCACATGAAATAACACAGAATCTTGAGCTTATCTACACTAGTACTTACCCATCTCAGATCTTACAAATCAGCAAATTCGATGTGTTTCTTTCCTACCTGTATCCGAGTCATTGATTGACAATAATTCTGAGTGAAAGATCCGTGTACCCCCATAACATTTCACTAATCAATTGTTTCCACACCGAAAAAATCACTCCCTCTTTCTAGGTGTAAGCAGTGATTCAATCAGCCAAGAATCTACCTAAGGGTAGTATTCATTCAGCCTTCATTTTACAGTTAATTCAGAAGGGTATTCAAACGTTTTGCTAACATCAAGGTGTATTTGAGAAAATCAGGATGTGCAGGAAGTCAGGTCAAGGTCTGCAGAGTGGGAGGTGCTTCCTGGTGCGCCAGCACAGGAGCATGTTGAGAAGGACCACAAGGCTGGAGCCAGCAGAGGCGGCCACGCTGCAGACTCCTGCCTCCCGTCCTCTTGCAGGCACACCAGCCTCGCAGCTACTCGGGAGGCAGTTCCCTTGGAAACAGGTCCGGACACTGGCTGAGGGATGCCTGTGCTTTAGGTAAGTGAGATCCTGCTGCTGCCGCTGCTAAGTCGCTTCAGTCGTGTCCAACTCTGTGCGACCCCATAGACGGCAGCCCGCCAGGCTCCCCCGTCCCTGGGATTCTCCAGGCAAGAACACTGGAGTGGGCTGCCATTTCCTTTGATGCACGAAAGTGAAAAGTGAAAGTGAAGTCACTCATTTGTGTCCAACTCTTGGCGACCCCACGGACCGAAGCCTACCAGGCTCCTCCATCCATGGGATTTTCCAGGCAAGAGTCCTGGAGAACATACCCACTTCTAATCTGGTAGCAAAGGCAAGACCCTCTCGTCTTTGGTCCCGGGCCATATGTTCTGGAGAGAGCTCCCACCTCCCACCTTCCCCACGAAGAGGAAAAGGTTTAGATTCCACATCTGGTGCCTCAGCTTTCAACACTCCCACTGGAGGGCCAGGCCACCAAATCAACTAGCTCTGAAAGTCAGCAGGACCTGTGCCCTTGAGACCCACAGAACTTTAGCGAACAGAGAAGCAATTCTTAGCAAGGACTCACCTGGCTGTCCTCCTGGGCTGAGCACAGAGATCAGAGAGGAGCAAAGACTCACGGGAGCACAAAGCAACCAGAGAATAATGAATGAACGATGGCAGTAAGTCCATATTCATTAACGAGTACTGTAAATGGGTTAAATTCCTCAATCAAAAGACAGAATGACTGAATGGATTTAAAAAAAAAAGGTCCAACTGTATGTTGCTTCCAAAAGACTCATCACAGAAGGACAGAAGTAGGATGAAAGTGAAGGGACAGAAAAAGATACTACACGCAGTGAAAACTTAAAAACAGAGGACTTTATATATACACGTGTCAGAAAAAATACATCAAGCCAAAGACTTCAATGAGATTTAAAAAAAAGGTCATTATATAATGATAAAGGAGTTAGTTTATCAAGAGGACATAACAGTTGTGAATATTTATGCATCTGATGTTCATTGGAACAACTAAATATATAAAGCAAATATTAACAAATCTGAGAGGAGAAATAAAGAACAATGCCATAATAGCATGCAGTACTAATAATATTAATACCAGCAGTGCCTCACTTTTAACAACAAATAGATCATCCAGACAGAACGTCCATAAATAAATATTGTGCTTAAATTGCACGTTAGACCTGGTGAACCAAAGGACATATATTTCAATAGAACATTTCATCCAGTGGCAGAAGAATACACGTTCTTCTCAAGCACACATGAAGCATGCTTCAGGATAGATAAATCAACAAAATAGGTCAACAAATTAAGGAGACTGAAGTCGCATCAAGTCTCTTCTCCAACCACAGTGAAACGAAACTGTAAGTCAATTGCAAGAAGAAAATGGAGGATTCACAAATATATAGAGATGAAATAGCAGGCTACTGAGCAAGAAATGGGTCAAAGGAGAATAAAAAAGACATTTTAAAGTGTTGAGAGACAAGTGAAAATGGAAGCATAGCATTCTAAAATGTCCGTGATGTAGCAAAAGTAGTTCTGAGAGGGAAGTTTATGGCAATAAGAATGTGCGTTAAGAAAACAGACATAATTTCACAGTGACAGGACAGACTGTATGATTTCAGTCTTTAGACCATGAGCTTTTTGCACCTGGTTCCCCGGATATGTTTCAGTATCTCCTAGTTCATAGTCTTTGGGACCTTGAATAGAATTTGTATCCTACTGCTGTGTGAAAATTGTATAAATCTTAATTATGTTGAATTGGTTCATAGTGCTTCTCAGGTTTGCTATATCCTTCTGCTTCTCTGTATATTCTATTAATTTTTGAGTCCTTGATATTGAAACTCCAACTAAAAATCTTAATTTATCTACTTTAAAAATAATTGTACCTAGATGTCCATCAACAGACAAATGGATAAGAAAGCTATGGTACATATACACAGTGGAATATTACTCAGCCATAAAAAGGACGGCGTTTGACTCAGTTCTAATGAGGTGGATGAACCTAGAGCCTATTATATGGGTGAAGTAAATCAGAAAGAGAAAGACAAATATTATATATTAGCACACACGTGTATATGGAAGGAAGACGGTGCTCACGAGCCGTGTGCAGGGCAGCAAACGAGGCACAGAGAACAGACCTGCGGACTCGGTGGGGGAAGGGGAGGTGGGGCTGTCTGAGAAAGCAGCACTGAAGCATGTGTCTTACCACATGTGACACAGACAGCCAGTGGGAATGTGCTCTCTGATGCAGGGAGCTCCGATCCGGTGCTCTGTGACAGCTAGAGGCGTGGGATCGGTGGGAGGTGGGAGGGAAGTTCAAGGGGGGACATATGTATACCTAGGCCAACTCATGTTGATATATGGCAGAAACGAACGCAGCCTTATAAGGCAACTATCCTCCACTTAAAAATAAATTTAAAAAAATTGTAATATGTAGTGGAATTACATGTAACTTTATTCTGTGTTTTCCAAGTCTCAGGTAAATGTGTTACCATGCTTTCACAACTTAAAACATTAAAAAAGAAAGAAAAAGAAATATTTAAAGTAAACAACTAAATTTACACCTCAAAGAACTTTACACCTCAAGGAACTTTACACCTGAAGCAGAATAAGCTAAGCCCAAATTTAGTAGAAGGAAGGAAATAAAGATCAGACCAGACTCGAATTAAACAGAGACTACAAAGAGCAGATAGCTTCACTGATGAATTCTACCAGACATTCAGAGAAGAATTAACACCAATCCTCCTCAAACTCTTCCAAAAAACAGAACAAGAAGAAATGCTTCCAAGTTGATTCTATGAGACCAACATTCCCCTGACACCAAAACCAGAAAAAGGCATTACAAGGAAAGAAATCACCGGCCAATATCTTTGCTTAACACAGATGCAAAAGTCCTCAGTAAAATACAAACAAAGTCATTTAAATAATACTTTGAATAGGCTACACACCATGATCAAGTGGTATTTCTTTCAGTAAATGCAACAATGGCTCAACATTGACAGGTTAACTACTGTGATTCGTCACATTAGCAAAAATGGACGATAAAGATAATACTGTCACCTCAATTGATGCAGAGCAAACATTTGACAAAATTCAACATACTTTTACAACAAAAATTCTCATCCAACTAGGTATAGAGGTAATGTATCTCAACATAATAAAGGCCAGGTATGAAAAGCCTACAGCTAACATCATACTCACAGGTGAAACGCTGAAAGCTTTATCTCAAAGATCAGGAACAAGAAAGGATGTCCATTCTCACCATTTTTATTCCACGTAATACTGGAAGCCCTAGTCAGAGCAATTAGGCAAGAAAAAAGAAGACATCCAAATCAGAAAAGAGGAAGTAAAGTTGTTTCCATTTGCAGATACCATGATATTAGACAGAGAAAACCTACAAGAGTCAGCCAAAATAAAAGAAAGAAAAACGCTTAGAACTAAAAATGCCATGACCGCACCCTCCCCCTTGAGCCCCGGGTAAGTGTTCTGTCTCCCTTCCTCCTACAAAGGCTGCAGGGGCAGCCAGTTCAGAAGCAGAAAATGAACCTGTGAGCAGCTAGGGTCTCATGATGTCCGGTGGGAAACACAGTTACCATCCTAGACGTGTCCTGCCAACGGGGCGGCTGACACAGAGACTCGGGCAGCTGGGACGGGCTCTGTGTCTGCCACCAAGAGCAGTGTGGGCAGAGGAAGCCAGCCGGGGGCAGGACGACCCAGAAAGGCCTGTGGTGTAGGGCCTTCCCATCAATGGTGGCAGCCAGCACGCCGGGGCCTGCTTGGTTAAAACCACGACCCCCTTCAGGAAGTGAGTGGGGTGACTTGGGGAGAAAGTAACAGACAAAAGATTTTGTGAATAACAACAACAACAAAGAACAGACTGTTTACAGGTTGCTTAGAGAAAGTATGTTAAGTGATAAGTTTTACTGGTAAAAACCAGAATGACTAGTTGTGGACAAAAGCCATTTCTCTCACTTTTGTACATCCAGGGAAATATCCCAGAAACTGAAGGTCTTGACCCTGGAAGATGTTTTGATTCCAGGGAATGAATGAAGAATGGAAGTCTAGACTTGGAAAAATCCTAATAAATCTTAATTAAAAAATCCGTGTTTTAGTGCAAAGCAGCTACCTGGTAAGTATTGGCCAAGTAAGTAAAGAAAAAGATGTGAGGACAATTTTATTAATTTAAAATTTTTATCAGATGGTTGAGAAAAAAACACAGCTCATGAGTTCACTGTTTTAGATATCTCCTCGTAAGTGCTGTTATGTTAGTAATATCTGAAGAAAGTCAAGAAGCCTGGAGAGGAAACTATGGTCCGAGGTGGCAGCTCAAAGACAGAGACTATGATCCCTGGAGTTGTGCAGTGCACATCCTGTGCAACTGTACATGGCAATGCTGCAGAGTCACTTAGGTTTGAGTTACTATTCAAGAGCCCTTGGGGGTTGGGTCTGTGGACACCTAGTACAGAACCCACATGGGTTAAGGAGGGTGTCTGTGTGGAGTGTGGATGGCAACCCAGAGTGGGTATTAGAACCACAGCAAGGTGAGAGGGTAGCTGCTCAGGAGAGCAGCGGCAGTGATGGGAGACTTGTTACACAGAGAGAGGAGAGATCAACTTGGTCAATAACCTGACACTACTGGAATCCCCATTTCTCAGGTCGAAGAAGGACTTATGAATGTGGAAAGAGAGAAGCCTAGGATGAACTGTTCAGTGCTGATTTAAAACTGGAGATATTGGTGGCAGTCATGGTTTCAACATATGCAGACAGACGTAGATGTGAGTGTCGTGCATGGCTGTGTGCTCAGTCGTGTCCAACTCTCTGTGACCCCAGGGACTGTAGCCTGACGGGCTCCTCTGCCCATGAGACTTCCCACGCAAGATTGCTGGAGTGGGTTGACATTCCCTCCTCCAGGGGATCTTTCCAACTCAGGGATCGAACCCAGTCTCCTGCACTGCAGGCAGATTCTTTATCATCTGAGCCCCCAGGAAATGCAGTGGTGCTGTGAGCCCACGTGTTAGTTTCTAGGTAGCATTCTCCACCACAAGGAGCCAAACTTGGAGAACTGGCAGATCCCGGGGCTGGAGTCGGGAAGTTGCAGCCTGGGCTGAAAACAGGAAGTAAAGAAATGCTCAGACAATGATGTAACGTCAAGAGGATGTAGGCTCAGCTTACAAGGGCTCAAGTTGGTCAAACCTGAAGAGACTTTTACATCAAAACAAATATGCTATTATTTTTATTCTTTAATTGGAGGAAGATTACTTTACAATGTAATGGTGTTACTATTAATGAAAATAATAATGGGTTATTTAGTAACCCACTGAATAAAATAGGAATCCATGAGCCTGATCTGACATAAATAAGCAGGGAGATGAGAATGCTTCTGGAGGCAGAACACCAGACGGGTGGATGGCAGTGTGACCATTGGGTGCACTCCTAGTAATAAGTAATCCAGGAAATACCCGTGTACGTGGGAACCGGCTGCAGGTCTGATGAGGGTAGACTCTTTACAGTCTCAAAGTGTCCCCTCGTAAAATCTCACTCATTACAAAAGGGCAAAGAATGACCTGGCAGTGGGAAGCCTGGCTGATACCACGTCCAACACGTGGTCACGGTGAGTCCAATCTGCGGGACGGGGCAGCTGTTTGGGGAAAGCACAGGGTCATCTCTGTGAGGCTTCCGCCAGAGATGCATGTCCTGTGTTAGGACACGGGGGAGCCCAGAGAAACCCAGACCCAGGATCGGTCCTCAATCTGCAGTCATGAGTGTCTGTGTCAGGACACGGGGGAGCCCAGAGAAACCCAGACCCAGGTCAGTCCTCAATCTGCAGTCATGAGTGTCTGCATGTGGCCACGAGGGAACCCAGAGAAACCCAGACCCAGGATCGGTCCTCAATCTGCAGTTATGAGTGTCTGTGTCAGGACACGGGGGAGCCCAGAGAAACCCAGACCCAGGTCAGTCCTCAATCTGCAGTCATGAGTGTCTGCATGTGGCCACGAGGGAACCCAGAGAAACCCAGACCCAGGATCGGTCCTCAATCTGCAGT
>CM035302.1:35749573-35831597 GCA_020226075.1 Hydropotes inermis
CATGAGTGTCGGGGAAAGACTCAGACGCTGCCTGAAGGTGAAGGAGGCTAAGGACGTGAGCGCAGCCTGTGGCTCTGGGGCAGATCCGTTTTGCTCTGATCAACTTTACGGGCAAGCGATGACATTAAAGCATCTCCGGGGATCAGAGGTGGGCGTGGATCTGGGTGAAGCCCACAGGTTCTAACTCTCCCTGCCTTCGCATTCCATCCACCCCCGGCCACTGCTTCCTAAGAGTGCAAATTGGCCGCAGAAGGTTTCCTCACATTTTCTGCCCACTTAGAGAGGTAAGACATGATGACAATAAGGAAAGTAGAAAACTAGTATCTTTGTAAAGGAGAGAAACATAAAGAGGATTTGGAAGAAATTATTTAATGAGAATAAGAGATGAGAGACATATGTTGGCTGAATGGTACAGCCAGTGGAATCAATATTTTATTTTTATAATCACTGCCCTTTTAACATCAAGCATTACCTTGGTTAACCTTTTATTTTTATTTATTAAAACTTTAATATTTGAACATATATTGGTTCTGAATCACTAACATGCAGAAACAGGCAAAACCACTGGAAACCTTGTTCTTGACAGCTCTTATCTGAATGCCCTAATGTGACAGATGCTCAGACATTTAGTTACAAGAAATAATAAGGTTAAGTGTGGGGGTGGTCAGCTTACTCAGAGTCAAGACTTCAAACTGGCACCTTTTCTTAGGAAGGTGGGAGAGAAAGCAAGCAGATGAATGATTAAGCCTTTCTTTCTAATAATTGAAACTTTGCTTTTAATTAATAATTCTGGCTTTTAATTAATAATTCTGGCAATCCAATACATGATATTAGATGCCAGCAGGCAATATTTCTAAATAATTAGATCTCAATATGTATTAATGAAAGTAATTGCCATGAATAAATCTTCGTTAGCATATTCACACTGAATCTCCAAACTCCGGGTGTCAGGCTGCACATTCTCACCTTCCCAATTCAAATGTACTTTTTTTTTTTTCTATAGTAGTTGATGGTTCTTATTCAAAAATCACCAAATCTATACGGTTGTTCTGATTTGCTCAAGGGAGGAGAAAGTAGATCTACTTTATTCTTTCAGAATAAATGAATTTGTGATTAGCACTGGTTTTTCACAAACATGCAAAAAGCCCTATTTCCAAGTGACTTTTCTGTTTATTCTGCTAGGATCCCCCTGGCATCCTTGAAATTGTGTATTTCAACAAAGAACAAGTCCTTTAGTTGTAAAATGTGTGTTGAATGTATTAAAAAATATTTATTAAGGCAGAAGGATACACTTATCCCAAAATGAAGTTGTGACAATGTTTATTATTTCATACGTTCTGTCTTGGTTTGGGGTTTGCTAGAAGCACCGTCTGAGCCTAGTGGGGGTATTCTACAACCTGATGCGTAGAAACAGTGAATGTAAAGTAAGTCACCGGGAGAAAAGAATGTGGGGAAAATCGTGTCACTTGCTACAGCCTCTCTTCACCATCTGGCTGAATGAATGTTTTATTGGTGATGAATTGTAATTCTTAAACTTGCCAATCTTGCTGTTTCCTTCCAAGCCGAATGTCTTTTTTGGCTCTTATAAAATTTTTTTTTTCAGCAATGGCAGATGTTGTCAAAAGATAACTGACAAGTTTAAGATAGTGAAAGATGCCCTTGAGACCTCCTTGAAAGGGATATCCATACTCGCACAATTCTCAGTCCTCTTGTAGGGAGCGGAGTGGGAATCAGAACGAAAGGTCTGCTTTGTCGGAATCAGTGTGTGCTCGTCAGTAAAGGAGCACAGTAATGGGGACCTCTCGGGAGACTGTGAGCACAGAGACGAAGCGTAAACTGTGTGCATACATCAAGGGCCTGATAGGTAACCCAGTTACCACCTTTGCAGGCTGTCCCAGTTCTAATGTGCATCATGTTACCCTGATGAAAAATTTCAAAGTTTGAGAAATTCAAAGTTTGAATTTCAAAGTTCAAATTTCCGTTTTAAAGAGAAGGAGACTTGAACATCCATTGAAACAGTCTCCCCGCCAGTGGGCTCCTCAGTGAACCCACGCCGTTACTTCCGGAAGGATGTGAGGAACGTGAATGCAGGACCTTCCGGATGCCTCGCGTGCCGGGCGTCACGCGGACAGGTGTGTGTCACAGCCTGTCTCTGCAGAATCGGACGCTTCCTGGAGGGACTCGTGAGCTAGCAGTCTATCCTACTAGGACTCCCTGCTTCCTGCTTGGTCGGAGGGTTATCAGTTCTCTGGCGAGGGCTTTTAGGAGGTCTGGCTGAAAGACAGACGTGCCGCGTGACCTCCGCCTGGAGCTGGAGGAGTCTGTGTCGGACCCCGGGTGGGGCCTGGGGCAGCTGGCCCGGGCTGGATGGGCGAGGTCGTCCAGGAAGTGTGATGTTTGAGAGTGACGTGTCACCCTGAGATCTGGTCCTCATGCCGAGAGGTGGCCGTTCCCGGGAAGGGGTGTGGCAGGTTCCCGGGGGTCCTGGATGCGGTGGTGATGCTCACGGTTCCTGAGTGCAGTGGAAGTTGCCGCCTTTAACTGTCCTGAGAAAGAGAGCTCAGAATGAGAACTCAGGGCCACAGGGGCACAGGGAAGCCCCTCCCTCCCCTCAGGGCCGGACGTGGGCTCCGAGGCTGACCGACTCCCTTCCAGTGGGCGGGCCCGGGGCCCTGCCCGTAGGGAGGCAGCCAGGTGAGCACCAGGAGCCAGGCAGAGGGTCTCTGAGGGTCCCCCCAGGACGGCTCGGCAGTTAGGAAGTCACTTCTGTAGCAACTTGGGTTCCTACAGGGATCGTAGCCTCCTCTTATTAGCCCTCAACCTGCAGTAAGATCTCGCTGAAGAACTGGTCTTTCTCGTGCTGTGGGAATAAAGCTCAGGGCTCAGTCCAGGCCCGAGGGCCACTAAGATGGGGAAGCCAAAGCCCTCTCTCAGATCCACCACTGGAGCGGCAGCAAGCACTCCAGCCTGGACCACCCTGGAAAGTCCCGTCTCATTCTTGGACCCACCGAGAGCTGGCGTCTGTTCAGGTCTTCCAGGAAACGGTTGAGGATAAGACAGTCCCGTGTGTCACTTCAAACCCCAGAGAGGCCCGCCAGAGTGGGACCTTCCTCCCTGGGGTGAGGGTTTCAGCCCGGATGCCTGGGTGCCCAGGAACATCCCTGAGAACACAGCCCTTTTGGTGGCAGGAGCCTCGCCTCCCACTCTCCGAATCTTACGTGTCTTGTCAAAGCCAGGCAGCTTCCCGCTCTCTGAGTCCTCCTGGCCATGAAAGCACCAGTGTAGAGGGCCCGGGTACTCTCTGAGGGGCTATTCTTCTCCACTGTGCGGGTGACTAAATGATTCCAGCACGTGAAGCGTCAAGGAAGCGGCTGACGGAGAAGAGCTCAAGATCACCTTCCAAACTCATGCTTATTTGCCGCGTATTGAAAGCCCGACCGTGAACTGGGGCTACGGCAGGCCTCTTGAGGGAAATGCCCGGGTGTCGGGGGCCTGGGCAGCCACTTGCTCGGCTCACATCTCCTCCTGATCCCTCGCCTGCTTCTGTTTCCCCCGTGGGTGCCTGATTCTGAAGATGACTCTTCTTCACTCCTGGAAAGCACCTCCAACATAAGTCTAATGTAGGCAACAGAACTGTACTTAACCTTTGGGGATACTGGAGTGCTGGTTACAACACAGAAAAGGCCGGGAAAACCTAAAATTAAATATGAGAAATTTATGCTTGTGTTTTTATTTATTTATTTAAATTGGAGGCTAATTACTTTACAATATTGTAGTGGTTTTTGCCATACGTTGACATGGATCAGACATGGGTGTACATGTGTTCCTACGCTCGTGTTATTTTATTAGGCATCCCAGGTGGCTAAGTGTTAAAGAATCCACCTGCAAGCGCAAGAGATGAGGGTTCGGTCCCTGGGTTGGGAACATCCCCTGGAGAAGGGAATGGCAACCCACTCCAGTGTTCTTGCCTGGAAAATTCCATGGAGGAGCCTGGATGGTTACAGTCCACGGGATCACAAAATAGTCTGGCGTAACTGAGCAGGTGAGCGTGTGCACACACGCACGCACACACAGTGTCTCCCAAACTCTAGTCCAGGTTGGTCTCTGACTATATTTGTTTGTCCACAAGTGCCATTAACAAGTTTTCCTAATCAACAAGGACAGATAACTCCAAGATTGCTTATACTACTAATTGTGCTGCTCAAGAATCCATAAGCAACTTTACTGTCCTTTTGCTTAAATAGCGTTTCTACCTTTCTGAAATGTATCCACAGTACAAACAGCCTGATGCGTCAATAATTATCAAGACATTGCTATACAAGCACAGGCTTGTTTGCTAAATATCAGAATCCTAGAACGTAGTGAAAGTGAAAGTTCCTCTGCTGTGTCTGATTCTCTGAGACCCCGTGGACTATACAGTCCGTGGAATTCTCCAGGCCAGAATACTGGAGTGGGTAGCCTCTCCCTTCTCCAGAGGATCTTCCCAACCCAGGGATCGAACCCAGGTCTCCCACATTGCAGGCAGAGTCTTCACCAGCTGAGCCACCGGGGAAGCCCAAGAATATGGGAGTGGGTAGCCTATCCCTTCTCCAGAGGATCTTCCTGAGCCAGGAATCGAACCTGGGTCTCCTGGGTTGTAGGCAGATTCTTTACCACCTGAGCTCTCAGGGAAGCTGTTAGAACGTAGAAGCCCTTAGAACCTAAGAGACACATGAGAAAAGTAAGTCGTGATAGAAAAGGTAGTGTGGCTTTTCTTGATGGTGGCCAAGTAAGTGTTAGTCGCTCAGTCGTGCCCGACTCTTTGCGACCCCATGGCCTGCGGCTCACCAGGCTCCTCTGTCCATGAGAGTTTTCAGGCAAGGATACTGGACTGGGGTGCCGTTTCCTTCTCCAGGGGATCTTCCCAACCCAGGGACTGAACGCAGGTCTCCCACGTTGCAGGCAGACGCTTTACTCTCTGAGCCACCAGGGAAGCTACACTTGACATCAAAGAGGGCAGTTAACATCCCACCAGATGCCTCCTCGGAGCCACTGTCAGAGACGCTGTGGGCACAGACGTGCGCTCGGCAAACCCACGTCTGAGACCCGATGGTGACCCCCGCGCTCCATTTCAGGGAGCCTGTCTAGGGCCGTCGCTGGGCCGTCTCAGGCTGGGGTGACTGGGCGGTGAGAAGGCGACGGGACGCTTTAATTGTCCAGCCCGCCGGTCCTCTGTCGTACTCAGCTGGCTGAACCACAGCTCCGGCCGCGTTCCGCTGTCTGCAGCTCCTGCGCCTACCCGATGACCGCGTCTAGAAAAGGAGGTGTCATTTCTGGTCGCACTTGAAATGCACGGTGTCCGGCGGCCATGTCATTCTCTTCCCCGGCTGCTCTCCCTCTCCCCTGGATGGCTGTCCGCGCCTCTTCCTCTCCTGTCAAAGCCCTGATGCCTCTTTCCATCTTCAGTCTCAGCCGACGACCTGGTCTCCTTTACTACTGTGAACAAAGGAACAGTCAGAAAAGAACCGGCATGAGCACCCACGACCACACTCTCCCGTGTACTGTGCCCGTGGGCGCTGCCTGCCGCTGAGGAAGTCCCTGATGGGTCCCCAGCCTCCTCCATCCACACGGAGTGAAGGGGCAGTGAGCCTCCCTTCTCCTCCTTGCAGAGGCGACATTTCCCTCCTCACTGGATCATTCCCACCAGGATGTAAGAACCGCTCATCTCTCCCATCTTAACAACAGATGTTTGGATTCCAGCGGCGTCTCCAGCGCCTGCCCATTTCTCTCCTTCCTCTTGGGTAAGCTCCCTGAAGTGAGGGTTTGCATTCTCTCCTATCTCCCGCTCTCTTCCGGTTAGGTTCCCCTACCGCTCAACAAACACTGTCGCGCTTGCAGCGATCGCATGCTGCTGAACTAGTGGTCACTTTTCTCAGTTTGTGCTGCTTGATCTGCTAGCAGGGTTGACAGTTGATGAGTTTCCCCTTCTTGAAATACCTGTGTGCTTGGCCTCCAGATCTCAGGTCCTGGACCTCTTCTCTTATCCATCTGTACCTTCTCCCTTGGTGATCTCATCCACCCGAGAGCTCATGGCTCCTAAATTTACCTCTCCAGCCAGTGCTGTCCTCGGAGCTTTATATTCAGGTAAGCAATTATTTGTTGTATTGATGTTTCCACTGGAATAATCTAATAGGTATCTCTCACTTCTTAAGTTCCTAACTAGTTTCCTGATATACTCCTCCACCCTCAACCTGCTTCTTCTGTGATTTTATTTAATCAAATCCATCCATTGATGCTTTTGAACTGTGGTGTTGGAGAAGACTCTTGAGAGTTCCTTGGACTCCTGGGAAATCAAACCAGTCAACCCTAGAGGAAACCAACCCTGAATATTCGTTGGAAGGACTGATGATGAAGCAGAAGCTCCAATACTTTGGTCACCTGATGCAAAGAGCCAACTCATTGGAAAAGACACTGATGCTGGAAAAGATTGCGGGCAGGAGGAGAAGAGAGTGATAGAGGATGAGATGGTTGGATGGTATCACCCACTCAATGGATATGAGTTTGAGCAAATCCTGGGAGATGTGAAGGACAAGGAGGCCTGGTGGGCTGCAGTCCGTGAGGTCACAAAGAGTCGGACGTGACTGAGCGACTAAACAGCAGCAAATCCATAAAGAAGGCTGAGTGCCAAACAATTGATGCTTTCAAACTGTGGTGCTGGGGAAGACTCTTGAGAGTCCCTTGGACAGTGAGGAAATCAAACCAGTCCATCCTAAAGGAAATCAACCCTGAATATTCATTGGAAGGACTCATGCTGAAGTGGAAACTCCAATACTTTGGCCACCTGATACGAAGAACTGACTCATTGGAAAAGACCCTGATGCTGGGAAAGGTTGAAGGCAGGAGGAGAAGGGGACCACAGAGGATGAGGTGGTTGGATGGCATCACTGACTCAAAGGACATGAGTTTGGGTGGACTGCAGGAGTTGGTGATGGACGGGGAGGCCTGGCGTGCTGCAGTCCTTGGGGTTGAACATGACTTTGTGGCTGAAGAGCAACAATCCTTCTACTGTTCGGGTCAAACACCCTGGAGTCATCTTCTGTGCTTCTGTTTCTTTCAAATCCTACATCCGGTCTGCCAGCAAATCTTGTTGACTTTATCTCCAATATAGACACGTCATATCTTACTAGAATGTCCTTCCTAATTCCACCTAGGTTCCCTTTCATCTACGTTCCACATTGCCCCCAGAGTCATCTTCTTAAAATGTAAGTCCAACAGTCCTTAACACGTAGTGTCACTCAAAACCTTCCGGAAGTTTCCCACCTCCCCCTGAGGAGAAGGTAGTCATCACAGCAGACTGGAGGGCTCCGCAACCCGGCCCCCTCGGCCGCTTGGACCCCAACACTCCCCCCACTTCCTGGGCTCAGTCCCGTCACACCGCCGCCTAGATTTCCCCTGAACGTGTCAGATGGGTGTCTGTCTGCATCAGGGATGCCGTGTCCTGAAACACCCCGCTCCCAGGGACACCTTTCCTGGTGGGTGATCGCTAGCTGACCTGTCTGCCTGATTTCCCCCCAGGGCACTCATCACCGTCTACTGGATTATGTACTGTTTTATTTATTTATTTTGTTTATAATGTAAACCCCATAAAGTGAGAGATTTTATCTGTTTCAGTCACAGCTACAACACTTTGGCCTAGAAAGCTTCTCGGCATGTAATGGAGCTCAGTAAGTATTTGCTGAAAGCACAAATGAACTGTGGTTTGGGAAGAGGACTTAGAAGACCCAGGCCTGGTTTTGCAAATCCACTACTCCTGATTTATAGACTCTGGAGAAAACTACTTAAACATCTTTACGGGCTCGTTTCTTTCCCTCGGGAAAATGCTTTGCCAAAAGCATTTGTCAGGATTAAGTGAAAAGATAAATATGAAAATGTGCTTCTGATGTTATTAGACGTGTTAAGTAACATTAACAGTACTACATATAGTCTTGTGGGAAAGAAAGCAGACGGTTGGACAAACCAAGGAGGGAGGTTCTCATTTCTTGCCCACCAGGGTCACTGGTGTTTTCTATCAAGGGCCAGTTTAGGACTTTCCACGGGGGGGGTTTGTGGCTCCACTCATACTATTTTAGGTTTCAGAGAAGGTGCCCCAGATTCCCCTCAAATTACAGGACTGTCCCCAGACGGAACAGTTGCTCTGGGGGTGCAGACGCTCACAGGTCAAGTGACGACATCATGGCTGCAGACTGTAGGAAATGGGGGTACTCCTCCTTTATGACTGGGTTATGCCTTCTTTGGGAGACGATCGCTGACCTACATTACTTGCGATGTGCTGATTCTCTATTTATCATCTTCCCCTTTAAAGCATGGTCGTGTGCGTGTGTGTTTAGGCTTTTTGTTCCTTACACTCCAGAATGTGAGTAGTTGTCTATAAAGTTCATTAGGCACTATGTGAAACTTTTCAGAGAACTTTATAGTCATTCTGATTAATTTGCAATTTCCAAGAAGAATAAAAAGTATTCCACAGACCAATAATTCTGAAACAAGAAAAAAAATTTTTTTTTTGTCTAAAATTGAAATTATTAAGTGACCTAGTTGCATAAGCTTGCCTTCCTCCCCCCATCTTATTTTCTGCCTTTCTGTGACCTGAGGTATGCGCTGGAGGAATAAAGTTTGTGGTGAGGCGTTCCCCACACCGCCCAGCACGTGGGCGCAGAATGGGCGCAGGGCCACCTGAGGCGCAGGCACTAGAAAGTCCGCCTCCGAGCCGCTTCCGCCAGCACAAGGGCTGGGGGCTTTACGCTGGCGCAGAGAAGTCTGAGGATTCAGGAGACCTGAGCTCCGCGAGGGACAGCTCTGGGGCCCTTCCTTTGTGGGATAAGAAGCTACTCCTCTGTCGGTAAGTTTTTATTTCATCTTGGAATCTAGAAAACATGGTATCCCTGTAGTCTCAGCGGTTTAATGTGTTGAAGGTAAAAGAGTGTTGAGCAGCTCTGTCTCATCCTGGCTGACACTCAGACCTCTTAGTCATGCTCCGGGGGGAGGAGAGACGCTGGCTTGTGTTGAGTCCACGGCGTGCGGGCTGCTGTCCCAGAGGTGTCCCCTCTATTGCTTATGCAATCTGATGTTATATTCTAACTGCAGTCCTGGGAGCAGGTGTGATTAGAGGGTTAGAAAAAGCCACTCCGTCCATGGGTAGCGTGGAGGGAACGCACTCCCTTCAAGCCTGCCGGAACCCGCTGATGGTGACCAGCTCTTGTGAAAAGGCTGTGGAAACACTGGCAAAGAACCTAATAAGCCACCGCCACCTTGGAAAGAGTGATCACACACGTGAGCCTTGCCTGGGAAGGAGAAACACAGACTCTGCAAACTCAAACCAGACGCGGTCTCCTTGACTTTCTGTTTGCACCCGTGCTGGGCTACCGTGCGCGGAATGGGGTGCTGGCGGACAGCAATGCGGATGGGGCGCAGGCCCGGGGGAG
This sequence comes from Hydropotes inermis, assembly GCA_020226075.1. Classification (NCBI taxonomy): domain Eukaryota; kingdom Metazoa; phylum Chordata; class Mammalia; order Artiodactyla; family Cervidae; genus Hydropotes; species Hydropotes inermis. The sequence goes on from CM035302.1 coordinate 35,759,032, forward strand.
GGCAGTGTGCTGGACGGGGTGGCCCGTGGTAGGAACTGCCCCAGAGCGCGGGGTGGGGTCTAGATGAGGGGATGGGGCAGAGCAGCTCCCATGCAGACGGGCAAGAGCGCCGCAGGGGCGGGGAGATGGGCGGAAGACTGGGCGGCCTGGAGCTGGCTCCGCAGGAGGGCAGGGCCCTCGGGTGGGTGTGCATCTTTGGGTGGACGTGTTCATGGGTCTGTTCATGGGGCTGGACGGTGCGGCCCTTCACGGGAAGACCTTCTCGTGACACAACCATCTTTCAAGTGAAAGTGACAAATAGGTGGTGATGGGTTTCACTCTGCTGTGGGTTCATGTATTTGTGTCATTAAAAAATATTGTCATACTGTTCATTTGACAGCACTTAGGCATTTGCCTTAATCTTTGGTTTGGTCTCTTATTAAACACATCAGACCTTCTGAGCCCTCCCTTACCTAGAGGTCTCTTATCTAATAGCATCAACCCTCGAAGACAAACTGAGAAAGGAAATTAACAGAAAAGAGCCTCTGCAGCGAAAACAGATGCCGCAGAGCCCATTCCCCACAGCTTTTCTCCCAGGGGAGACCCTCAGGGGCACATCGGGATCTCCCGACTCTTGTTTTAGGTGCAGTTCTGATAAGTAACGCCGTTTGGTTTTCCAGGGCAGAGCTCCGAGAAGCAAAAGGTTTCAAGTGGGGAGGTTGCTGCTGAGTGAGACGCCGGGAGGAACGAGGCAGGAGGGAGGATGGGGTGGGAACACCCTAGAACACAGAGGGGCGACTGAGCGTGCTAAACTTTGGGGCCGTGTAACGCCCAGCAGTCAGCCCAGGCATCTGCGTGACCCCTGCCGAGGAGGGCACTCACATCCGCAGGGCTGACCGCAAGGGCTTCAGAGGCAGGGCTGGACGCCGGAGAGTTTACTAGAAGGAGCGTTTGAGCAAGAATTTCATAAATCAGGTCTGAAGTTTTAGAATGCTTAGGGCTGGAAACGATCGACCACAGCTGAAGGAGAATTCAGGATTACCTTCCCCCAAGAGCAAGGTGAGTCAGACACTGTCGTGTTCCTCCATCATCTGCACTCAGCCTGCGGGGCTCGCGGCGGCGGCGAGGTCCCAGGGTCTAGAGAGGAGGCCCTAACAGAGCTGTCTAGGATGCACAGGCCTTTGTGCTTTTCACAGTCAGCTTTGGGAGTCGAGTGAGGCATTGGAGGCCCGAGAAAGAGACCAGGGAACAAAGGAAAGTTGAAGGTGTCTAGGAGGGAGCCGTCTGGGCGGAAGGGAGGAGGGACTCACAGGTGCGATGCTGAGACGGGGGGCGCGGGCACGCGGGACCAGGCGGGTCCTGGGCGGGCAGACGCGGCGCAGCGTCACCCGCCGCCATCGGGGGTCCCCTGGGGGGGGGCAGGCCTCCGCACGGCCCTCCTCAGTGTCCTCCTCCTGGACGGAATCACAGGCACTTCCTCCCCGTGCGCTGTCTCCCCTTCTTCACACCAAGCTCCGGGAATCCTAGGGGCGAAGGGATGACAGGCTGCAGGCTGCCTGCACCCTCTGGTCTTGCCTGCCCAGCCGCGCCGGGGCTGTTAGGGGCTGCGGGACCACCCGGGGTCTGCTGGGTCGGGGTCTGGAGAGGTCATCCAGACACTCAGCCCGCGCGCTTGGAAGACCCTCTCACCGGCAGAGAAGTCCTGGACCTGAAGGCTGGTCACAGCAGAGGAGGCCGCGGCGGCCGCTGGCCTTCTCAGTGGCCGCTGCTGGGCCAGCCGGGGAGCAGCCGGCTTGCTGTCACATGTCACGACCTGGGCCTTTCTCATTTCTGCAGCAGCTTTATAAGTCAGCCTGGCGGTTCCCGTCAGACAGACTGAGAAAGGAGGCTTGAATCTGGGTCACCGAGGCGCGCGATGAATCAGTGGTGGCCCCAGAGTCTTGGCTCAGCCCCCGCTGCGCCCCAGCGGGCACGGTGAGGCCTGCACGGGCTCGAGGAAGGAGGCTGTCGATTTCACTTGTGGGTTTATCTGACAGCACCAGAATTACTCGCGTGGAGGCCCCCGCACGGAAGGATGTGTGGCTTTCAGGTTTGTTTCTGGCAGGTAAACAGAGGCTTTGGGAAACGGCAGGTCGCAGTCCTGTACGTGTGATGCAATGGAAATGCCGTGAAGCGGCTTGGCCTCCGTGGCCTTTCTGTCGCTTTGCAGACTCTGTACGTAACACGGGCTTCAGTCTTTTGCACCCCTCCTCCCCCGCTTCTGGTCCGCGGCGGCCTCTGTTCCCCAGACGTGAGGCGGGGGGCTCGCTGGCCTCGGATGGGGGTCTGCGGGGGCCAGCACCGAGGCCTTTCTTGGCCTTCCCCCTTTGTTTTTCTTTTTCTTTTTTAGAATGGCGTGCACATGTCAGCCATCTCTCTTTTTTTTTTAATGTTATTTATTGGCCATCCTGGGTCTTCACTGCCGCTCAGGCTCTCTCTAGCTGTGCGTGAGCGTCTCGCTGCAGGGCCTTCTCGTGCCGCGGGGCTCGGACTCTGGGGAACTCAGTCTTCATCATGCAGCACCCAGCCTCGGGAGCTGTGGCTCTTGGACTTAGTTGCTCTGAGTCACGTGGGATCTTCCCGGATCAGGGACAGAACCTGCGTCCCCTGCATTGGCAGGCAGATTCTTTACTGCTGGACCCCCAGGGAAGCCCCCTTTGCCCTCTTGATGTGAAACGGGGTCTTTCTGTCTTCCCCACTCTGTGACCTAATTCTATCCACTCTGATAAAATTAGTCATGCCCTCCCTGAAGAGTTTCAAAGCATGTCTGAGAAAAGCCAGCCCCACTGGAAGGGAGCTTTAACGCCGCCTGGAGCTCATTCCTTGGTCGTAATAATCTCGCATGGGTTTCTCTGTTCTGAACTGGGGATCATGTGCAACAACTCCTTTCACCATTTCCTGGATCTGATTTGAAGGAAAACAGCATGTTGACTGCTCAGCAAACTGATGGGAAAAACTGTGAATATAGGGGCACTCAGAGCGTGGAGAATTATCAACAGCCATCTAGCAGGTCTAACTTTTCCAGCAGTTTACCTGAATGATATCAGCAACAGCTCCTTCAACTAGCCCTGTTCCTGTTCTCAGAGACCATTTCCTTGTACAACCATGCATCTGGTAACTAAGTACATGGAAAAAGTACAAAGACCCAGAAACAAAATGACTTTTCTTATGTTTCTGCCTCCTGAGCCACCACTGTTAGCATTTCAAAGTATTTCTGCCCAGGCCGTTGTGTTACGGCAAGAACTGTGGCATTGTGCCTCTATAGTTTTGTCATGTTCCTATTTTGGCTTAGAAGCTTTGGGAAGAATAAGGCTGCCTCTAGAATGGTGTGCTCAGGGTTAGAACTTTAATGTTGGGGCCCATATAAAATTTTTGCAAAGAAGTCTCTATTTTCACATGGTCAACTCAAAACCTTGAAAACCTTCCTCTCCTCCCCCACTTCAGAGATGCCAGGCATTAGAAAGAAAGTGAATATTGGTTCTAGCAAAGTCGTCTTTAAAGCAGTGGTTGTGGCCGGCATCTGAGACCCTCGCTGGGCACCAGTGTGTGTGTCTGGGTGACGGGGTCGCTTCCTTCTTGAGGAGCTCTGACATCAGCGGCCAGGAGAGGATTCCAGATGCTCTGGGGCCCCTGAGGAGCCTGCCTCACCTCCCTGCTCCCCCCAGACCCGCCAGCTTCCCTGGAGCCTCATAGAGCCGACACCCACAACCCTAACCCTAACCCCACGCCCCCTCCCCGGCCCCTGGGCAGCCCCCTCTCCCACCCCATCACTACTTCCTCCCAGCTCCCGTCTCCCTCCATCACCTCTCAGGACTCTGCTTTTTAGGCCAGGTAGCTCCGTTTCCCTGGGCACGCGAGGCAGCAGCGGCTTCCTGTCTGCAGCACGTGCGGGGAAGTCGGCGGGGAGGGAAGCCTGGGGTGTCTCACTGCAGAGACCGCCTCCTCCCACCCTAGGTCCTCTGGCCCACGGCCTCCCTTTCAGCGCGACTGAGAACAAGGCTGTTCCTTTTCCTCGCCGGCGTCTTCCCCGTGGCCCCCTCTCCAGCCCTGGGGCAGCTGGCTGCCCCCTCCTTCCCTGTTCGTCCCGGTCTCAGGCCCCTCCCGTCCCCTGACCAGGCTCTGCGCTAAGCAGGGCCGCGTGCGAAGGCTCCCGCGCCTGGGGGCCGTTATTGCCATGGCCGTAGACCCAGAGCGTTTCAGGAGGGAGTGAGCTTACTCAGAACGAAGAGCAGCGATGATGAGGGCGCTGTGAGCTCCGCGGGCTGACCTCCAAACAGGCTGGGGAGAGAGGCCGGGACCTGGGGACGGGCCAGCTCAAGGGCGAGCTGGTGCTCCGCGTGGGTTGGTAGTCAGCTCGCAGAGCCTCAGGACAAGGGGAAGTCCTGCTGGAAGGGTGGCATTCAGAGACTGGTGAGGCTGAGCTAGGGTGAGTACCAGGCTGGGCGTTTCTGCCTAATTTAGGATCTGAGAGCTGGCTGGTAAGATCAGGGGAGTCTTGGCAACCATTACAAAGGGCCTCAGGCAGTTCTGGAGGGGACCTTGGTTCTGGGCACCATGTCCATGGCCTTGGATTGGACTGACTCTACGATTACTTCCATTAGATCCCGGCCCGCTCGGGACTGCCCTGTGGTTTCTACGTTCTGGGAAACCAGGCTGGTTGGCCGCCTGAATCCTGGCAGCCCACGAGGAGAAGGCAGGAGGCTGATGCTGGCAGGAAACCTGGACCCCGTCTCGAGGCTGGCTCCCATTCCCCCGTTGGTCCTCCAGGGGCCCTCATCCTCTGCCCTCCTGGGCTGTACCTGAGGGCTGAGCAGAAAAGCCTGCAGTCAGGAAACCAGGCTCTGGGGGTTGAGATGGGGACCATCTGGGTGGGCGGTCTCTGGCCCCACAGCTGCAGCAGAAATAGCTGTGGGCCAGGGGTGGGTGGGGGCTGCGGGGGGGTCTGCTGACTCCTGGGGTTCAGCCAAGCTCCCCTTGCACTGTTGCCCTCTGCAGTGCCTGCCATCTGTTTCTTTTGAGTCTTGGTGCGCATTTTTAATTTTCTATTTATTCATTTTGAATTGGAGTATAGCTGACTTCTAATGTATTAATTTCTGCTGTATAGCAAAGAGGCTCGTTTATACACACATATATTCTTCCTTAGTTTCTTTTCCACTGCGCTTCATCACAGAGCATTCGATGTACTTCCCTGCGCTACATGGAAGGACCTTGCTGTTTATCACTGCCAACTAAAAGAAATTTTCTTTTCCTACATCTGTGGTCTCTGTTTCCTGAGACCACACTCTCTTCTTAGACCCTTGTAATCACGTTTTCACTCAGACGTTCATACTGAAAGCTTGTCTTCCAAGAGCACTGTGAACACCAGCGATTATAGCAAAGGGCGGTTTTCAGCCCTCAGACTCGCTGCTCTGCAGGGCTGTCTCCAAGCGCGCTGCTCCCGTACCTGCTGCAGTGACCCTGTGCTGACTTCCGAGCAGCCACTGCTTTCGGCCACTGCTTTCCTCCTCACTGCAATTTGTCCTTCTGCTTCCTGGCTTCCCTGACGGCCCGGAGGGTAAAGAGCCTGCCCGCAATGTGGCAGACCCGGGTTCCATCCCTGAGTCGGGAAGATCCCCTGGAGGAGGAAACAGCAATCCCACTGCACTGTTCCTGCCTGGAGACTCCCAAGGGCAGAGGAGCCTGGCGGGCCACAGCCCACGGGGTCACAGAGCAGACACGGCTGAGTGGCTAACACTCTCCTGGGCTTCAGTGCAAGCCCCCAAGCTTCCGTCAGCACCTCTGAGTTCAGCTGTGACCTCCCGCCCAGAGCTGCCCCCGCTTTGCGTTCTGCGGCTCCTCTGTGGGACGGCAGGGAAGGAGAAGTGGGGGGAAGAGGAGCAGCGGGAGGGGTGGGGGCGGCTGTTGGGGCCGAACCCGCAGGAAGACGGGCACCGTATGTCTAGTCTGCACCTTCGTCCTCCACGAACCTCCTCTTCCCTTTATCAAGGAGGAGACAGACCCCCAGAGACTGATCTGAAAAATGCCCGTCACGTGGCTGACCCAGATCTAAAGTCAAGACTCTCCAGTGACACAAGACCTCAGTCTCCGCACCTTGGATGACTCTCGTTTCCTTCCTCTTCGAGCAGTTTCTGTACCTTCCGCGTAGAGATGTGTCAGAAACCTAGAAGTAAGCCTCCAGGTCTGACCCCCCACGACTGTTGAGGTGAAAGAGCAGTTATCACTTTCATTCCTTGTTCCTCTCGCTTCTCCCTGGGTCTTCAGAGCGTCTTTCTCCCCCCGTTGATCCCAGACATGCACAGCCTGCTGGCGTGGCCATGCGCCCCGGCCCTGGAAGCTCCGAGGTGCGTGCGCTTGAGGAAGCTGCCGCGTCTCTGAGTTTCAGACTGACGGCATCGATACCCTCCAGCTTCCCGTCAGGATGAAGAGAGCAGGATGAGGGCAACAGCAAGCTGGCTGGCTGTGCCCTCAAGCCCGCCAGCGGCTCTTGGCTCTGGGCCACCTCCCTCCTGCACGGCTCCCTGCCGGGGCCGTTCTGGGAACTCAGCCCCTGTCCCTCCACAGAGAGGAAGTGGGGGAGATGTCGGGCTGGCTTCAGTGCGTGGCGATGGTGTGGCCTGTTTTTCTGTCATTATTACTCCAGGGGCAGCTCAGATGATCAGGCATTGGGGGCTGATGGGGAACCCCGCAGGAGAGCACAGGGGGTTTTCTAAGCTAGTGACCGACAGCGGGCGGAGGAGACGGCAGGCTCAAAACCGCAGCACGTGCCCCGAACAGGGAGGCTGGGCAACCTGGAACCTCGGTCAATTCCAAGACACGCAGTGTCAGCACAGCTGCAATTAACTCCCCCCATGAGATGCTCTATGAGATGCCTGAAACATGGGAGACCCGGGTTCAATCCCTGGGTCGGGAAGATCCCCTGGAGAAGGGAATGGCAGCCCACTCCAGCATTCTTGCCCGGAAAACGCCATGGACGGAGGAACCTGGAGGGCTACAGCCCAGGGGGTCGCAAAGAGTCGGACATGACTTCACTTCTTTACTTCTTCATGAGATGCTGTTTGTCGCAGCGGGAAAACTTGCTGGCAGGATCCGGCGAGCAGGGTTTCCCTGTTTCTCTGCGGAGGAAGCGACACACCCTGGGGCCCAGCCCCGAGTCGCCCCGGTGAGACCCTCTCCTGTCAACCTTGCCCGCTTCACCTCGCCAGCAACACCCCTGCTCAGGCGTCTATTTCTCCCACCTCTAGCATCCTGCCAGCAAATTTCCCAGTAGGCACAAAGAGCATCTCATAGAGGCTGGAACTGACCAAGAGCCAGGTTGCCCAGCCTTCCTGTTGGTATTCTTGGGAAGGATGTTTTTTGAACAAAGTCAGTTTTGCTGTGATTTCTGGGTTTGCGACCCGCCGCTCTACTCCAGGAGGGGCTTGTCCGCAGGCCGGGAGGACAGCCCGGGTCACTCAGGGCCGCTCGGTCAGCCAGCTCCGCCTGTGGCGTCTCCAAACAGTAGCCCGTCACCTGCTCTCTCGGCTCTGGGGGCGGGGGCTCCGCAGAATCGTGCAGTCACAGTCAGGGGCCTGTGGGGACCTGGTCAGGGAGGCTCCGTGGCCTGGCTGTCCCCCGGGGTCTCAGCGGGCTCCGGCCGCCTACATGCGGCCTCCCCCGGGGCCTGGGCCCCTCAGTGCAGCACGGAGCCTGGGTTCCGAAGGAGGCCTGGCTGGGGGGAGCCGGGGGGCTCCTGTGACCCAGCCTCAGAAGCCTCGGATCATTACGGCTGGCAGAACGATTGACCCAGCAAGCCAGCAAGGGCGCTCCAGACTCCAGCAGAGGGTCAATGTCCCCTTTGAGTACATGAGCTGCAGTCTCTCTCTTTTATTCTATTTTATTTTAAATTAATTTATTCATTTTAATTGGAGGCTAGTTACTTTGGCCACCTGATACGAAGAGCTGACTCATTTGAAAAGACCCTGATGCTGGGAAAGATTGAGGGCAGGAGGAGAAGGGGGCGACAGAGGATGAGATGGTTGGATGACATCACTGACTCGATGGATATGAGTTTGGGTGGACTCTGGGAGTTGGTGATGGACAGGGAGGCCTGGTGTGCTGCGGTTCATGGGGTCGCAACGAGTCGGACATGACTGAGCGACTGAACTGAACTGAATTACTTTACAGTATTGTGGTGGTCTTTGCCACACACTGACATGAATCAGCCACAGGTGTACATGTGTCCCCATCCTGAACTCCCTCCCATCTCCTTCCCCAATCCCATCCCTCTGGGTCATCCCAGTGCACCAGCCCTGACGCCCTGTCTCATGCATCGAACCTGGGCTGGCGATCTGTTTCACATGTGGTGATGTACATGTTTCAATGCTATTCGCGCAAATCATCACACCCTCGCCTTCTCCCACAGAGTCCAAAAGTCTGTTCTATACATCTGTGTCTCTTATGCTGTCTCTCATATAGGGTCATCGTTACCATCTTTCTAAATTCCATATACATGTGTTAATATACTGTATTGGTGTTTTTCTTTCTGGCTTACTTCGCTCTGTATAATGGGCTTCAGTTTCATCCATCTCATTAGAACTGACTCAAATGCATTCTTTTTAATGGCTGAGTAATATTCCATGGTGTATATGTACCACAGCTTCCTTATCCATTCGTCTGCTGATGGGCATCTAGGTTGCTTCCACGTCCTGGCTATTGTAAACAGTGCGCAGTCTCGTTTTAGCAGCAGAGGCACTGACCCACGCTGCCTCTGAAGACCATCCAGCACGCCGAGGGGTCGTCTCGTGAAGCGTAGCTCAGCTGGGTGTGGTTGCCAGCACTCAGGACAGCAAAGCCAGATTGGAGTGCGTCCCTCAGACGCTGCAGACCACCCCCTGCTGGGCCCTCACAGCTGCCAGCGAACGCCAGATTCGGAATTGGTCATTCATCAGGGAGGCCCAGCGTCCCCTGAGACCCCAGAGTCATCTGCCTTATGGGCCACCTGCTCGTCAGCAGACATGGGTCACCCCTGTGTCACACATCTTCGGAAATTACCCACAAAGTTGAAAATATATGAAACCCTTGTCATCCCTTAGAGGGACACGCAGTTATCCGTGGTGAGGAAGTCCATGTGACTGAAGAACTTTCTTTACAAAACTGTTGCCTAAAATTATTTTAACTTTTATAATGAAAAATGTGTTTGTTCATAGTCCATGCACATTTCCCCAAGTTCCTATTTTTCCCTTTTTTAAGAGTTTTATTTTCTATTGGAGAACAGTTGCCCCGGTGGTGGGGTGGTAAAGACTCTGTCCCCAGTGTGGGAGACTTGGGTTCAGTCCCTTAGTCGGGACGATCCCCTGGGAAAGGGAATGGCAATCCACTCCAGTAGCCTTGCCTGGAGAGTCCCATGGACAGAGGAGCCTGGCGGGCTGCAGTCCGTGGGGTCACAGGGAGTCAGACAGGACTGAGCGCCTAAGCAGAGCATACAGGACAGCAATGTGGCTCGGTTTATATACGTACCTGTGCCTCTTATATTTCAAATCTGTTTCCCATTTAGGTTGTTACATAATACAGAGCGGAGTTCCCTTTCTGTACAGTAGGTCCTTGTTGGTTATCTGCGTTAAATATAGCCATGTGCACATGGGTTTGTTCATAACCTACGCGCATTTCCCAAGTTCCTCTTTTCCCTTTTAAATTCTCCTTCCTCCTTGGGCGATGAGCTTGTCTTCTCCCTGGGGCTTGCGGGGCTGGGACTCCTTTTTGGCTCCACAGACTCAGCCCCGGAGGAGCTGCCTCTCTCCGTGGCCCAGGGGTGAGCCCGCCAGTTAGCAGGAGGGTCCCTGGGACTCACCACAGCCTCACCTCAAAGGGCAACGCGCTCCCCTCTCGGCTGTGATGTTAATTTTCCAAACAGCCACTGGGCTTTGTCCTGGATGAACTGTTTTCCTGTCGGGCTTTCAGACTGGAAACCGTTCACATAAATCGCACGACCTAGGGTGGGCCTCTTGCTCTTTACGTCCAACACTATGTCATGCAAATGAGCAGCAGCGTCTTACTGAAGTAGTGTTGAGAGCTCACGGGATTTTTAACATGCGAAGTTTTTGCTTTTTTAAAGAAAGCACTTATTTCTTTGGCTGTGCCGTGGCTTCATTGCCTCGTGTGGGGCCTCGCGTGGTGGCTCCCAGACTCTAGCTGTGGATGGCCCTTTAGCATGTGGAATCTCAGCTCCCCGATCAGGGACGGACAGTCCCAACAAGGGGACACTTCTAGAGAGAGGAAACATATGGGTCTGAGCTTCCCGAGGATGGCGTATAATTTGGATTTTACTTTGAAGCAGAAGGAATTTGGGGGCAGAGGACACTGGAGGACCACACAGGCCCCGAGTCCCACCCAGGAGCAGCCTTGGGAGTGGGTGGGAAGGCCACAGTCAGGGGCTGGAGCCCGTCAGGGACCAGGGCCAGACCTGCTACAGACTGGCTCCTGCCTGGCACAGAGGAGGCACACCAGGGGCAGCGGTCCCTCGGGGGGCGCCCCCTCCAGCTCTGGGCTCCCCAATGGGCGGCCTAGCACCCGTTTCCAGGAAGGGAAGGCACTCCAGGCCCCTCGGCCTCCCGATGCCACCTCACAGCATCGCTTTTGTCGGCATGCTGAATCCCGCTCGCTGCCCCTCGGGGTCCCCAGCAAAGTCAAGTCTATTTTTCCTGTTTTAGGCAGGCTGGGCCTGGGGTGATACTCAGCCACAAACAGGCATGCCTTCTCACCATCTCGATAAATAAGACTATCGAAGGGGACGTCAGAGGGAAGCGGTGGGTTAGGGGGTGTGTGACACCCATGTCCCCCGATCCGGAGGTGACCTGAATCTTGACCTTAGCCAGGAAACTGGCGTGGCGGGCAGCCCTTCCAGCAGCCTCCACCAGCGGGAGCAGGGTCTCAGAGGAGGTGGTGGAGGCAGGGGGGTGAAGAGCAGGGGGCGATGGAGGGGCGGGAAGGACCTGGTCCCCTCCTCTCCCTCCGGGCACCAGTCGTCCAGATCAGGGACCGCACGGGATGTCACCGGGAGGGTTCTTTTCAGAGGAGGGGGCAGGACACCCCGTGTCAGTGGAGAACCTTAAGATCCAGCAGAGCAAGATGGGTCAGGACCCGGAGAGACTGTCCTTCCAAAGGACTGCCGTGACGGAGGGAAGAGGACTGTTGGGACGGCGGGGCTCTGGGGCTCTGGGGCCGTGAGGTCGTCCAGCCTCTCAGTCAGAGGGAGAAAGGCTCTTCTTCTGCAGGTCGGGGGGAGGCAGGGTTGAGCGGAGACCGGGCAGGGAAGTAGTTGGTGAGGTCCGGGGACAGGGTCCAGCTCCGCTCTGACAGTTCCCGGGAGGAGCGGGCAGGGGGCTGGGGCCGCCCTGCAGGGTGGCGGAGGCCTGGCCACAAGCGGGGCTCCGGGGTCCACAGCAAGGTCCAATGCTCGGTCAGCACCCAGCCGAGGGCCGGGGGCTGTGCGTGGACAGCATGGTTGGCTCAGCACGAGATAGGAGGGGTCAGGCTTGGAAGGAAGGAAGGCGTCAGTCCCCCTGGTCTTGCTTTCTGTTGATCTTGGCTGTAAAACCTTGCAAAGACCTGGGAAGCCAGGAGTGCTGCAGTCCCTGGGGGCGCAAAGAGTTGGACACGACTTAGCAGAACTTTGCTATCAGTCTTTCTATGAAACGATTTCCTGAGACTTGGATCATAACAACACACTACAAGATGGTGAATACTTCTATGATTCTAGGGTATCTTTTCTTTAAATTTTTTGCTAATTTTTTAAAGCTACTTAAACCGAAAAATGAGCTCTCCTGGCGGCTCATCAGTGCTCTTCCTCGCATCCATCCCTACATCCAGTGACGAGGCACTCGGGAGGTTTGTCACCTGCCATCTCCTAATGAGCACGTGTCCTGCTGTTGAGGGTCTTGTGTTTTTTTAAGTTGAGAGATAATTGACATCTAATATTGCATTAGTTTCAGGTGCATGACACAACGATCTGATATTTACATATATTTGGAAATGAACGATAAGTCTAGCTAGCATCCGTCACCACACGAGACGTTTTTGATCCCAGAGGAGACAGTGTGTGTGAGTTAGTCCCTCAGTCTTGTCCGATGCTTTGCAACCCCATGGACTATAGCCCGCCAGGCTCCTCTGTCCATGGGATTTCCCAGGCAAGAATGCTGGAGTGGGTTGCCATTCCCTTCTCCAGGGGATCTTCCCGACCCAGGGATTGAACCCCATCTCCTGCGTTGTAGGTGACTTCTTTACCATGGAGCCACCTGGGTGTTTATCCTCCCAAAACTCGAGTTTATTGAGCACTTACTCCACTCCTGGGCTTCTCTGGTAGCTCAGAGGGTAAAGCACCTGCCTGGATTGTGGGAGGGCTGGGCTTGATCCTGATTGTGGGAGGGCTGGGCTTGATCCTGATTGTGGGAGGGCTGGGGTTGCAAAGGGTCGGACACGACTGAGTGACTTCGCTCACTCACTGCCCCGCTGCAGGCACCGTCCTTCCTGCCGGTCTCGAGAGCCTGGCCCGCTGCCCTGTGACCGTCGGGGGCTGCCCTCTGTGCAGCAGAGGGACGGGGGCTGTGGAGGGGCAGAAGCTGGCTGTGGTGCACAGCTTTCGGGTGAACCCAGGGAGGGGGGGCCTGGAGGCTACGTCCACCATGCTCACTGGCCTTTTCTAGACACTCATGCGTCTTTCCAGGCTCCCAGAGGTCGCCAGCCCGGAGAAGCCGTGTTTGAGCACAACATCATTGCCACACCTTGAAAAGCAGCTCAGAGTCGCCCTTGCGGGGATAACCGCACCCAGGCCCCTCCCTTCTCATCGGCTCTACTGCGGCTCCAGGGGGTCATATGATCGTTTTATAACCTACAGGATATAGATGGTTAACCATCTGTATTTGGGCAAATAGGCGTTCCCTTCACATAGGAAGTGGTAATTCAGCAATTTGCTTCTGGTTAATCCTGGTCCCTCACTGTTTTTTTCTTAATGACCATTAGAAAGTGCGCCTGGCAAGAGGTCACAGTGGGGATGCCCGCGCCTGGGGCGTCGTGAGGGCCGTGTACCGCTCCGTGCACTCCGGACCACGGCCTTTTGGAGGTGAGCCTGCTAAGCCCCTTTCAAAAACATCTCTTCTTCTCTGATCCCTGCATCTGAGGGATATTAGACATGGATCTGCTTGACTCTTGAGTCTAGGATGCTGGCGTGCTGTCTGTGTTTACACTTCATAAAGCATGCTCACTTTCACACGCGCAGCATCCTTGCACTTTGAGGAATAGCGCCGTGTTTTCAGGAAGCTTGCTTTCCCCTAAATGTACATAAGTGATTGGATTCTAATTGTCTTGCACTAGAGCTTGGGCAGTTTGGTCATTGCCTCATAACGTGATATCCGTGGGGCATCGGTCTGGGGAGAAATGCAGTTCTTTACTTAAATAAGGCCACAAAGAGTTTGGAAAGCCAAACCTGAGCTAAAAATGTTTTGAAGGTGATGAGGAAGGTGATTTATGGCAAAGTGCGAGTGAGGGTCTTGAATAGTTGGAGGTTGACGGGGAAGGAGCTTCTCAGGCAGTCATTTAAGAGAAATTGATGGGGTGGAAATTTTTATGAGACTCAGCGCAACACAGGAAAAGCTCTGATAATGGCTGCTAACGCCACAGTGACTAGGGAGTTAGTGTCTCATGACTATAAAAGGATGCATGGTGGTCTTTAAGACAGTCTGCACAGATTCCCTCCAAAGCCCGTGGAGCTGCAGAAAACAGATATTGTAGTGATCAGCCCTAGAAAGAAACCAATGCCAAGTCTGAATTAGTCACTAGTTCTTGAAATGATTAGAGGTATAATATTAATTACTGTAAGTGAAAAAGAAAAGGTAAAATGAGCTTTTGAAGAAGCAAAAGGAACCAGAAGGAAAAAAAATACAAACCTATATTCAACTCTCTGGAAAAAACCTTCTGGCTTCTTTCTTAACCACGCATATGCAAAAGCAGAAGGAAGCCAGCCTAGAGTTTCAGCTCCACTGACATTCATCTAAAAAAGGGTAAAACTCTGTGTGCCTGTGAGTCAAATGAATTAAGACAGCAGTGACATGGTATTGAATGCCTACCTCTATGGTATGTGAGACTCTGATACCCAAATGTATTAAAATAAAGATATTATTTAGGATCTTGTGGGAATTGTATAGTCCTTCAGTAAGACCTGCTGGAGACAAGGTGAATTAGAATGAACTGCAGTCTTCCCTTTTGTAAAGTAGGTATGCCGTTGTTTAGTCTTTGAGTTACATCTGACTCTTTGGGACCCCATGGACTGTAGCCTTCCAGGCTCCGCTGTCCATGAAATTCTCCAGGCACCATACTGGAGTGGGCACCCACTCTGAAAGGGACGTTGAGAGACTGAGCAAGGTGATCCCAAAGCCCACTGCGCAATCAGAACCCACAGCACGCGCACCCACCCTCCAACACTCAACAAACACACACATGCATATGCACAGGCCCACACACACACACACACACACGCCTGTATGTGTGTACACAGCACACACACACATGCCTATACACAATGTAACATTCATACATGCGTGCACATTTACATACCCACATGTATGCACGTGCATGTGTATACTCACCGTGTACACACACACATTCCTTTTGTTCTCATTCTTTGTCTTGGCGGCCATCACTATTTATGAAAATAAGCACAGATTGAAAACCTTCTGCTTTAATTTTAGCAAACTGTTAAACTTGTTTAATTTGTTTAAATCAAAACTTTAAGTTTTCCTTGCTGATAATACTTTGATAAATGTTGTTAGTGTTTCTGCATATTTAATTTTCATGGGTAGAGTCTGCCCTTGGCCAGAGGGACCAAAGGCTGAGGGCGGCCTGCTACCCACCCCTTCTGCTTTTCCAGCCACCTCCGCTCTCCTCCCCTCCTCTCTCATCTCCCTGCCCCTCCCTCACCTCCCCTCCCCTCCCCTCCCCTCCCCCCTCCCCTCTCCAGCATCCTGCTTCCCTTTGCCCCCACCCACATCTGGCCCAGTGGAGAGCAGACCAGTAATCCGCCTCCCTGTGAGCCCATCCTGGTCACCTGGTCCCATCGCAGACGCTGCCTGCTGAGGACCTGAGCCGCTCCCCATCCTTGTCCTCTGCCTGTGACCAGGAGGCTTCCAAAGCCCTCAGAGTCCCGAGAAGAGGCCTCTGTGCAATGGAGGCCCCGGGGGGTGGCAGGGGTGGCCTCTAGTGGGCTTGGGAGTAGCTGGGCTGGAGGACGGACCACGGCCCTCTGCACAGCCGTTCTGATCTGAGGACACGCACGTACAGTGAGGTGTTCTTTGCATTCTTGAGCGAGGTAGTCAATTAGCTGTTAGTTTCCGAGGTACCTTCTTTAGTACACGGTACCTAATGCCAGTGGTCCAAGGCAGCCACGGTGCTTAACTGTGATGAAATGTAAAGTAACATTGTGAACACCGTGCTAAAGATGTTGATCTCATTTAGTAGCACTAAGGTTTTCTCGAGTCTTTGCGGTGTGACAACTGAGGGCAGAGGCCTGCTCCCCGAGGCTCCTTCAGTCCGGGGTTCTGGCACGTCTACTTTCATTTATGGCCTTAAACCTTCAGTGCAAAAGTCTGCAAAGGTTCAGCTTATCACTGCGTGCCTCTGCCAAAGGAAGAGAAGCCATTCGATGGCCTGACTTGGGTTCTGTCCGTGATGAGAGGCGACTCCGCCGGGGCTGGTGCAGGGGTCCGCCTTCCCCTTCCTGCACTTTCTGAGGGCGCGTCTACTCCTGGCCACAGCCTGTGTGGACACCAGCTGGCACCAGAGGGGATGTTCCAGAAGGAGGAGGCAGGAGGTGGCAGCTCCCAAAACTGACCCCGAAGCATCTCTCCCTGGCCCGTCCTCCCCGCCGCTTTCTTTGCAGCCAGAACATCTCCTAGGGACTCACTGATCTAAGCTCACTGATTTACAAGCTGATCTAAACTCCAGCGACACAGCTGTTAGAGGCTGGACTCCCCAATGAAGCCACTCCACTCACACAAATGTGAGGTTCCCCGGAGGCGCAGTGAAGGGGGGTGAGTGGTCGCGGCCGCCCTGAGCAGGCTCTGGAGCTCATCTAATGCCCAGCTGCACTGACGGCTCAAAAGACAGGCGTGCGCGGGCTCCTGCCGTGAGCAGGACATGTGAAAACACCGTCCTCCGGGCACCCGCGCCTCTACCCGCTCACCGCGAAGCTGGAAGCTGCCTTTCCCCCGCCCCACACCCTCGTGTGGACGCGGCTCCAGCAGCCCCAGCTCCAGGCTTACTGGTGGTGAAACATTCAGGGCACACGGGGGTGTCTGCCTCAGAGCTCCTCACTCAGACCCTCCGCTTGCAAAGGCACCTCCCGAGGTTCCAGTCCATCCTGCCCCCACGGTCCCCAGCTGTAGAGGAGAGGGGCACTCGCTCTAACCTGCTCCTCTCCAAAGAGCACTCCAGCAGAGACTCCGATTCCGCAGGTCTGACCCGGCTCACACCCGCCTCATGCTCCGTAAGCAGTGACTGCTGCGCCTGACCTGGGTTTTGCTGCCCCCAAGGCGGCTCGTGCCAAGCTTGCCAAACCACTCAAATAACCTTCCTGACATTTGGTCAGTTCTTTGGAAACCATCTCTACTCATTGGCTGCCTTCTTACCCTTTGCAGGGAGGTGTAAACCTAGACCCTCTCTAAAGGCCACCTTGCAGGCGGTCAGTGATATCACCCCTCCCTGGCCCCCATCTTTGCAGAGGAGCACCCCGCTCTGACGCATGGGGTCTCTTCACCATCACGGCCGCTTGGCTTCCCTTCTTCCGGCCGGCCATGTTCCCCACAGTGCAACTCTAAATTCCTCTGTAAGTCTGACCGCTGTAGACTTGACGACACTATCGCGCACCTCTTTTCAAACCTTCCAACGACTTGGCCTAAGAATTGAACATCAGTTACTTTTAACACATATTGAGCATTATTTCACTTTCCTATTGTGGTCATGACAAATTTCCTCATGTCTGTTTTATTCTCTGTTCATTAAAGAAGGTACAGAAATGTCTCCTTTTAAAAGTCTTAATGTTTTTACCAATTTTCGTAAGAACAACAGAAAGTGCTTCTGTTAGAAAGAACAGAATCCTTCTCCAAAAAGCTGATTGTTTCTGCTCAAGATCTGAGGTCATTTGCCTGAGGGGAAAGAAAGGCTTTTTGCCTGTTGTGGTGACACTGGGCCAGTCTGTCACTAACACGATTCCTTCACAGAGTTGACATGATTTCTGTGATGAGGACGGTGGTCTGGGGCAGGCTGGATCATTTCCAGGTACCGCTCATGCCCAGTACACACGAGGACCCGAAAGCTGTGTTTTCAAGAACACTGAGCTTCACCACAAGAGTGATGCATCCGTCATCATCCACATTTGAATAACGCTTATTCCCAACAGGTGTACAACACTATCCCTGAAAAATATGGAATTTACAGATGTGGGTTATTCTGGTGTATTTTGCCATTTTAATTAGAAAAAAAAAGAGTCAATCAAAGGAAATTAAAATAATGTCTCAAGGTTTCCCAGATGGTGCAGGGGTCACGAACCCCCTCTGCCAATGCAGGAGATGTAGGTTCCATCCCTGGGTCAGGAAGATCCCTTGGAGGAGGGCATAGCAACCCAGTCCAGTATTCTTGCCTGGAGAATCCCATGGACGGAGGAGCCTGGTGGGCTGCAGTCCATGGGATCACAAAGAGTTGGACCCAACTGAGCAGCTGAGCATGAACTTCACTCACTCACTCAGGAATAGACATAATTCTGGCCCAGCTTCTAAGGTCTCTTCTGGGAGTGTCCCCGAGAGTGGCCTGAAGGTCTGGCCCAGATCCTCTACCGACACCCACGACAAAGCCGCTCCTGACCCGGGCCTTCTCTTCACTGAGAGGAAAGCCCTTCTTGCCCTGCCCACCCCGCTATTACAGCTAGTGCTGCCGTTTCATAACGATTTGCTCACCGGATAGCTTCTTGAAGCTGGAGCTTATGTTCTATGCATCTTTGCATGCTTAGTGTCAGTAGACATTTCACAATCATTGATTGAACTGACTGTATTCATTGTTAATAATAACAGATAGACAGCATCATTATCTATCACAGTGCAGGTAAAAAGTAGTTTCCCCAAGTGGGGGTCCGGCTGGGCCCAGTGCACTGGGGCCTCCCTGGCCGCATTTCAGCTGGGCTGCCCACCTCATCGGCATGCGGGACGAGGAACTGACCCCGCCCCGGCCAGGGCGCCCCACCCAGGGCCCGTGTTGACGCCTCGGGTCTGGACTCCCCCTGGGCCCTGGGCCCGGCATGGCTCCCTGCAGCAGGGGGTCTCCACTCCTGCTCCACCTCAGCCCCTCTCCGAGCACCTGTACCCCCACCCACCTCAACCTGTCCCTCTTCCTCCTTCTGGGGTCGTCTCTAGTCCTTCCTCCCCACAGACCTCCCACAACCCACTCTGTCCTCGGTGGGGACCTGTCGCCAGCATCAGTGCGTTTATGTGGAACCATGTGCAGCTGTTTTTACTAGCCGCTTGAGCCACAAATGATAGCAGTAAATGCCCCCAGTCTGAAAGCCAGCCTTCAGTGGGCTTTGCCAGCGGCCATCATCCTGACGGGGCGCGTCTCGGGCACCTCAGAAAGGCCCCCCAGGCCATTCCAGCCGGCCCCTTCTCCCCGTTCCCCACCCACGGCCGTCACTGACTGGGCTTCCACCGCCGTCGTTTGGCCTTTTCTAGAATTCCGTATAAATGCAACAACGCAGAACCTGGGCATACACGTTTAAGTTCTTCACCCAGAAAAATGCCCTGGTGCTCCGGGCGTGCGGAACGGGCCTCAGCAGCCCCTGGCCACCCGTGGACTGGGGCCCAGTGTGTGTCTGGGGTGCCATTTACATATCTGCTTGCCAGCCGATGGGCACTGGGGTTCCTTCCAGCCTGGGCCGTGAAGAACAAACCAGTGACTGCACGCCTTTCATTTTCATTCTCTCGGGTGAACGCAGGGGTCACTCGCGGTTTGAGTGGTGAGTGTGTGTGTGTGTGCGACCAGAGAGGCCTGGCCCTGTTTTCTCAGAGCGGGCCTCGGCATCACGGCCCCGCCGCTTGCGTGGGACGCCCATGGCTGTCTCTTCCACAGTTGCCCTTTTGATTTCAGCCAGTCTGGTGAGTGTGAGATGACTTCTCATTGCAGTTTTAATTTGCATTTTCCTAGTAATTAAGGACATGGCGTGCCTTTTCTTATGCTTTTTTGGAATCCATGTGTTTTCTTCGGGGAATCGACTTAAAATCTTTCGCCTGATTCTTCTTGAGTTGTCATTGAGTTGTAAGTGTTTGAAGATGCTGGCTACAGTGATGAGATATAAATTAACATTTTTCCCCCCATTCAGTGGTCTTTTTCATTTTCTGAAGTCTTTCAAAGAGCAGAAGTCTTAAATTCTGATGAGTCACAATTCATCAGTTCTCTAACAGTCCATGCCTTGAGCAATCTACATAAGAGATCGCCTTCATTCCCAAGGGCATGACAATTTTCTGCTATGTTTTCTTCTAGGTGTTTTGTGCTTTTAGCTCTCACTTATAGATCTATAACCTCTGCTGATTTTTATTTTTTATTTTTTGCCTATGGTATGAGATAAGGGGTACAGATCAACTTTCATACAAGAATATCCAGCCGTGCTGGTTCTATATACTGGAGAGACTGTTGTTCCTACTGAATTACCTTGGTCCTTTAGTTAAAACTCAGTCTCTCTTCTGTTCCGTTGGTCCATGGGTCCATCCTCTTATCACACCCCACTGTCATGACTACCGTAACTTCATAGCAAGTCTGCAGATCAGGTATTGTAAGTCCTAGAGGTTTGTTCTCTCTTTCAAAGTTGCTTAGGCTATTTTAAACCCCTTGAGTTTCTTAACCATTTTAAATTTACCTTGTCCATTTCTACAAACACCCCTGCCACTGTTTTCACTTGGGTTTGTCTCTGTAGATCAATTTGGAGTGAACTGACATTTTAACAATATTGAACTGTTTGATTTAAATATATATCTCCATTAATTTAGATTATTTAATTTCTCTCCACGTTGTTTTATAGTTTTCAGGGTATGGATAAGGGGGGAATGTATCCATAAATATTTGATTTCATGCTTTCTGATGCTATGATAATTTGTTTTTCAATTTCAATTTCTAAATGTTGCTGGGATATAGAATCACAATTGCTTTGTGTGTGTTAACAGAGTTCAGTCTGATGTTAATCCCCATCGGTGTATTTTTTTTTTTTCCCGCTGCACCTGAGAGGCATTATAGATCTAGTTCCCTGACCAGGGATCGCACCTGAGCCCCCTGCAGTGGGAGCACAGAGCCGTAACCCCTGGACCAGCTGGAAGGTCACCCAGTCTGTGTAATCTCGCTCTACACATTGTGCATTTCATCTTCAGGATCTTTCTTCAGTCTTCTTATATCTTTCATGGCGCTGCTCATCACGTCTGTCTTTCCTCTGCCTTCCTGATCATGTGCGGTCTGTTTATAGTGCGTGCGTGCTAAGAGGCTTCAGTCGTGTCCAACTCTGTGAGCCTGTGAACTGTAGCCCGCCAGCTCCTCTGTCCACAGGATTCTCCAGGCAAGAACACGGGAGCGGTTGCCATGCCCTCCTCCAGGGGGTCTTCCTGACCCAGGGATGGATCTCCTGTCTCTGATGTCTCCTGCTTTGGGAGGCGGGTTCTTTAGAACTAGTGCCACCTAGGAAGCCCATTGCATTTATCCCAGGATCAGACCACGGGGTCGCGAAGAGTCAGACACGACTGAGTGACTAACACAGACAGATAGTGTATTTGTAGTAGCTGCTGGAGCATCTTTCTCTGCTAATTCCATCATCTCTGCCATTTTTCTGTTTCTTTGTGTAGATCACGAGTCGCTTTCCTGTCATTTTGAAGGTTTGCGCCTTAGTCAGTTTGAGCTGTGATAACAAATTACTGCAGATGGACTAGCTTCGACAACAAGCGTCTTCTCACAGTTCTAGCAGTTGGGAAGTCCAAGGTCAGGGCCCCAGCGGATCCAGGTCTGATGAAAGCCTGCTTCCTGGTTTGCATCTTCTCACGGCGTCCGCGCAGGATGGCGAGCGGAGAGGAAGTGGGCTCTCATACGCGTCTCTTCTTACGAGGGCCCTGATCCCCTGGGGATGGGGGCGGGCTCTCATCTCCTCGCACAGTCACCCTGGGGATTCAGCTTCAGCGTGTGAACCGTGGGGAGCTGCAAGCATTCAACCTACAGCGGTCTAGACATTTTGTTGGGCACCTGACATTATGAATTTCACATGCTGAAGGTTGAACTTTGTCATATATCTTTAATTTGGGGATTCATTCATTCTGAAGGTAGCTGTATGATTGGAGGCAGATGGCTCATCTGTGACTTTCTCTGAGACTCTGTCCTGGTGGGTCCGGAGAGGCATTTAAGTTGGCTTATCTTAACCCTGTTACTCCTAAGACGGTTCCCTTCTGAGGATGCTCCCAGGGCCCCAGGACTTGGAAGGTCATGATCGCTGCTAATGCCAGACACCAGCCTCTGTTCACTGGTGCTGAACAAAAATGCAGAGACAGAGTTTTGGGTGAAGCAGAAAGGAGCAGTTCTGACTGCTTTGCCAGGCAAAGCGGGCCCCCGGGGCTTGGGCCCTCCAGCCGGTGCCCTCCCTTGAGAGAGGAGGAACGCGTCTCACAGTCCCGGGAAATCGGGCTGCAGACGAGGGTGCTGGTGTGCAATCTTCTTCACCTCAGGAAAGTTTCAGAACCATCCAGCTGCCAGAGACTGCGGTGGTCCTAGAGGCCATCGCTCTCTGAGCTTCTTTCTGGAACAAAGGATGCCCCGAAGGAAAGGGCCACGAGGGAGTATTTTCCTGAAGAAGTAAACAACTGGGGCAGAGTATAGTTCTTACTGGAAAGTAATCACTTTCAAAGTGCAGTTCAACAAGGACAGGGGAAAGAAAAAATCTGTGAGAGAGAGTGTTGGGCTGGGATAAACGCGGAAGGTTTAACACGGTGGGGGCCGTCAGCTGTCTGTCGCAGCCCTGCCCTTTCCTCGGGAGGCCTGTCTCCAGCCTGCGGGGCCTCTGCGGGCGGCCCCATGCCCCTTCTGGGGGCTCTCCCCTGGCCGTGCGCCCCGTGGTCTCAGGACGGCTCTGCGGGCCCCTGTCTCTCTGTGCGGGAGCTCCTCTCTCATCTACCCGTCTCCCTGAATTCAGGCCTGTCTCCTCAGTGCTGGCAGGAGGCCGTTCTCTGGACTGTGCTTCTGCTCTGCACACGGGAACGGCTCCCAGTGAGGACCAGGGGGCTTTGCAGAGCTCAGACCACTGCCCGCCTCACCATCCTCCTGGCAGGGAACACAGTCCCCGTCCATCACCCAGCGTCTGAAACCTGTGATTTGACGCATTTGTGGGCATTTTTGGTTGCTTGATACAGTAGAGTGCGCGTGGTCTCTGCTAATCCCTCGTGGCCGGAAGCACGAATCTTGAGGTCATATTTCGTCTGATACATTTAATCTGGTGATCTGATGGCTGCTTATCTCCTCATTTGCTTCTGCAACACGGGAGCTCTGATTGCGCGTCTTCTGCAGGCAGTTGTAGAAGTGCAGAGGGGAGCCGAGCGTTCCTGTGGCCTCGCGTCCAGAGCGGGGAGCAGGCAGTGCAGAGGCTCGGGCTCCGGGCAGCAGAGAAGGAGGGGGTTGAGGCCATCTGTGTGTGGTCAGGAAGCCGCAGTGGGAGAGACACGTGATGCAGGAAGCGTGTGCAGGAAGCCCTCCAGGGTGACCTCTGTGTACACGGGACCCCTCCCCCAGTATCAGTGTGGCCTCCATAGCCGAGGACGGGCCAGATACAGCCAGATGGGCTCAGGGCAGCATCCTCCTTCTCCACCTGAGCCTCCAAGGCTGGCCTTTCTGTTCTTCCTGGCCTCCTAGGCCACCGGTGCGGGGGAGCCGCAGGAGAAGAGGGAACGCACGTTTCACGTGAGTCTCAGACTTCCAGGGTTTCGTCCGTGGCTGGATAACAAACCAGAACGAGGTACCACACCAGGTAAAGATGGATGAGGGCGTGTGGGAAGAGCACCAAATCCTTCTTTCCCCTCTGCCTGTTTCAAAGTGATGGACTTCACAGGCCTTCCTGCAAGGCCCTGCTCCAGCCTGCACCCCACTCCCAGTGAGTTCCTTGAGCCTGGAGCCCTGGAGCTCCCCTCTTGGCATCCCCAGCACATCCTCAGTGCCACTGGGGTTGTTTAGCAGCGGTCAAACCAACAGGGCTCAGCATTCCTTTTCAGCCCGAGTGGTCACCTGCCAGGGACTGGTTCTGCAGGGACCCAGGGCTGTGCAGTCACAGAGCCTTCCCTAACCACGCTGGCCTGAGCCTCCATCCCTGAAGCCTGGTTTCCGAAGATTAGGGTGTGTTTGCTCCAGCAGATCAGTGGTTGCCAGCGAGACTGTATTTTGGACACATCTGTGGCTGCTAAGTCCCTTCCATCCTGTCTGACTCTTTGTGACCCTAGGGACCATGGCCTGTCAGGCTCCTCTGTCCATGGGGCTCTCCAGGCAAGAAGACTGGAGTGGGTTGCCATGCCCTGCTCCAGGGGATCTTCCCGACCCAGGGATCGAACCCAGGTCTCTTGTGTCTCCTGCATTGGCAGGCAGGTTCTTTACCACTAGTGTCTCCTGGGAAGCCATGCAGTCTTTAAAATTATATATAATATTTTCAAGCAAGGACTATAAAGTCTAAGTATCCTAGCAACATCTACCCTTCTACATGTTTTGTTCGGTGGCGTCTTGTTGAATGTAATTAAACTGAATTCTTCAAGAATATTCTACCACAGATTGTACCTGTGGTTATGCTGGTGTCACCTGTTTTTACACTCCAGATCAGGGATCGGCTCTCATAGCCCATGGCCGGCGGCTGGCCTGCCCGTTCGTTCACAGAGCTATCTGAAGTTGCTTTCAGGCTTCACCAGCAGACCTGAGTAGTGATGTCAGAGACTACATGACTTACAGATTCTAGGATATTTACTGTCTGGCCTTCCATGGAGGGCGGTTATTGACACCAGTTCTAAGTGAGTATTTCTGTATAAAATAGCATGCTGTGCACTCTTGTGTTGAAATGGGAAGAATTCTATTTCCTTAACTCTTTGGCTTTCCGAGATACGCAACTGTACTGCATTCTGCTTTCCTTCCTCCTTAGATTCACGTCTCTCCTGTTCTCTCCACTGTGAGCCAAAGGAGGTGAAAAGTCCGCTGCCTTCTGTTCCAGGCCCGGCCTTTCTGCCCAGATCGAGCACCGGGATGAGAGGGGTGAGCATCCTTGTTATTTTGGCTGGGAGGATAATATCCGTCAATTTGACTCCTAGAAAATTACACTGCAGCTGACTCTGTCTTTGTTCACTTTCTAGGAACCGATGAATTCCACCAACATCTACGATTCAAATGAGGACTACTTTGGATTAGCTAACAGTTCAGACTACTTTCTGGATGATGACAGCTTTCTGTGCTCCCTGCAAGAGGTCAGAAGTTTCTCCGGGCTCTTCGTGCCGGTAGCTTACTCCTTGATATGCGTCTGTGGCCTCCTGGGCAATATTCTGGTGGTTGTCACCTTTGCCTTTTACAAGAAAGCCAAATCTATGACGGATGTTTATCTCTTGAACATGGCCGTGGCGGACATACTGTTTGTCCTCACGCTCCCCTTCTGGGCTGTCAACCACGCCACCGGTGAGTGGATTTTCAGCAACACCATGTGCAAACTGACCCGGGGCATCTACGCCGTCAACTTCAACTGCGGCATGCTGCTGCTGGCCTGCATCAGCCTGGACCGCTACATCGCCATCGTGCAGGCCACCAAGTCCTTCCGGCTCCGCTCCAGAGCCTTGGCGCACCACAAGCTGATCTGCTTGGCGGTGTGGGTGGTGTCCGTCCTCATCTCCAGCTCGACCTTCACCTTCAACCAGAAGTACAAGCTTCAGGGCGGCGACGTGTGCGAGCCCCGGTACCACGCCGTGTCCGAGCCCATCCGCTGGAAGCTGCTGATGCTGGGGCTGCAGCTCCTCTTCGGCTTCTTCGTCCCGCTGGTGTTCATGATCTTCTGCTACGCGTTCATCGTCAAGACCTTGGTCCAGGCGCAGAACTCGAAAAGACACAGGGCCATCCGCGTCATCATCGCGGTGGTTCTCGTGTTCCTGGCCTGCCAGATCCCGCACAACATGGTGCTCCTGGTGACCGCCGTCAACCTGGGCCGCACGGACCGCTCGTGCCGCAGCGAGAGGCTGCTGGGCTACGCCGAGAACGTCACCGAGGTGCTGGCCTTCCTGCACTGCTGCCTCAACCCCGTGCTCTACGCCTTCATCGGCCAGAAGTTTCGGAGCTACTTTCTGAAGATCATGAAGGACCTGTGGTGCCTGAGGCGGAAGCAGAAGGCGCCGGGCTTCTCCTGCTCCCGGCTGCACTCGGACACCTTCACCTCCCGGCAGAACAGCGAGACCGCGGACAACGACAACCCATCCTCCTTCACCATGTGACGCCCCCCAGGCTCGGGCAGACAGGGTGGAGATGCGCGGGCCCGGGAAATGACGCAAAAGCGAGTGGGGTCGTTCCTGCAGGATCAGGGCCGCGGGAGCTCCGGGTGCCGGGGGGGTCCCACAGGGAGCACCCCCAGCTCACCTGACCGGGGATGCCCTGCAGCCCTGTCCCTGATGGCTGGCATTCCACAAAGCAGGCTTTGGGAAGCGCTGGATGAAAGTGAACTGCTTACAAGCGGGAACACTTTCAGGAATGTTCTCAAAGAAGCCTTCAGCCGCAATTTCTGGTCATTGCAAAACATCCCACGGCTTAAAAACAAAACGAAACAGGAACAACCATCAAAAGCCCTCACATAACTCATCTAGGCAAAAGGTTAAACATTTTTCCATCCCCACGGATACTGTTGGTCATCAGAGCAGCAAAACGGGCTGGCTTGAGCTTTTTCTCATTTCCTTGTGACGCACTCAGCTTGCATGAGATTGTAAAAGGGCCGAAGAAAAAACAAGCGCAGAGACCAGAGGGGGCTACGTGAGTGCTGGTAATGCCGGGCCCCGGGGTCAGGCAGCTCTGGGAGTCACGGGACGTCAGGAAGTACACTGCGCTGTATTTCTCTCCACGATGGCGATTCTCTAAAAATCAGTTAGATGAAGGTGCTAATAGATACTTGTTTAACAAAGCGTAATACAACTGGGGCTTCTAGCACAGGTAAGAGTGAAAGTCACTCAGTCGCGTCGACTCTTTGTGACCCCATGGTCCACGCAGCCCATGGAATTCTCCAGGCCAGCACACTGGGGTGGGCAGCCTTTCCCTTCTCCAGGGGATCTTCCCGACCAGGGATCGAACTGGAGTCTCCTGCACTGCAGGCGGATTCTTTCCCAGCTGAGCTACCAGGCAAACTCCAATTTGAGTTAGTTGTTTAAATTTTTTTAAAAATTAAATTGTTTAGAATACTTAAAAAAAAAAACCAGGAAACTACTGAGACAATAATGAAAGGGGTTTTGTTCCTTTCCATTGAGGTGTTAGAGAGAGACGTGTGGAGTCTGGTCGTGACGAGCTTCAAATTAGCTGGCAGAGAGAGAGCTAGGGTCATGTAGGTTTGTGCTGCTGTAAAGTGTTACCTGAAGTCTGCAGTTAACTGCAAAATCAGATTTTAACAACTCTCTTTGACTTCATAGAAAGTTCATAGGACTCAAATTTTGAAAGTGTTTTAATATTTTGGCCACCTGATGCAAAGAGCCGACTTATTGGAAAAGACCCTGATGCTGGGAAAGACTGAAGGCAGGAGGAGAAGGGGGTGACAGAGGATGAGATGGTTGGATGGCATCACCGACTCGATGGGCATGAGTTTGAGCAAGCTCCGGGAGTTGGTGATGGACAGGGAGGCCTGGCCTGCTGCAGTCCATGGGGTCACAAAGAGTCAGACAGGACTTAGTGGCTGAACATCACCACCACCAACAAAGTGGGAAAGTATCAACACATCTTATGGAGACACAAATGTGGGAATCTCTGGTGGTCCGGTGGTTAGCACTGTTTTCACCGCTGAGAACCTTGGTTTGATCCCTGATAGGGGAACCAAGATTCTCCAAGCTGCATGGCCAAAAATAAACAAACTCCCTGCCCCACCCCCACGAATGCCACTAGAAATGCCCTGACATGGACTGCAAGGACGCTGGCAGCCTGATGTTGGCCAGCATGTTGCCTGAAACTTTCTCCTGTTCTTGCAAGCCTCAGCTGTGTCTCTATATGCCATTCAATGGGATTTCTTAAGATCCAAAGTCTGTGTTTTTAAAACATGGTTTTCACTTTGCAAAATAAAACTGTTCTGTGGGTGAAGTGGGAATTGTCTTCAAGTCTCAGGGTTCTGACGGGAGACCCAGGTGTTCAGCAGTCCCATCTCTTTCAAATCTGTTAGCATGTGACTCTAGAAATCAAAGCAGAGGAGGTGTCACTCAGATGCTTCTTTCAGTTTGACCAGAGCCCTGATGAGATCTGGGTAAGTGTGTTTCTAAACCCACACAGAAGCTTCGCACAGCTCCTCTGCACTTGGCCCCAGAGGGGTGAAGCCTGCCTCTTTATGCAATAACTCTTCTCAGATTTCAGCCATAATGAATAAAGATGTTTTGCAAACTTGCTATGTACTTTGTTTCATTAAACAAATGGGATCCTTTTCCTTGCTGCCTTGGGCGTCAGAACAGGTGTATCAACAACCATCTGGTGCTCAGAGGAGGATACTCCCGGTGGACCTGGGACTCCTGTGTCTCTGCTCTACATTAAATGACCCCAGACTGGACCCAGACCTGGGTCTTCTCTCCTGTTTCTCGTGTCTTCGCTCACAGTCAGATCTTTTCGCCTCTCCTCTGGATCTCTGCAAACACTGTTCCACCGTGTTTGGGGATCAGCTGCCTGTACCTGGAGGCACAACATGTTCGTGCCTGCCAGGCTGTTAGTAATAAATTAATCACACGCACATGCATAGTTTCTTGCATAGGCATATGTATGTGTTTTTAATATACACTGACCAGAAGATAATTTTTCTTGGTTTTTGCTACAAAGTAAATGAGATGGTCTTGAGCAATTAATTCTGGATAATTGAGGTTTACATATATATATATGTATGCATATGTATATGTCATATATATGCATATGATATGTCAGCAAAGGTGAAAATTCAGGCACTGAAGCGTTATCTTCCAAATGGTACCCTGATTTTCTTCTGATGACGAGAGGCTAGCTCCTAAATGAGGCCAGGAAAGTACAATATTTCAAAATCTTTGCCAGATTTCCGCCAGCGTGCCAGTTCTGGGCATCCTGCGAGGTATCAGGACAGAGTCTGGTCTAAACAACTCCTCCTGTGTGCGCGGGCACAGTCTACTGTGTGTCTCGGTGGGAGGCCTGCTGGAGCAAAGTGTCCCAGACCGGGCCGCTTGGCCAGCAGAAGCTGACTTCTCGTGTCTGAGGCCCTGGCGCTGCGGACCTGGCTCTGCCCGAGGCCTCTCGCTGGCTTGCAGACGGCCGTCTCCCCCCTGTGTCCTCGCTGGCTGCGCTTCTGGGGGGCGGTGTGTGTGTCCTAATCTCCTCTTCTTATAGGGACACCAGTCACATAAGGCCGCATAAGTCACATTAGGGTGACCTGAACGGTGTTGCTTTTAACTTAATCAGCTCGTGAAGCTCCTCTCTCCAAATCTGGGCTTCCTAGGTGGCATTAGTGGTAAAGAACTTGCCTACCAATGCAGGAGACATAAGAGATGAGGTTTCCATCCCTGGGTCAAGAAGATCCCCTGGAGAAGGGCATGGCAGCCCACTCCAGTATTCTTGCCTGGGAATCCCATGGACAGAGGAGCCTGGTGGGCTACAGTCCATGGGGTCACAAAGAGTCAGACACGACTGAAGCGACTTAGCACATAGTCACGTTCTGAGGAAGAGGGGTCAGGACCCCACTGTGTTAATATGGGGGTCACAAGTCCAACTAGCCCATAACGACTAGGTTTCTGGAGGCAGAGCAGCTCTTCATATCCGAGTTGATTTCAAATGTGAGCACTCATTTCTGGGTGGTCCCTCCTCCCTGGTAAGGTGCATCCTGGGCAGTCATTCCCACTGCGGGCTTCAGTTTTCAGCTGTGCTCCCCACTAGATGCGGACGACGGTGCTGTGGTCCTGGCTGGACACCCCTGCCCGCTGGCCTGCGCTGAGGCACCCCCTGCAGACGGGCCTCCTCCGGAAGCCTCCGCTGGTCACCTGTCCCCTCCATCCTGCCCTGGGGGAAAGGGTGGTCCTTCTTCCCCAGCCCCACCCTCCAGCTCCATAGGGGGGATTCCCCCAAACCTGGGCCACTTCTGTGCTGGATGCAGAGGGCACCCTCTTCTCTCGGGGACCTCCAGGTGGTGGGTGGCGGCTGTGGCCCCAGAAGCAGCTCTGACAGGGCCAGGGAGGGCGGGGCCCCATTCGCCCACATGTTTGCACTGACAGGGGATCCCTGGCTGGAGGCTGCAGAGGCCCCTGCTGTCTGATCAGCAGCCCGCAGCCTCCCTCACAAGTGCAGGGAGAGTCAGGGCTTCACATGTATGGTTGGACTAATGGAATCGCAGCACCTCCTCCCGTATGGTGCCTGCTGCCCCGAGGGAGCCTCAAGCTCAGGGGCTTTCCACACAGTGAGGCTATAGAACCAGCACTCAGATTGGGCAGCTGGGGCTTATAATCTCCTGTTATGATTTTGCAACTCACCGAGAATTGCCAGATTGCTTTCTCACATTCTTCCTAGAGTTGCATTTGCTAATACAATCATTTCTCTGATGTTTTTAGGTAAATCCATAATAGAGCTAGCTAGCAGTAAGAGCTATGTCTTTTCTAATCCCTTGTCTTTTAAATAGTCTTGTTTGTAGCTGGGTCTTCATTGCTGTGCGGGATTTTCTCTAGTTGTGGTGAGTAGGGGCTTCTCACTGCAGTGGCTTCACTTCTTATGGAGCACAGGCTCAGTAGTTGTGGCAGAAGGGTTGAGTTGCTCTGCGGCATGTGCAGTCTTCCCAGATCAGGGATCGAACCCACGTCTCCTGCATTGGCAGGAAGATTCTCTACCACTGAGCCCCCAGGGGAGCCCTCTAATCCTTTATTTCTTGTGTTAGAGTCCAGGTGGACCTTCCAGACCACCAGCAGGGCACTGTGGTCCTCAACGTCAGTCTGTCCTCGAGATGCAAGGGGGCTGCTATAGCTCCCTCCATCATGTTTTTATTCCAGCTAACAGAAAAAAGGAGAGGGGGAAGCAGGTAGCCTTTTATTTAACAACACAATGTGAAAGTCATAGGAATCACTTCTCCCAACCTACTGGCCTCGATGTGGTCCTGTGGTTACAACAAGGCAAAGGAAGGCTGGAGAAATGTCTCCCACTGACTAGCCATGTGTCCTCACACATGTAATAACAGTGAACACACTATATGTAGTTGTGTCACAATGGGCCATTACTCTGTGGGAGGGGAGAGGAGGCGCTGGGGAAATGGATTTCAGTGGAAAGATGTACCATTTGCTTTAAAAAACAAGAGCAAATGTTGTACGTGTTAAAGAAATGCTCAGCTGCAGTAAAAAGAGCACAGTGCGAGCTTGGTAACAGTCTCAGCTCAGCCTCTGCGAGGCGGGTCGGCCCGGGGCCCTCTGCCTACACACGGCCTCCCCCCACACTTGCTGTGATGACCAGCACAGCGTCCAGAGCCAGTCACTCTAAATCATCCGGGTACCACATCTGGGGGCTTCCCTGGTGGCTCAGAGGGTAAAGGACCTGCCTGCAATGCAGGAGACGCAGGCTCGATCCCTGGGGCGGGAAGATCCCCTGGAGGAGGAAATGGCAACCCACTCCAGTGTTCCTGCCTGGAAAATTCCATGGACAGAGGAGCCTGGAGGGCTGCCGTCTATGGGGTCCCCAAGAGCTGTGAGAGCTTACAGTGAATGGTGTCAGATTCGTGATCTCTGAAGAAGACTTAGCTTCAGCACCAGGCTTGGTCACTCAAAAGCCTTTGTGTAGTGGAGTTAAGTGTGAAAAGGGACAGAGAAAGGTTCTGACACATCAGAAGGGGGAAGGAGAGTGCCCCCTCGACAGTCTTCAGTTCAGTTCAGTCGCTCAGTCCTGTCCGACTCTTTGCGACCCCAAGGACTGCAGCACGCCAGGCCTCCCTGTCCATCACCACCTCCCGGAGCTTACTCAAACTCTTGTCCACTGAGTCGGTGATGCCATCCAACCATCTCATCCCCTTCTCCTCCTGCCTTCAGCGAGGCCTTACATACTTTTATCAGACCCATTCCCACAACATTCGTCTTAAGATCACAGGAGTAGGTGAAAGGTTCTCTTAAGGAGAAACATGTCCAGGAGCAGGATGCATTGTTATATGGTCCTTAGAACAGAGTTTATCTGAGTTGTTTCCTATAATCATCAGCTCCTGGCGTAAAGAAAAAAACGTTTTATGTGATGAAGACTAAGGAATGTAGAAAAAAAAATTGTCCCTTCCTCGTCCTTGAAAATTCCAGACCCCTCTCCCCTCCGCAAGGGCCCCAGATCTCTGTCTCCTCCTTGGGGACCCCGGACTGCTTATCAAGCTGCCTAGGGACTGACTCAGTTGGACAGAGTGACCGAACGCACACCACAATTTCAAGGGGCCTGACCTCGCAGGCCACGTCGGGGCGGACCTCCTGGGTGGGACGCGGCCGCCACCTGCTGGTCACAGTCTGTGCTTATGGGATGTCCAGGCGAGAGGCCCCAGCATCTCAGAGGGCAACCCCGCCCCGTCAGGAAGCCTGGTGTGTGGTCGGCACTTGGGTCTCACACTTCTCTCCATGAACACTACAGTCCCACCGAAAATGCCAGCTTTGCCGACAAAGGTCCCTCTAGTCGAGGCTGTGGTTCCAGTGGTTGTGTATGGATGTGAGAGTTGGGCCGTAAAGAAAGCAGAGTACCTTCAGTACTCTGATGCTGAGGTTCAAAATTGATGCTTTTGAACTGTGGTGCTTAACTGTGGTGCTGTAGAAGACTCTTGAGAGTCCCTTGGACTGCAAGGAGATCCAACCAGTCCATCCTGAAGGAGATCAGTCCTGGGTGTTCATTGGAAGGACTGATGCTGAAGCTGAAACTCCAATAGTTTGGCCACCTGATGTGAAGAACTGACTCGTTAGAAAAGACCCTGATGCTGGGAAAGACTGAAGTCTGGAGAAGGGGACGACAGAGGATGAGATAGTTGGATGGCATCACCGATTCAATGGACATGAGTTTGAGTAAGCTCCGGGAGTTGGTGATGGACAAGGAGGCCTGAAGTGCTGAAGTCCTTGGGGCTGCAAAGAGTCGGACGTGACTAAACTGGACTGGAAATGCCAGCATTGCTCTTCCAATTTGTCTTGGCGGGAAGGTGCGAGGCTCAGCACCTCCCATTTGTCCAGTGGGACCCAAGCTGAGTGTGGCAGCGGGCTCAGGGGCCGGGAGGAGCAGACGCAGAGCCCTCTGCGTGGGAATCATGATGAGCCTCCTGTTAAGTCAGAGCTGGGCTTCCTGCGTTCTCCCCTGGTGGTGGGACATACCGTATGACACCGTATGACACCATATGACACCTGGAAGCGTTCATACCCTGCGCGCCCACCGAGGGTGGGAAGAAGTCTGTTGATGGTTTACAACTGAAGGAGGGACGCTGCCAGATGCTTGCCAGGAACTTGGGCACCAAGGCTTCTGCAGGCCAGTGACGGTTACCATGGTTACTAGAGCAGGGCCAGCGGCCCTGTTGCCAGGGCCCAGGAAGGCCTTCCCTCCCGCGGTCCGGTGAGAGTCGGCAGGGATGCTGGGAGACCTTCCTCCCCCATCAGAATCTGCAGGATGCCCCCTCCTGTCTCTCGCCCACGGAGGACGGCAGGGTCCCCTCGTCTGCCTCTCTGTTGATGAGCCGGCTCTCTTCACCAGCTCTCCCCACACACTCTCCTTGAATGTCAGGCTGGGAATTTAACTGTCAAGTAATGCCATGGCTGAGTCCACAGTTTCCAGGGAATTTTGCTGCCTCATTTTTGCTGTTTTCTTCCTTTATCTTAACAGTATTTGCCTTCATGTTGGCAAAAGTCACAGCCAGTGCATTTTTTCTAGGCAGACAGCACTTCAGATTTTATGATGCTGGTGTTTGGAATCAAACTAAGTGTTTTAGAGTAAATTAAAGCTCTAACTGCTTGCAGGCTTGTTATGATGCAGCAGGATTGGGGGGTTTTAGTAAATAAAAGTATGATACCATCAGAGTTCTAGTAAAAATGAGATAAGTGAGTCATGAGAGAGTTCTAGAGTTTCTCCCACTCGACACTGAAATTCAAGTTAGAAACCAAAATGATGTGCCTGCAACTCCCCCTGAGCTGAGCTCGCGGCTGCTTGGAGGAATTAGTTCTGTAAAACACATTTATTTTCTCTAGTGTGGTGAGTGTGTTCATATCCTGGGTTCCTGTTCAGGCTTAAAAAGAGGTTTTTTTATTTATTTTTTGCCTGTATTTTAAATTTGGAAATAATTGTTAGAATTGAATATATTTGTTGAGTTTTAACTTGGAGTGCAAGGAGATCAAATCACACAATCCTAAAGGAAATCAACCCTGAATAGTCATTGGAAGGACTGATGCTGAAGCTGAAACTCCAAAACTCTGGCCACCTGACTCAAAGAGCTGGCTCGTTAGAAAAGACCCTGATGCTGGGAAAGAGTGAAGGCAGAAGGAGAAGGGGGCAGCAAAGGATGAGGTAGTTGGATGGCATCATTAACTCAATGGACACGGATCTGAGCAAATTCTGGGAGAGAGTGGGATACAGAGGAGGCTGGCGTGCTGCAGTCCATGGGGTCAGGAAGAGTCTAACTCAACTTAGTGACTCAAAAACAACAATAATGAAGCTAACCAAGAGTTGTCGCTGAGACCTGGGGATTGTATTTCACGCAGGTGTTGGCCCTGGGTAGGGTTGTGGTGAGGCCTGGCTACTTTTTTCTCACTGAGTGAAGAACTGTGTCATATGAGTATACAGCTGCTAGAGTGGTTTGGGCTTTTGTCCAGAGGTGGGAGAAAAGTCCCCTGGGCTTGAATCCCCTGGACTGCAAGGAAATCAACCAGTCCATCCTAAAGGAGATCAGTCCTGGGTGTTCATTGGAAGGACTGATGCTGAAGCTGAAACTCCAGTACTTCGGCCACCTGATGCAAAGAACTGACTCACTGGAAAAGACCCTGATGCTGGGAAAGATTGAAGGTGGGAGGAGAAGGGGACGACAGAGGATGATGGTTGGATGGCATCACTGACTCAATGGACGAGGAATGCCCTGGAGCATGGTCTCCACTCTGCTCTCCGCTACAGGCTGAAGGGCTTAAGTGAGTCACAGGACAAAGACTGGCATGTTAAACAACCTGTCCCCTTTGAATGCGAACGTGGAAACCATCTGTGTCTCTTGTCCAGGGGCTGGAGTGACAGAGAGAAGCTCCCATCAAGTCCTGGATGGCCCAGCCTGGGGCGGGGCGTGCCCGGGGAGGCGGCGGGGCGGTGAACTTGGGTGTCAGCCTGGGAACCAGGCGGGGGCGGCGGGGGAGGGTGTGAAAAGGGCCAGCGCCTCCCCGCTCCCTGGTCTCCCGTTTGACCGCAGTCGGCAGACGGCTGCTCTGCAGGGCTGCACTGAAGACCCCAGGCGTCCCGTGTGCACGGGTCAGGACGTGGCCCTGGGGGCCTGGCCGCCCTCCCAGCCGTCCTTCCAGTGAACAGTCATCAGCCTTTCCAGATGGAGACATGGGCCCCACCCGGAGATGGGTTCGAGTTTCCCCAACAGAAGGGCAGCAGGGCTGAGCCTCCAGCTGAGACCAGAGCGCTCCCGGACGGCAGCCCGTACCACCCTGACGCAGGCTCCCGGGGGCCCCATGCCTGAGGCTGGGTGTGGGGGGCCCTCAGCTCTGTGTCCAGGGCGTGCCTTCTCCGATCACCCTCAGGACCTGTGTCTTCCGGCCAACGGTTCCAGTGAAAAAGAGGCTTAGGCATGGAAGCTTCCTGAGCTCTCGGTGGAGTACAGAGCAGGGTGGCCGCAGAACAAACCCACTGCGGGCCCTGTTCTCACTTTCTTCTCCGTCTCCGAAGTCATCAAGAACTTCCTGATTTTCAAAGAAACATTTCTCCACTTCACATCACTTGGGATGGCTACTACAAAAACGAACAAGAGAACAAGCAAAACCAGAAAATGACAAGGTCTGGGAAGGAGGTGGAGCAATTGGAACCCTCGCGCAACGCTGGCAGGAATGTGAGATGGGGCAGGCAGTGTGGATACGGTGTGGGGAATCCTCAGACAACTAGAACTGGAGTCACAGCGTCCAGCGTTGCTCTGCTGGGACAGCCTTTACCCATTTAAAAAAGATCCCTATTAAACGGTGAATAAAGTGAAATTTTAACTTTAGATCAGGCTAGTTTGTGCATGTATTTACTCTGCAGATTTATTAAGCCCCTACTGTGTGCCAAGCCTGGTCCAAGGAGCCTCCAGGGTGGGAAGTGCAGACTGGAGGTCCACGGAGGCGTCTGGGCCAGGGTGAGCCAGGCGGCAGGCAGGGGGCGGTGGGCAGGGAGGGGCTCCCAGGACAGAGTCTGGAGTGTCCCAGGCCCGAACCTGCGCCTGCAGGACGTGTGACCCAGGCGGGCGCAGCAGCTGCTAGAGTCTGGAAAGGGGAAGGAGAAGGTGGCCGGGGTTTTCAAAGAGCAGCGGCGTGATCTGAGCAGAGAAAGAAATACATCTCTTGTACGGAAATCTGGGTCAGAGCTGAGGCAGGGCTGAGATTTGCAAGGTGCGCAGTGAGGCTGGGGACCTGCCGCGTTGCAGGAAGTGAGTCACGGGAGAAGAGAAACCAAAACTTGCTGCTGGCAGCAGGGTGGCTGCGGTTCCGACGGCCATCGTGTGCTGTCTGCTCACACTCATTCTGAGTCATTTCTGTGCTCGGAGAAGATCATCTGGAGAAGACAACCTCCGTGCTCATGTCTTTAAAAAAGAGGCCCATCTGTGTGCAGAGCTGGCATCCGACGGGAGAGGCAGGACCAGGTGGCCAAAACATCCTCAGAGATGCCTGCAGGATCCTGAACCTTCTACACACACAAAAGATCGTCCCGTTTCACAGGATCCTTAGAAAACATGCAGAAAGGAATTGCTGGATGGGAAGAATAGCAATAAAGCTTTGACGTAGCAGAGCTGCCGGACAGCCGGCTCAGGAGGCCGTGCTGAGGGCGTGTAGGTGAAAGCTGAGTCCTCAGAGGGACCTCAGGCTGGTGGGGACGTACACAGAGACTGCTGATTGAGCGGGTCGCGTGGAAGCGGCCAGGCGGCGCCTGCTGTGCGCTGTGTCCTGGGCCGGTTCCGCGCCCACAGGTCCGTGGGCTATTTCAGCCACGTGGTCGCCCTTGTGGCCTGTTTCTCCTGCCCCCACTTGACGGGAGAGGAGAGTTCACAGCAGCTGGATGACCTGTCCCAGGTCAAGGGCAAGGAGGCGAGGGGGAGGCGTGCTGACACAGGGACCCCAGGCATGGACGCTGACCCGGGACTCTCAGCCTGGCTGCGTGCGTCAGAGCTGACGCTGTGCTCAGCCGCGTCCGACTCTTTATGACCTTGTGGGCTGTAGCCCACCAGGCTCCTCTGTCCATGGGATTCTCCAGAAAGAATCCTGGAGTGGGTTGCCGTTGCCTTCTCCAGGGGATCTTCCCGACCCAGGGATCGAACCCAACTCTCTTACATCTTCTGCATTGGCAGGCAGATTCTTTACCCTGGAGCCACCTGGGAAACCCAACAGAATTCATGAGGGGACTTCAAACCTACCCATGCCTCCCAGACCAGCTGA
This sequence comes from Hydropotes inermis, assembly GCA_020226075.1. NCBI lineage: Eukaryota > Metazoa > Chordata > Mammalia > Artiodactyla > Cervidae > Hydropotes > Hydropotes inermis. The sequence goes on from CM035302.1 coordinate 35,795,907, forward strand.
GTCAGAACCCCCGGGGTAAGCTGAGGCATCCAGGTTTCAAAAGTTCCTGGACTGTGCAGAAGGAAATGGCAACCCACTCCAGTATTCTTGCCTGGAAAAGTCCATGGACAGAGGAGCCTGGCGGGCTGCAGTCCATGGAGTTACATGGCTGAGCATGTGTGCACGAGGGTGGAGGGAGATGGGCTTGTAGCAATAAAGTGGTAGAACTAAAAAAAAAAAGTTCCCGGACTGATCCCCCAGCAAGTCCAGGAGACAGTCATCAAGACTCTGAGAGGCAGCAGTTCTGTGACGAGACCCCCACTTGGCCCCCGAGTGTGGGCAGAGCTGCTGGCCACAGCGCAGGGAGCCTGGCAGCACGGCTTGCAGGAAGCAGTCAGTGCCCAGGGTGGGCCAGCAGGCCTGTCCAGACGGTCACGTGGGCGGGCTTTGCCCGCCCCCACCCAAGTGTACCCGACGTCTGGACGGCTGCATCTTTTCAGGGTGTGGATCTACCTGCGTAGGGACAGAGATGTTGTCAGCACAAGGATGGTTAAGAAACACCTCCTGAGTAGGTCGCTGGGTTATCAGTAAGGCTTATGGGGACGTATCACAATATGGGAAAGACTTATATTGAATGTTAGCTTCTTTAAGTTCAGTTGAGTCGCTCGTCTGTGTCTGAGTCTGCGACCCCAGGAACCGCAGCACGCCGGGCTCCCCTGTTTCTTTAAAGCAGCATTTAGCATTGTATGTGCAGTAAGATCAAAGGAAGAGAAATGGAGACAAGTCTTTTCTTTGAGACCGAAGAAACACAGTTTATAATGGCCACATCAGAGAATTTTATTCAGCGGCATCACACCTCACCTGGTCCTGTTTCCCTTCTAAGTCCTTTGAAATTCTGTTCACTTGGGAGGAACTGAACTCCGAGAAGAGAGCGCAGTGCTACTGGGGGACCCACATTCCCCGGGACCCCCAGGCACACTGGAGGCCCAGTACTGGTGGACTACCTCCTTCAGGGGCACAGTGGGAAGGTCATGCCCACATTTCAAGTCTGGTTCTGGCAAGGAGCCTACGTGGGAGGCACACAGATCCTGCAGGGGAGGTAGCTTTGCCATTTCCTGTTGCATGATTCCAGCAGTTTTAACCTTAAACACCTTCATAGAGCACCTTCTCGGAAGAGCAGAAGTCTCTCCCTGGGGGCGGTGCAGGTGAAGGTCATGCGAGGCCCCAGTGTGAGCTGCATGGGACCCAGAGCTACAGGCAGATCCCAGGACCCGGTGCTCCGAGCAGACCCCGGGATCCAGAGCTACAGGCAGACCCTGGGACCCAGAGCTACAGGCAGACCCCGGGACCCGGTGTTCCAAGCGGACCCTGGGATCCAGAGCTACAGGCAGACCCCAGGCCCCTTCTAAGCATCTTGGAGTCTCTCCGGGGCGGCACCCCCACCTTGAACAGAGGGTGGGAGACGAGGCAGATATGAAGGTGATGTTCAAGTCCTCTGTCAGCTGCAAATCCAGGACATCATTTAAGAGTCAGAGGAGAGGCGGCCGCTGTGAGTGTCCAGAGGCTCTGCCCACCTTCTCCGGGTTGCCTTGCGCCCGCCGGTCCCCAGCAGCCTTGCTCAGGACTTCTGCGTTGCGGACATTGGGTGGAAAGCAAGCTCTCACACCGAGTGCTCCTCCCGGGAGGCTCAGAGTGCAGCGGTTGTTTTAGAGCTGGGGAAGCAGACGGAATTTCAGAAGCACGCAGCCATTCAAACCTTCAAGAGTTCTACAAGCACTTCTGAGAGGTTTAGTGAGAAAGCACGCCTAATAATAAAGGTGGGCACTGACCGTGCTGTCCTGGGTGTGACCTATAATTTATGCAAGTGGAGCTCAGGTTTATCAAACCGCGGTGAGCCAAGCAGAGCTGAGCACAGGACACTCACAGCCGAGGGAACCTGGTTTCAGACCCGAAGCCCCACTTCCCCACGTCGGTGACTACGGTCTGCACAGTAGGCGCAAAAGAGCAGAGACCTCTTTGCATTTAGAAACCAGCATAGGAAGTTAAAGTGATTTGCCAGCACCGAATTGTCAGAATCACACCAGGCATGCCGCCTTCCTCCTCCTCCCCCTCCATCACCGGACACCAGAGCATCTTTTCTCAGCTACGAGCGTGGGGCCATAATCGAGCAGATCAGCGTGCCCCGTGACTGTGTCAAGGAGGCTCCGCTGGCTCGGTTTTGAGTAGTGGCTCCGTGAGGCTCTGTCGCTGGAGGAAATCGCGGTGAACAGCGTGGGCAGGACGTTTCCTGGCACGGTGTGAAGTGTGTAGTGCCGAATCCTGACGTCCCATCCTGCTTGCGCGGCCCCGGGAGAGTCGTCCTGGAGACAGGGAGGGGCAGGCGGCCCTCAGGAGTCCGAGTCTCTGAGGTCCCAGCCCGGGGCCTCTGCGTGCAGCCTGCGGGCCCGCAGGGTGAGCGTGTAGAAGACCTTGCGGTAGGAGTGCCGGAAGGCCGGGCTGGAGAAGCAGTAGACCACGGGGTTCAGCACGCCCTGCAGGTAGGTGAGGCTGCCGGTCACGTCGGCCGCCTGCACCGCGGCCGTCAGCAGCCCGCAGCTGCGCGCCCCCCAGGAGGCGGCCAGCAGGACGCGGGCCACGAAGCAGGGCAGAAAGCACAGCGCGAACAGCACGCCCACCGCGCCCACCAGCGCCCGCGCCCGCCGCAGCTTGGGCTGCTTGTCCGGCTCCCGCAGCCGCTTCCGCAGGGTCCTGAGGATGCCCGTGCTGCAGAATAGGATGAGGCCGAAGGGCAGGATGAACTGGACGAAGAAGAGGGCCTCCTGCCAGAGGCGGCGGAAGGAGGACTCTTCCCGGGGCTCGGAGCTGGGGCACTCCGCCTCCAAGAAGAAGGCGCTCTGGTGGGTGAGCCCGGCCATGAGCAGCCAGACCAGGCCCGAGATGCCCCAGGCTGTCCGCAGCGACAGCGCGTTGACCCTGAGCCTGGAGTGGACCACCCGCAGGTAGCGGTCCAGGGTGACGGCGGTGAGGAAGGCCAGGCCCGCCCCGCGGCACAGGGCCCGAAGGAAGAGCAGCGCTTGGCAGGGTGTGCGCCCCAGGTGCCAGCGCTTCTGCTCCAGGTAGAAGGCGGCGTGGAAGGGCAGGCAGGCGGCCAGCAGGAGGTCCGCCAGCACCAGGTTGAGCAGGTAGACGGCGTAAGGCTTCCACACCTTCAGACGGAAGAAGAAGGTCCAGAGTGCCACGGCGTTGCCCAGCGTGCCCAGCCCGCACTCCAGCAGCAGCAGCGAGGCCGTGGCCATCTCCGCCGCCTGGCTGTGCGCCGAGCAGTTCGGCGGCAGCATGTCACGCATCCCTGCCATCTGTCCGTCCATCTGTCCAGGGAGCCGAGGCTTTGGGGGCAGAAGGCAGGGATGGAGCCCGAGGCTGTGCTGGTTCCCACAGGGAACACACTGACAGCATCCGGATGAAGTCAGAGACAAAGTAAAATTTGTTTGGGGAAAGAGGATCAGGAGCAGAGGGGAAAAAACCCTTGCAGTTTTGTTTTGCCCTGAAAAAGGGGAAATTGTGTTTCACTTCCCGTCGTCCTGTGTTAAATCGAGCGCTTTATCCTGAGGGTCTGCGTGTGGCCCCGGAGGGGCTTGGGAAGTTCAGGAAGACTTTATAAAGTTAAGATAATGAAGGGAACAGATTGTTCTCGAGTTTGCACTGTTTTCTGACAGTCAGACCCGGTGCTGCGATCCCCGAGAAGAGGACGTGAATGACCCGGTCATTTGACAGCTGCCCACTTTCACTTGTCCTTTCATTTCATCAGAGCTGGTCTTCTATTGAGGAGAAGATCCTACCCTACCCTCCCACACTCCCCACATGGGGACCTGCACCCCTGGGGGTCGGAAAGCCCCCCTCGGTGGGCTTGGAAAGCAGAGTAAAACCGATGATGGGTCTGGACACACAGGCTCCACCAGCGTGTCTGGCCCATGAGCCCAGGGATGCCCTCTGTGTGCTGGTGATGAAATAGTGCCTGACGCATAAGCAGAGTCAAAAGCCAACTACTGATGAACCCGTCATTCCGACCCATCCTGACCCTAATTCACTGGGTCTTGGCCCTGATTCTCCCTGTTTCTCTTCAGCCTGAATTTTTTTTTTTTCTTTTTTGACTTCATGGCATGCAGGATCTTAGTTCTCTGACCAGGGATTGAACTTGTGCCCCCTGCAACGGCAGTTCTACCGCTGTACCACTAGGGAAGTCCTGTTTCAGCCTGCTTTGCGCTTTGGGGTCAAATAGGGTTTGGTTCTATCCGCTTCTCCACTCAGCAGCCTGAGCGGTGTGTATGCGGCCGTCGGCGTGCAGGGCCCCGTGTCTGAGACACGCTTAGGTGCACGGCGCTGTGCGCCTTCATCTGGGACCTCACGGGTGCCAGACGCGTGTGCCGCAGTCGCCATTAACCTCTGTCCGATGCTTCGACTTTCAGCAAAGCTCTTTTCCCTCCCAACGTCTTTGGTACAATTCCACACCTGACTTCAGTTCCATGTGCTTCGGCGCCTTCGTTTCTGAGACCTAAGCTGGAAGCTTCAGGAGGTTTTTCATCAGTGAGGATTACTAGCCGCCGTATGTTTGCCGTGTTTCAGGCGCCGTCCCGTGCTCACCAGTGCTACTGCAATGGACTGAGTGGCATGAGGTGCAGGAGGCACAGGTCTAAGGTCTGCGCCCTGGATGACGGCGTGGCGGCTCGGGGAGGGGCGGTCACTCGCTCCAGGTCACAGGGCGGTGAGCGGCAGGAGCCGGGCTCTCCCAGCCCAGCCTGCCCCAGAGCCTGCGTCCCAGCCTCTCTGCCCACGGCTTCCACGCCTGCAGCGGCCTCACACCTGTGTGCGTGGAAAGTCCAGGTCTCAGCAAGCCCGCCACAGCCTTTGATTTGCATGACTTCTCAGGCAATTTGACCAGTGTTCCTTCTTGCTTTAATTTTATCAGGTTTTCCTTTTCACCTGGACCACCAGCCCACACATTCTTCCATCTCTGCATCATGCAGGTTCGCCTGCCTCTTATTTCCTAAGAAGGTACATTTGGAGAGTTGTCTTAGCTTTTGCAATTGCAGAAACATCCTGCCTGGTACCTCTTGTGATGCCTCCATGGACACGAGAGGATGTGTTCGTTCCAGCTGAGGGTTGGTTGGAGACCACCAGTTCATCTCCAGGGATGCTGTGGCTCATGGTGACGCCCAGGAAAGCTGGCACTTACTCAACTGCTCGGGGACAGAAGTCACACAAATGCAGGAAAGAAATGGATTAGATCACTTCAACGCATTGAAAACTTGGAGAGACCTTAAAAGCTACTATCCCTTAACTGCGGATTCACAGTATACCAAAAAATTTCTAAATTACAAATATTCTAGCTCAATAGGTAACATAAACATTAATAATTATGTATTTTCCCTTTAAATATAAAAGGAGAATAATTATATATTTTAATATATAATTATTTATATAATATATAATTACTTATATGTTTCCTTTTAAATATATAAAAATCAAAGTTATAGAGTTAAAAAAATTCTGCTTCTTTTTCTCAGCATACTGGTGTGTTCTCCATACTTTTAGAAGATGGTATTGTCCTTTAAGAAGTTTGTTGTGATCTGCACAGTCAAAGGCTTTGGTGTAGGCAATAAAGCAGAAACAGATGTTTTTCTGGAACTCTCCTGTTTTATCTATGATCCAACGAATGTTGGCAATTTGATCCCTGGTTCCTCTACTTTTTCTAAATCCAGCGTGAACGTCTGGAAGTTCATGGTTTACATACTGTTGAAGCCTGGCTTGGAGAATATTGAGCATTACTTTGCTAGCATGTGAGATGAGTGCAATTGTGTGGTAGTTTGAGCATTCTTTGGCATTGCCCTTCTTTGGGATTGAAATGAAAACTGACTTTTTCAGTCCTGTGGCCACTGCTGAGTTTTCCAAATTTGCCGGCATATTGAGTGCAGCATTTTCACAGCATCATCTTTTAGGACTTGAAATAGCTCAATTGGAATTCTATCACCTCCACTAGCTCTGTTTGTAGTGATACTTCCTAAGGCCCACTTGACTTCACATTCCAGGATGCCTGGTTCTTGGTGAGTGATCACACCTCTGTGATTATCTGGGTCATGATGATCTTTTTTGTACAGTTCTTCTGTGTATTCTTGCCACCTCTTCTTAATGTCTTGTGCTTCTGTTAGGTCCACACATTTCTGTCCTTCATTGTGCCCATCTTTGCATTAAATGTTCCCTTGCTATCTCTAATTTTCTCGAAGAGATTGCTAGTCTTTCCCATTCTACCATTTTCCTCTATTTCTTCACATTGATCACTGAGGAAGGCTTATCTCTCCTTGCTATTCTTGGGAACTCTGCATTCAGATGGGTATATCTTTCCTTTTCTCCTTTGCCTTTAGTAAAGAAAAAGTCAAATATGCAGAATGTGATAAATTTGCTTTTCAGGACTCTGTGCTTCCCCTGAGACATTTCCTTCTGTCCCCGCGTGTGAAATCCCAGACACCCTCTGTGGTGCCCGTGCCTGTGAGCAGATTTGGTCCATGGGGGACAGGCTTCCAGAGGGCGGCTTTGGCGAGGGTCCCTGCAGGACCCGAGTTTTGGCAGGGACCCCATGCTGCTGTCGGAATTTCCATGCTGTGAGTGAGATGAAGGTCCCAGGAAGCCGTGCCCCGTGGAGGAAAGGCAGGGAGAAGGGGCGTCGCCTCTGCGGGCCTGCACTTGCTGGAGGTGCCCTCACACCTGGGGAAACTCACCAGACGGGGCTTCCCTGAGGGGTCGGGAGTGAACAACCTTCTCCTTCCAGAGCGAGGATCCACATGGGAGCTCGGAATCTGGACGATGTGTGAGCAGGGTGGCAGCTACTGACGTTTTGTAAGGTGCAAGTCTTCTCCTGCCTTAACCACATTTGGGCCGCAGTGTAATCTTCAGTCAGTCAGTCAGTCGAGTCCGAGAGTTTGCGACCCCACAGACAGCAGCGCCCTGTTTATGCAGCATCCGTGAACCCAGAGATGGCCACACCAAGTGCAGTGAGTCAGACGGGACTAGTACCACACGCTGTCCGCTCCTTACGTGTGGAATCCAAAGTGCGGCTCAGATGAACCGGGCAGAGAACAGGTCTGTGGTTGCTAAGGGGCTGAGGAGGCTGGGGGAAGGATGGTCTGGGAGGTGGGGGTTAGCAGATGCAAACTATTACATACAAGATGGATTAACAACCAGGTTCTTCTGTAGAGCCCAGGGAACTGTTTCCAACAGTCTATGGTAAACCATAATGGGAAAGACTATGAAAAAGATCGCATATCTCTGTAACTGGGTCACTTTCTATATGGCGGATTTTAGCACAGCATTGTAAATCAACTATATTTCAATAAAATCATTTTTTTAAAAAGCCCTCGTGTGGTGATGAACTGCTAGATATGGACAGTGTATGCACACGTGTGTGTCTGTCTGTGCATCACAGATCTCTACACTGATCCCAGAGGAGCTCAGCTAGCTTTCGGGGGAAAACGACTGCTACATCAGATCTTTTCAGATTTGCTTTGAAGGCAACTTGGATAACTGTTGCTGGGACGCCATGGCCCCTGGCTTCTGCTCCTCCCCACGCCTGGACCAGGGGCGGTGATGCTGTGCTCCTGAGTTTGCGCCCCTCTCCTCGCCCTCCCTGCGGAGTCTGGGGGGGGCGGGGGGGAGGGGGTCAGTGCAGCCCCCTCATCCCCACCACCCCCGCCTTCTGCTGTCACAAACCGCCCCCGACATTCCCGCCATCACTCTGATAACACAGAACTCACTGGATTAGGGGAAATCGATGCCCATTTTCCTAGACACAGGTTTGCTTTTTTACAGAGGACTCTCAGATTTCATCCCATCGCCAGACTCATCATCTCATGATGAGATCCCGTAATGAGATCTCGTCTCATCGTCTCAGCGCTAACAAACAGGAAACACAGGGAAGCGCAGTGAAAAGGGAAGTCGCTGTTACATAACCGCCCGTCACACGCGGGCCTTTACCCAGAGACAGGGTCACGCAGTTCCTGCTGCGTGCAGCCTGGCTTCCCGCCGGGCCATCCTCGCGCGTGGGGAGGGCTGCCTGCTGGGCGGTGTGGCCGCCCCCACTGCGCGCCCTCCGGTCAGTGCTGTCTGCATTCTCTCGCCTCCTCTGCTCTTCTTCCCCCAGGCCTGAAAATGGCCAGTGCAGTTTCTGTGCTTACGAGATCGATTGGAAGGTGGTCTAGTGGGCTTTAAATTCTCCTTCAATCTTGTCACTCTGATCACACATGTTCTCGCCCTTCCCCACGTCTTTGTCTCTGTCTGTGTGTCTCTCAAGAGGGTGTGATGCCAGTGTCCACATAACTAACCGCGCTGCGAGGCTGCTCATCCCACGAGTGGACACTGCGGTCCTCAGCCTCGGGCTGATGCTTCCAAAGAAAATGCGTCCCTCTCAAGTGTAAACTCACAGGCTAAAAACTTTAGAATTTACAGCTAGTTCCTTCTTATTGAAGTGATCTATTCAGTCATAGAACATATAGGAAGCTGTAAAGTAAAATTTTAAAAAATTGTTTCTAATCCCACTACTTAGACACACTATTTGCTAAAGTTTTGGTGAATTTCCTTCCAGTTCTTTCCATGAGGCACTGCCTCGCACAGTCTGTTGCTGTTGCATGCTCAGCTACTCAGTCGTGTCCGACTCTGTGACCCCGTGGACCGCAGCACGCCAGGCCTCCCCGTCCTTCAGCATCTCCTGGAGCTGGCTCAGACTCAGGTCCACTGAGTCGCTGATGCCATCCCACCATCTCATCCTCTGTCATCTCCTTCTCCTCCTGCCTTCAATCTTTCCCAGCATCAGGGTCTTTTCAAATGACTTGACTCTTTGCATTAGGTAGCCAGATATTGGAGTTTCAGCTTCATCATCAGTCCTTCCAATGAATATTCAGGACTGGTTTCCTTTACCATGGATTGGTTTGATCTCCTTGCAGTCCAAGGGACTTTCAAGAGTCTTCTCCAAAACCACAGTTCAAAAGCATCAATTCTTCAGCACTCAGCCTTCTTTATGATCCAACTCTCACATCCATATGACTACTGGAAAAACCATAGCTTTCACCAGATGGACCTTTGTTGGCAAAGAAATATCTCTGTTTTTTAATATGCTAAGTTTGTCATAGCTTTTCTTCCAAGGAGCAAGCATCTTTTAATTTCATATCTGCAGTGATTTTGGAGCCCAAGAAAATAAAGTCTGTCACTGTTTCCATCGTTTCCCCATCTATTTGCCATGAAGTGATGGGACCGGATGCCATGATCTTTGTTTTTCGAATGTTGAGTTTCAAGCCAGCTTTTTCACTCTCCTCTTTCACCTTCAACAAGAGGCTTTCTGCCATAAGGGTAATGTCATCTACATATCTGAAGATATAGATATCTCTCCCAGCAATCTTGATTCCAGCTTGTGCTTCATCCAGTCCAGCATTTCGTATAATGTACTCTGCGTATAGATTAAATAAGCAGGATAACAATATACAGACTTGACGTACTCCTTTCCCAATTTGGAACCAGTCCATTGCTCCATGTCTGGTTCTAACTGTTGCTTCTTGACCTGTATACACATTTCTCCGGAGGCAGGCAAGGTGGTCTGATATTCCTATCTCTTTAAGAATTTTCCGAAATTTGTTGTAGCAGAAGTAGATGTTTACAAAGTGGATTTTTTTTCTCCATTTAATCTGTAATCTTAAAAAGCTTCTCCTGTCATTGTGCTTTGAAATATTTGGAACATCAGCATCGTAGACATGGTGAGAGATATCCTACAGCCGAGCCTTTGTCTATGCCACTAGCTATGACTTTACAAAAGGTTCTAGGAGACGGAACTTGTGTCCATGATATAGGAGGGCTTTGCATGTGTTTGATTTTAAATTTTGTTGTTTTTAGTAAATAGGTGTAGAGTTGACACAGAAGATTCGGCATTTCTTTAGTTTTCTCTATACATCTTTTAGGCCAGGAACTGGGGGAAGAAACACACTTTGGCGGGGCTCGCCGAGGAGGCACTGGGAGTGGATTCTCCTACCGTGGGACCCGGCAGGGCCCCGGTCCTGCCCCGGCCTGACGCACGCCCCTGGGACTGAGCCGCGACCCGGCGGAAGTGCCGCCCCACCGCTCCGTCAGTGACCCAGGACGAACCTTCCAGTCCGGCTCCACGCAGCTCTGGGAACCTGCACTCAGGCCAGCAAAGCATGAGTTTCAGGGACAGGCCCGCCCTTTCCTGTTTCTCAGGCTTGTGGTTACGACGAGCTGGCTGCTCCCCAGCTGTGACCCTGCTCGGGCAGCCCCCTGTGGGTGGCAGCTTCCCACAGGGCTCCGGGGTGCGGGAAACTTTGAAAGAGAATCAGAGTTTACCAGGTAGTCCTCTTCATTTATCGACATAGAACAAAAACTGAAACCACATTCACGTCTAGATTTTGCAGGCTGGGGGACGGAGGGGAAAGGGACCCTCTGACCTGACTCTCAGAAGAGGCAGACAGGGGATGTGGAGAGAAAGGGTCTGTCCCGTGTGCTGAAGTCACATGACCGAGAGAAGAGGAGCTGGTGTTCACAGAGGACCCCACTCTGCACTGACTGGGCTCCTCAACCTGGCACATTCATGGGGTCCCAGAGCCAGGAGCACATTTAAAGTCATACTCCAAATTCAAACGGTTAACTAGACGTTCTCCCCGGTGTATTTGAAGAATATTACGATCTGGTCAAACTGTTCTTGTTAAGAGGGTTCTCTAATTAGATAGTATTAGGAATGTATTTTCAAACCGTTTTCTCAGTGGGCAGCATTAGTAACAAATAGTCTTTCTACTGAATCACAGTATCATGCCTTCATAGAGCTAAGTAAGAGCCTAGAAATGCCTTTTTCTTCCAGCCCTTTCCTAGAACTCCCAGCAACAGCCGGCACGGTTGAGAGCACAGCTTCCCTGACACGTGGTGCCCCAGGGCCTGTGTCCGGGCCCTCTAATCCTGTGGCTTCACCTGGAAGCCCTGCTCTCCTCCCATCCAGGGTCTGCAGGCTCGGGGTCAGCCCCCTCCCCCACCTCCAGGGGCGTCATCTGCTTTATTTCCTCAGCTGCGGACTTACATAGCCACGCTCCCTCTGTGTCTGCAGGGATCTTGCTACCCTTCTAGCAAATAATGGGTCAAAGGGCAGCTTTACGTCCTCCAGGACACGGGCTAAGAGAAATGAGGCCTTGCTCTATGCTATGTATGGGAAGTTTGATATTAAACACATCATGGGGAGTTAGTTGGGAGGTGGAGTCCCACCACCTTAATTCCCTAGGCAGGTAATGTATTCCACTGACTTTGAACTGACTACACCCAAACCCCACATTTGTAAATATTTAACTGTCTTCTAACTAGGAAATCATGAAGCTAGCCAGAGTGTTGGGAAGTGTGGTCCTCGTGTGCCCCTTTAAGGTGGGGAGGCGGTTTAGAATCAGTCACTGTTCTTCGAGAAGCGGAGGGGTCAGGGTGGCTGTGGGGGCCAGGGCCCCAACCGATGACCACCCTGGACTAGGTGAGCGGCAGGACTTGTTGGGGTGGGGTGGTCTCCCCATTCAGCCTTAGGAGGTGGGGGTGGGCCGAGGGTGGGGGTCTCCCCATTCGGCCTTAGGAGCTGGCATTCATCCTGTTAGAGAAACAGGAAAGGAGCACCTTTTTAGACTCACAAGGATGACAAACTCAAGTCAGCTTCTGAGTGAGACTTTGGTAAAATCCAGCTGGGGATGGGGTGACGGAATGACTAGTTCACTTGTCTTTGCTGTTGGTGCTTTTGATTATCTTTCTTCACAAAACAAATGCTTTTAACTTCGTACTTTTCTGCCACTGTGGTTAAATTGTTCATTCCATGTTTAGTGTAGTTTGAAGTTTATGAATAAATGCATTTCTGTTTGCACACAGGTGTAGATGTCATAGTTTCAGTTGTCCTTGTAAGCCTGCCCCCTCCCCCAAGTGCTTGCCCTGGGATAATCACTGATGTCCTCTGTTGCTGTTGTTTGGTCGCTGAGTCACGTACACTCTTTGTGACTTCATGGATTGCAGCACACCAGGCTTCCCTGTCCTTCACCATCTCCTGGAGCCTGCTCAAACTCATGTCCATTGAGTCAGTGATGCCATCCAGCCATCTCATCCTCTGTTGCCCCCCTTTCCTCCTGCCCTCAATCTTTCCCAGCATCAGGGTCTTTTCCAATAAGTTGGCTCTTCGAATCAGGTGGCCAAAATATTGGAGTTTCAGCCTTATCATCAGTCCTTCCAATGAATATTCAGGGTTTATTTCCTTTAGGATAGTCTGGTTTGATCTCCTTGCAGTCCAAGGGATTCTCAAGAGTCTTCTCCAACACCACATTTCAAATCATCATTTCTTCGGAGCTCAGCTTTCTTTATGGTCTAATTCTCACATCCGTATATGACTACTGGAAAAACCATATCTTTGTTGGCAAAGTAATGTCTTTGCTTTTTAATATACTGCCTAGGTTGGTCATAGCTTTTCTTTTAAGGAACAAACATCTTTTAATTTCATTGCTGCAGTCACCATCTGCAGTGATTTTGGAGCCCAAGAAAATAAAGTCTGTCACTGTGTCCATTGTTTCACCTTCTATTTGCCATGAAGTGATGGGACCAGATGCCATGATCTTAGTTTTTTGAATGTTGAGTTTTAACCTAGCTTTTCATTCTCCTCTTTCATCCTCATCAAGAGGCTCTTTAGTTCTTCTTCACTTTCTGCCATAAGTGTGGTATCATCTGCATATCTGAGGTCACTGATATTTCTCCTGGCAATCTTGATCCCAGCTTGTGCTTCAGCCAGCCTGGCATTTCTCATGGTGTGCTCTGCATATAAGTTAAATAAGCAGGGTGACAATACACCACCTTGATGTGCTTCTTTCCCAATTCTGAATCATGTGAGTTGTTCCATGTCAGGTTCTAACTGTTGCTTCTTGACCTGCACACAGATTTCTCAGGAGATGAGTAAGGTGGTCTGGTATTTCCATCTCTTTAAGAATTTTCTACAGTTTGTTGACATCCAAACAAAGATTTTAGGATGGTTAGTGAAGCAGAAGTAGATGGTTTTCTGGAATTCCCTTGTTTTCTCCATGATCCAAGAGATGTTGGCAATTTGATCTCTGGTTCCTCTGCCTTTTCTAAAACCATCTTGAACATCTGGAAGTTCTCAGTTCATGTACTGTTGAAGCCTTGCTTGAAGGATTTTGAGCATGTCCTGGTTAGCATCTTAAGTGAGCACAGTTCTGTGGTAGTTTGAGCATTCTTTGAGATTGCTCTTCTTTAGGACTGGAAAGAAAACTGTCCTTTTCCAGTCCTGTGGCCACTGCTGAGTTTTCCAAATTTGTTGGCATATTGAGTGCAGCACTTCAACAGCATCATCTTTTGGGTTTTGAAATAGCTCAGCTGGAATTCTATCACCTCTACTAGCTTTGTTTGTAGTGATGCTTCCTAAGGCCCACCTGACTTCACATTCCACGATGTTTAACTTTAGGTGAGTGACCACACCATCATGGTCTTTATGATTATCCAGGTCATTACGGCCTTTTACGTAAAGTTCTGTGTATTCTTGCCATCTCTTCTTAATATCTTCTGCTTCTGTCAGGTCCTTGTGGTTTCTGTCCTTTTTTGTGCCCATCCTTGCCTGAAATGTTCCCTTAAAATCTCCAGTTCTCTTGAAGAGATCTCGAATCTTTCCCATTCTGTTGTTTCCCTCTATTTCTTCACATTATTCTCGTGAGAAGGCTTCCTTCTCTCTCCTTGTTCTTTGGAACTCTGCATCCAGTTGGGCTTGTCTTTCCCTTCCCCCTTTGCCTTTCACTTCTCTTTCTTTCCTCAGCTGTTTGTAAGGCCTCCTCGGACAACCACTTTGCCTTCTTGCATTTCTTTTTCTTTGGGGATGGTTTTGATCACCACCTCCTCTACAATGTTACAGATCCTCATCCATAGTGCTTCAGGCACCCTGTCGATCAGATCCAGTCCCTTAAATCTATTTGTCACATCCAGTGTATAATCATAAGGGATTCGATTTAGGTCATACCTGAATGGCCTGGTGGTTTTCCCTACCTTCTTCAATTTAAGTCTGAATTTGGCAACAAGGAGCTCGTGATCTGAGCCACAGTCAGCTCCCTGTCTTGTTTTTGCTGACTGTGTAGAGCTTCTCCATCTTCAGCTGCAAAGAATATAATCAATCTGATTTGGGTTTTGACTGCCTGGTAATGTCCACGAGTAGAGTCGTCTCTTGTTGGAAGAACACGTTTGCTGTGACCGGTGTGTTCGCTTGACAGAAGTCCCTGTTAGCCTTTGCTCTGCTTCATTCTGTACTCAAGGCCCCACTCGCCTGTTACTCTGCCTCAGCCTTAATGCTCATTTTGATAAAGGCCCGGGTTTACTTAAAACAGAGCGGAAAGACCATCAGCTGAGGGTGGTTTCAGAGGACGCCCTGTGTTTGGGGGAACTTGGTTTCTCGGGTTTAGCTCTGTTTTCTGCCGCCGTGAGGTGCGGCGGTGGTGGACGCCCCGTCCCGGAGGCCTGGTTCCTCCCCGTGTCTGCACACAGCCTGGCCGGGAGGCGCAGGAGTCTCCGTGGCCGAAAGCCCGCAGCCTGAAGGCAGGACACGCGTCCACCCGTCCCCTGCCTGGGGTGTCCGGGGGCAGGGCCAGCGCCCCGGTCTCGGGTGGCATCCCTTGTCCCTGGGGGCCCAGACCCAGCCCGCTGGGGGTGTTGGGAAAGCCGCCCCTTCAGCCCGACGGACAGAGGACCCGTTCTGGCTGTTGGGCAGTGCCCCTCACGCTGAGCGCAGAGCGGGGGCCCTCGGTTTCCCAGGGAGACGCTCCTGAGCACACCCGCGGGCGCGGGGCCAGCCGGAGTCCCGTCTGCATGGCCCGACGGTCTGTGAGCTCCAGTGTCTGCTCTCCACCGCCAAGGAGAGCCTGCGTGTGGCCGCTCGGTCCTCCGCGGGAGCTTGGTGGACACCGCCATGCCTGTCCGTGAGTCAGCTTTGTAGGCACCACGCAGGCCGAGCTGGACGGTCCTGAGGGGGGATCCCATGCTGCAGTGGGGGGCGGCCTGCACCCCCTCCCTGCCCACCGACCTTCTGCTCCCTCCTCAGAATGCTGAGGGCTCACCTGGGAGCCAACAAGCCAGTGGAGATGGAGCCGAGCTGCCCAGAGGATGGCGGGGCCGGGCCCCACCCCGACACAGCAGTTGGGCGCTCCCTGGAGGACGGCAGGGCTGAGGACATGCTGGTGAGCGGGGCACAGGCCCAGGGGTGCAGGCCTGAGGGGTGGGTGCAGCCTTGGAGGGTTATAGGCCTGGAGAATGCAGTCTCAGAGAGGTGCAAATCTTAGGTTGAAGGTCTAGGGAGTATAGACCTGTAGGGAGAATAAAAGGTCCAAGGGATGAAGGTCCAGGCAGTGCAGGCCTGGAGGATGCAGGCTCAGGGGAGGTGCAGGCCTGTGGGGTGCAGACGCAGGGGGTACCATCCAGGAGGGTTGCAGTTCTGGAGGACGCAACCCGGGGGTGTGCAAACCTCGGGGGTGTGGACCCAGGGGGTACAGGCCGGGGTTTGCAGTCCTGGAGGGGTGCAGGCCTGGGTGTGTAAACGGGGATGCAGACCCAGGGGGTGCAGGCCTGGGTGGCTCCATCCTGGTGTTGACCCACTCTTACCAGTCCTTGCCCGACTGTGTCCTGGGGACCCAGCTCTGGAATGCCCCTGCTCCTCACCCTCCCCTCGTGACCTTCCCTTTCTGTGTGGGGAAAGTAACCGGGGTCTGGAGGACAGGGAACCATGCCCAGGATTCTGGGGCCTTGTCAGCCCACCCCTGTGCCCACAAGCTCTGTGGCATCAGCCTTCATGAACTTGGTGTTTTTAGAATAACTTCTGCAGGTGAAGAGAAGAAGAATACAAATTTAATTCACTATGGAAATGCAATGACTTTCCCACTGTTTCTAGAAGAAAATGAGAAAATAATATAATTACTAATTTCCTCTCAAATTGTGTTATTTTTTCCTTTTAATAGTTAATTTGCAAGTGTGATATTTATTTTTTGGAGGTAATCTCTATAAAAGGAAAATATCTTTCTCAAGTTCTAGAGTTTTTTAATTTTTCTCTCTTCTAAGTCACTCTACTAAACTGCTTCTAAAGTAGGCAAATTAATACCTTCTTTTCTGAAAATAGCTTTTATTCTTATATACAAAGAACATTTCCTTTGTTATGCCCAACAGCTTGTATTTCTTTCTTAAAAAGATAATTTCCATCCATTTTTAAAAAGCATATTTATTTCTTTACTTATCTACTCTTATTTTTGCTGTGCATGGGCTTTCTCTAGCTGTGGAGAGCAGGGCCTCCTCTCTAGTTGCAGTCCACGGCCTCTCACCACATGTCTCTCGCGGCAGAGCCCAGGCCCTGGGGTGCTCAGCCTTCAGCAGCTGTGGCGCGTGGGCTCAGCAGTTGTGACTCACGGGCTTTAGAGTGCAGGCCCAGCAGTGGTGGTGCTCGGGCTTAGCTGCTCTCTGGCGTGAGGGGTCTCCCTGGACCAGGGATTGATGCAGCGTCCACTGCACAGCAAGGCAGATTTGTAACCACCAGACCGCCAGGCAAGCCCCTTATATTTCTAATTTTGAAGTCTGTTTGTATCTTAACATGGAAAGATGGACATAGTTGAGTGAAGAAGTGCAAAGCAACAGCGCACATCTATTCCCCGTGTTTCATTCTCCCCACTGAGTGTTCTGTGCGTAGGTTTCCCCTCTCAAAGCAATGGCCTAAGGGCACTTTGTGTCATCATCTTAGAGGAGCAGAAGCTGAAGCCCAGAGAGGTTAAGTGCCTTTCCTGAGGTCACAGAGCAAGGAAGGGGGGCAGCCAAGGTCACAGTCTGGGTCTGAATCCCTTCAAAGCTCAGGCTGTCCAGTCCAGGCTGTCCGGACCCCTCAGGATAAGATGGGGGGATGTAGTGTTTCAGCAGGAAGGATAAGCCTCCTGAGCTGGTCTTGTCGCGTGCATGTGACTTGGTGGAGACGGACAGAGGTCTCCCGGCTGCATCGCGCCCGGTGGCCGCGGCTCCTGACAGCGGTCCTTGTCCTGTCCTGGTGCAGCGGCTGCAGCAGGAGGTCTCGGGGTTCCGAGAGGAGTTCAGGAGGCAGGAGGCCCGCTGGGCAGCCCCCCACCGTGAGCTCCGGGCCCAGATGGATACGCTGGTGAAGCAGAACCTGGAGCTGTGGGCCGGGCTGAGGGCCTCGGAGAGGCGGCGCCTGGAGGCCAAGCGGAGCGCGGAGGGCTCGGTGCACGTGAGAAGGTGCTCAGACACTCGGGTACCGGGGCCTCTGTTTGCCGGCCCAGAGCATCTCCCCCAGAGCTGCGTGCTTGGCGCTGGGCGGCCGTGGCACTTCCCATGCAGGAGACAGGGGGCTTGCCTCCTCTGGCCAACTCCACACCCCATGAGCAACCAGTTCAGTTGGGAGGGGACAGGGCGTTCACAGGGGCCCTGCGCGTCTGTCTGCAAAGACATCTGCTAACACCAAGCAACAGCACATGGGATGCTGCCCGGGTTTACGGGGGCAGTCTGTGCTTTCTGCCCCTATTGACCCTTGCCACGACCCCTGAGGTGGGTCTGTCCTACCCCAGGGAGAGTCACACGGCTGGGGAGCCCAGAGTCTAGACTCGGACTAGCTCGCTGATTCAAGAAGCAGCCCATGGGCCTCAGGGCCGCTCTGTCCATGCCGTGGGACTGCTTAATGGAGAGGTGGGAAAGCGACCACCTGCTTCCCTGAATGCAGCGCCCGGCTTCCACATGCGGGTGGCATGGCTGAGCGTAGGCTGCAGAGATGGTGGGGTGGCCAGGACTTGTTGCTGTGTTGGCATGTGCATCTAAAGAACTGGACCCTTCGAGCTATACGTGCAGGAGTCAGCAAGAAACCATGTAAATACCTCGAAATGTAATTGGGGGCTTCCTCTAGCGGATTAAGGGAAGCATCAACACTTCTTGTCTGCACGCACTGTGTGCTTCTGAGTCTGTAGTTCAAGGACTTGAAACTGAAAAATGAAGTTGCTCAGTCTTGTCGACTCTCTGTGACCCCAGGGGCTATACAGTCCTTGGAATTCTCCAGGCCAGAATACTGGAGGGGGAAACATTCCCTTCTCAGGGGATCTTCCCAACCCAGAGATCGATCCAGGGTCTCCCACTTTGCAGGCGAGTTCTTTACCAGCTGAGCCCCCAGGAAGCCCAAGGACTTAGGGTATCTCTGATATGATGGCTGGCCCTCCCTCTCTCATCTCTCTCTCTCATTTTGAGCTCTTGTACTTGGCAGGCTTCCAAACACCCCTTAGGTCTGTGCACAGTCCCCGTCACAGGGTCCTGGGGTTACTTAGAGGGACTGGGCCTGCCCTCCAAAGTACACACCCGATCTGAAGGGAACAGACACACCTGTGAATTGCACACCTTAGGGGCACACAGGTGCATCTGTGTGCAGACACGACTTCAGGGACAGAGGTCAGAAGGTCAGCGACCTCAAGATCAGTGACCACTCACGAGCACACTGGACCAGCCTCCCCTCAGCCCCCACACCCTCGCCCCTTCCCCGCCCAGCCCTCCTCTGGGCTGAATGGTGAGTAACTTAGAATACCTCCTCCCTCCTGAGGGACTGGGCCGCTTGCTTCAGATCTGGGAGGCTATGGCTCTCCCAATCCCCATCTTAGATAAACTGTGAGTGATGCTAGAAACGGGGCACTTTTTTTCTTCTTGAATTGTTTCTCAGCTGAAGACACACAGCTCAAGGAAACAAATTAGGTGTTGGTTTTGTTGCCTTGGGGATCTTGGGATATTTTCAAACAGTGAGCCGTGACATCCCCATATTTGGGATGTGGTGTCTGTTCCTGGAGAACCTTCCACACGTTGAGGGGAGAATCCCACCCCAGTCCCCCACTTGGCATCCCTGTTTTTTCCCTAGGACACTGTAGTTACTGTTGAAGGGGTTAAATGTTCATTTCTCTCGCAGTTACTGTACATCAGGAGATGTGACCTCGCTTCCTGAATTTTCTGTGTGATAAATTGTCTTAGGTGTCAGAGTCTACTGTTGTGAAAACGTCCCCTCTGCCAGCTGATTCAGGGTTAACGCCGCAACACGCTGGCCGAAGTCACAGTGCAGTGCTCCTAGGACTGCCGTCAGGGAAGGTAACTTCCACCCGCTGACTCCTGGGTTTGCCCTCTGTGGAAGGACGCGAAGGCTGGGCGCCCAGGCCCACGTGTCCCCGCGGCGTCCTGGGGGACCCTGCCTCCTTGAGGGACTCCCTCCTGGTAAAGCAGGGTTCCCTCTCTTGCTGCAGTCTCCCTGGGGCCCTGAGGGCAGAGGGCCTGGCAGGGAGCTGGCCATGGGCGGGAGGGCCGTACCCTGGGTCTGGGCTGTATTTCTACCGATCCAGCCGCGGGCCGGGGCCCAGGTGGCCACAGCGGTGACGCTGTCTGGCTTGTCCTCGTGTGTTCCTGCAGCCACCGCGTCCCCTTGTGGCTCCTGCCCTGGACTCTCTCCACGCACAGTTCACGCTGCTGTCTGGGGGCCTCCTGCGGGGTGTTATTTTATCTCAGCTGCGTTTTCCTGGCTAAGGGCAGCTCCTCTTTAGTGCGTCTCACCAGCAGCATATTTGCTACTTCAGCTCCGAAGCGTCTTCACACCTGGAGGCCAGCATCGGGTAATGGGTGACTCGGGCTGAAAAGCCCCTGGACTCCTGGGGATGGCCTGGTGTTCTGCCCTCCTCCCCCAATGCCTCTACTGAGCAGAAAATATTTTATTGCTTGAAGGAGGGTCTGGGTCCTCCTAATGCAGGTGTTTATTAAAAGTGGGAAAGCTGTCTTTTTCCGGTCATTGGGGTGGGGAGTGTCCGAAGCTCCAGCGCTGTGTGGAGTTGCTGGTTTGCTTTGGGATGAAGCCTTGTCTTATGTTCTACATTGAACTGAATTAATTAGGAGCGTGCAACATAATTCCTTAATCAATGCACGTGTAAGTGAAGAATTGGTGTGCTCACACCACAAAGCTATCAATTTTCGAATAATGCAAAGGATAGAAAAAATTTCTGTTGCATGTTTTAAAATTCAGTTTTGAGCAATTTGTTTTGCTGTGATAGCAAATCTCTTCTAGACAATCAATGCTAACTTTCTTCGATTCCATGTGAACACGGGCTAGCACGTGGGAGACTAGATACACCAAGAATTCTGCTTTGCAGCCTGTGCAAAACAGGGCTAGAACAGCCTAGCAGGAGGTTTTTGCTGATATTTTTGGATAATTATTGTCATTAATGCAAAAGTACTCCCACTTTCATTTTCAGCCAATAAGCAGAGAGACAGAGAAAACTGACTCAGGGAAACTGATACCATGTGAAGATGGCGATAAAGCTTTTTCCAGAAATCTTCAAGACAGACGTGCAAAGACTCCTGGGAGGGAACAAGCCTCTGAAGAAAGGCCAGCCCTGTCTGAGGATGCAAAGGTAGCACTGGGGAGTAGTGAGAATTTGTACTGCTTTTGCTGAAAGTCTAGGTTTAGATGGAATTCCACTATGTCTAAAAAGAATACTCAATTTATCATTCTAAATAGTTTAAATTTATTAAGAATAATTATATTTTCATATACTAATGAATATTATTTGAATTTAATGCTAAAAAAGTAAATGAATGGAGCTGATTATCATTTTCTCTGTTGTGCTCTGTATTTTCCTGCACCTAAACACGGCCCCGTGAATAACTGACTCGATGCCATGAGTTTGGGTGAACTCTGGGAGTTGATGATGGACAGGGAGTCCTGGCGTGCTGCAGTCCATGGGGTCACAAAGAGTCAGACATGACTGAGCAACTGAACTGAATTGAACTTACTATATATCAGACATTGAGAAACATTACAAACCAACTATACCTCAATAGAATACATTTTATTTTATTTTTATTTTTTTTAAACTATTATTTAAGGCATATGAGAACTAAGATAATTTACCCAAATCAACTATTTTTAAAATAAATTTATTCATTTTAATTGGAGGCTAATTACTTTACACTGTTGTAGTGGTTTTGCCATACACTGACATGAATCAGCCATGGGTGTACATGTGTCCCCCATCCTGAACCCCCCACCCTCCTCCTTCCCCATCCCATCCCTCTGGGTCTTCATCCCAGTGCACCGGCCCTAAGCACCCTGTCTCATGCATCGAACCTGGACTGGCGATCTTCTTCACGTATGATAATATACATGTTTCAATGCCATTCTCCCAAATCATCCCACCCTTGCCCTCTCCTAGAATCCAGAAAACTACTCTACACATCTGTGTCTATACATAGAATACATTTAAAAAAAATAGCCCCTGAAAATAGAACTGTCATATGACTCAGCACTCCCACTCCTGGGCACACATCCACAGAAAATCATAATTTGAAAAGGTGCACACACCCCAGTGTTCATAGCAGCACCATTCACGACCGCCAAGACATGGAAGTAACTGAGATGTCCTTCAGAAGAGGAAGGATAAAGACGATGCAGCACATACATACAGTGGAGCATCGCTCAGCCATAGAACAAAGGAAACAAGGCCCTTTGCAGCAAGATGGATGTAACCAGAGATTATCCTACTAAGTAAAATCAGATGGAGAAAGACAAATACATATGATGATATCACTTACATGTAGAATCTGAAATAAGATATAAATGAACTTACACTCGAAATAGAAATAGAACCACAGACATAGAAAACAAACTTATACTTACCAAAGAGGAAAGGGTATGCAGAGGGATAAATTTAGCATTAACATGCACACACTACTGCAGATAAAATGGATAAGGAACAAGGACCGGCTGCATAGCGTAGGGAACTCTGCTCCATATCTTTAATAACCTATAAGGGAAAAGAGGCTGAAAAAGAATACAGATGTTTAACTGAGTCACTTTACACCTGAAACTAACATAGCACTATAAATCAACTCTACGTCAATAATGACAACAACAACAAAAATAATATGACAAAAAAAAAAGTTCCTTCTTGCAGGGCTGGGCTCAGGGCTGCCGACAGAGTCCTCCGACGATTTGAAAATGCTGACAGTGGAAGGGTTTTCTGCGGCATGTTGTTTGCGGCCCTGAGGTCTGCAGCTGAGCGGGCCTCTGGGCTCCATGCCTGTCCTTGCCCCTAGGTGCTCCAACGATCACCCCAGAGTCTGCAGAAATGGAGTGGCAGCAGGCCCCCAGCGCCAGCTGCTCTTGCGGTCGTCCCCCAGGACCACCGAGCCAAGGACGACCCGGGTGAGCCTCCTGGAGCAGGTTTTTCCTCAGCGTTGCTATTGGCTCCCAGACGTCGATTTTATTACCCTGTTAGAGTTTTATTATCCTGAAGATCTTCCCGGGGCGAGCGCCTGTGTTTCTCAGCAAGTCGTCCACCCTACTCTGACCCTCTTCTCCGGTTCCCTTGCCGGGCCCCCTCCGCCAGCCTTCCCCGCTCTCCCCTCACACGCAGAGCTGGTCCTGGGGGCGGGCGGTCCCGCCACCTGGATGGGACCGTCCCCACCCCATTTCTGAACTCGGGGCTCTCAGCACAGCTGAGCTGAGGGACCCGGGCTCCCGGGTCCCAGCAGCAGGAACAGAGAGCCCCGAGCTCTGGGTGTGTTGGGGAGCCCTTCCCGAGTCACCTTCAAAGCCACATGTGGACCTGCCGCCCTAAAGCCCGCCTCTGTGCTGGCCGGAGCCCTGAGGGTGGGGCCTTCGTACGGAGCATGAGCTGCAGGGGCCTCGGGCACTGAGAACTCAGCGGCACAATCAGGACCGCCTGGCTTCTGGAGAGCTGACCCTCGCACTTAGCTGCCTGTCCCCCACCAGTCCTCCTGGCAGGACCCTTGGCCTTGCTATCTCAGAGCCCGTCCTTGGCCCAGGTGGACCCAGGCCCCCGCCCCGCGCTGGTCCTCTGGGTCCGCCCGGCAGTCTCCCCACAGCCCAGGCTGGCTATTCGCCCCCCCAAAGGTCGATGCCGGTGCCCCCCCGCCCCCCAGAGGACCCTGCGGGCCAGGCCCAACCCTGCTCCCCCAGCCTCAGTTTACCTGCTGGTGCTTCCTGCTGCTGACTTGCCGAGCAGGACAGCCCCCATCCCACCCCGGCTTCCACCTCCAGTCCTGTCCCCCCTGATGAGCAGTGCCTCCTTGGAGACTCGCTCCCTGACTCCTGGGACTGAGGGGGCGCTCACCCCCGGCACCCTCTGCCCAGCAGACCTGCCACCGAGGGGTCAGGTTCTTCTCTCCTTGCACCCACCTGCCTGCTGGCTCACTCACAGCTCCAAGGCAGACAACAAGCCTTTGGATTCCCTCACCTGAGCCATTGTAATATGCGGAAAAGGGTGAATATATTCTTTAAATGGGTTTCCCAGCTGGTGCCAGTGGTAAGAGCCTGCCTGCCAGTGCAGGAGAGGTGTCGATCCCTGGGTCCAGAAGATCTCCTGGAGGAGGAAATGGTAACCCACTCCAGTGTTCTTGCCTGGAGGATCCCATGGACAGAGGAGTCTGGCAGGCAGCAGTCCATAGGGTTGCAGAGTCGGACACCACTGAAGTGACTTAGCACACATATTCTTTAAATAGTCCGTTTCCTGCATGATCAATTGACCCCGTGTCTGTATAATGGACCCTCTGTTTGCATGTTGATCTCATGAAGGAAAGAGAACGTGTTCACAATCAGTTTACGTGGGACTTGGGAACCAGACGAGGATAATGTGGTTTTGAGATGTGTGTGCGCTGTTCTCTCAACCTCACGCACTTGCTCCGCAGACACACGCTCCTCACCCTCCGGGAGTGACGCAGGCAGGCCCCCAGCCCGGATCCCGACAGATGAGCCCACGTGTTCCTCCCCAGGCATCTCTGAGGAGCCACAGGTTGGTGGGGTGAGGGAGTGCAGCCCCCAGCACTGGGAGGGACACCCCCTCTGTCTTCATGGGGAGAACAGAATGATTCCAAATGCCCCTCCTAACCTGCTGAAGGGCTGCAGCCTTAGCGATATGCCAAAACATTTTTTCTAGCTTTCGCTTGGATGCATTTAGCACATTGTCAAAATAAGAGCGATAATTTTCCATCACTTGAGTTCTCAAATTAAGTTTTATATTATAATAGTTTTACTTATAATTTTTAACCAAAGCTATTAATAAAATCAAAGGCAAATATAGCCTAATTACCTCCAACAGCTAGCTAGCAATCTGCTTATTATATGCTGTATTTAAGAATAAGTAGTATTATTCAGTTCAGTTCAGTCACTCGGTCATGTCTGACTCTTTGCAACCCCATGGACTAAAACACTCCAGGCTTCCTTGTCCATCACTAACTCCCGGAGCTTACTCAAACTCATGTCCATTGAATCGGTGATACCATCCAACCATCTCATCCTCTGTCATCCCCTTCTCCTCCTACCTTCAATCTTCTCCAGAATCAGGATCTTTTCCAATGAGTTGGTTTTTTGAATCAGGCAGCCAAAGTATTGGAGTTTCAGCTTCAGCATCAGTCCTTCCAATGAATATTCAGGCCTGATTTCCTTTAGGACTGACAGATTGGATCTCCTTGCAGTCCAAGGGACTCTTAAGAGTCTTCTCCAACATGACAGCTCAAAAGCATCAATTCTTTGGCGCTCAGCTTTCTTTATGGCCCAACTCTCACATCCATACATGACTGCTGGAAAAACCAGGGCCTTGACTAGATGGACCTTTGTTGGCACTTAGTGTCTCTGCTCTTTAATATACTGTCTAGGTTGGTCATAGCTTTTCTTCCAAAGAGCAAGCATCTTTTAATTTCATGGCTGCAATCATCATCTGTTCAGTGATTTTGGAGCCAAAAAAAAAAAATAGTCTGTCACTGTTTCCATTGTTTCTCCATCTATTTGCCATCAAGTGATGGGACCAGATGCCATGATCTTAGTTTTTTGAACGTGGAGTTTTAAGCCAGCTTCTTCACTCTCCTCTTTCACTTTCATCAAGAGGCTCTTTAATTCTTCTTTGATTTCTGCCATAAGGGTGGTGTCATCTGTGTATCTGAGGCTATTGATATTTCTCCCGGCAATCTTGATTCCAGTTTGTGCTTCATCCAGCCCAACATTTCACATGATGTACCCTGCATATAAGTTAAATAAGCAGGGTGACAAAATACAGCCTTAATGTAGTCCTTTCCTGATTTGGAACCATTCTGTTGTTCCATGTCCGGTTCTAATTGTTGCTTCTTGACCTGAATACAGATTTCTCAGGAGGCAGGTCAGGTGTCTGTTATTTCCATCTCTTTAAGAATTTATAATTTTCTCCATGGAAGGAAATTTGGGCTTGAACATATTTATGATGTAAAAGTTGTTTAGTCACTATGTCACGTCTGACTCTTTGTGACCCTCTGGACTGTAGCCTGCCAGGCTCCTCTCCATGTAATTCTCCAGGCAAGAATATCGAAGTGGGTTGCCATTTCCTCCTCCAGGGGATCTTCCCAACCCGGGGATTGAACCCATATCTCCTGCATTGCAGGCAGATTCCTCACCATCTGAGCCACCAGGGGAACCCAACAACAGCACTGCGGTGTAGAAGAAGGTAGCTGAGAGAGATAACTTCCCTCCCCTCCTCCCGAGAACAGTCCACATTCTGTTCTGCCCTTTCTGACGTCGTATGTACGGTGCTAAGAGGTGACACTTTTCTCTGGCTTTTACTTAGTTTGGACCCTTACTCACGGGTTCATCTCAACTCCTCAAAAGGAACCCCACCAGCGCTGGATGGGGGCCGACGTCTCCATCAGGTGCCTCATTACCTGCTGTCGGTCACTCGGTCATCCTGGCCCAGATCAAACAGGGATGCTGGGGACATGCGCCTTCATAAAAGCCCAGAACACAGCCCTGGATCGGGCGTGGGGCTGGCCCAGTGAGGTGTCGTGGCAGGGTTCCTAACCACGGTTTCCATGGAGACCTCAGATACTTTGATGCTCTTTGCACAGGATCTTCCTGCAGAACCAGAGTCGCCCCCAAATGCATCTCAACATGAGGACACTGAGATAAAACAGGAGGAGGAGGGGGATGTCCAGCACCCCGAGGACAAGGTAGGCCGCGGTGCCAAGCTCCTGGGCTGACCGTCTGTTTCCAGTAAGCAAAGCCACGCGCTTCCCAGAGGAAAACAGATTTAAACATAATTTGTCTTGCATTGCCTGGAGTGTCACCTTGCTCCACATTTCGACCCTTGAGAAGAGTCTCAGTTCCTGAAGGTCACGTCCATGCAGAGGGCGGGGGTGGGGGTGTGGGGGGCAGGGCTCTCAGGAGGCGGGTGGAACAGTGCGGCCGCAGCTGCAGCCCAGACGCCCCGTGGGCTCTGACGAATATTCACTGATGCCCAATGACTGTCCAGGCCCGCATTCAACTGACGGCATGTTGAGCTGGTCGTCGGCCTGCGGCAGGCTCGGAGTCTGGCTCATTCTTGCTTGTTGAATTACCTCTGGCTTAGGTGAAGATGCACCCATGCTCTTTAGGGTCAGGAAGATCCCCTGGAGAAGGGAATAGCTATGTACTCCAGTATCATTGCCTGGAGAATTCTGTGGACAGAGGAGGCTGGCGGGCTGTAGTCCTTGGGGTCGCAAAGAGTTGGACATGATTGAAGGACTAGGTCTGAGCACAAGCAGGACTGAACAGAACATAACCTCCCTTCCTTGTCTGGCCGGTTTGGGGCCAGGGTGATGGTGCAGCCTTGGCTCCGACCGCAAAGCGGAAGGCTACTATGTTGGCCAGCAGAGTGTCTACCGTAATTCATTTGATGGATTTTGCTCCGGCTATTTTCAGAAGCCAATGTTAGCTTTCATTTACTCTGTATTTTCTCAGTTGAATTGCTGCTGTATTTCTGAGCTATGGTAGGAGTAATAAGGCCATAAATTAGCCATAACACATTTTACTAATTGGAAAATATGCACAAATATTAACTCCCAAAATTCTGATATTATTTGTCAGTTTTCCCCTTTCTGTTCATTTTCATCATGAACAATATTTTCAAGGGGAAGACATAGATATTCTTTTCTAAATTTCTAGTTCAGCATGATGGATATGAAGCTATATAATATTTGCCAATGGTTAATTGAAATCAATAAACATTCCAGACAGAGTAGTGTATGCATCCACAAGATGGGGTAGAAACAAAAGAAAAATGTGAAAAGAATATGTTTAAACAGTAATTATTGTATTTACATGGCCTAGGATTTACAAATTTACCAAATTCAAAGACTGTGAAATAGCTAGTGTGTGTGTGTGCACACGCATGTTCAGTTGATCAGTCATGTCTGAGTCTTTGCAACCCTACGGACTGTAGCCCACCAAGCTCCTCTGTCCGTGGAATTCTCCAGGCAAGAATACTGGAGTGGATTGCCCTGCCCTCCTCCTGGGGATTTTATCTAGACTGATAATAATTTGATAATCTAGGCACATTTACATAACATGGCCTTAAGGAAACCAGATATTTGTAAGGCAAATCATATCATTTTTTACTAATAACCAAATTCAGGGTGGGGATTGGGCGCTGATCAGTTTAGTGAGACTTTTCATGGAACTGTTACAGTTGGTGTCTACGATGCCACACAGGCAGTAGGCTTATAACAGTTCTGAACAGAAGGACAGATCATGAAGCCGCAGCAGTGAGACTTTACGTGATTTCCCATCTCAGGACCCTTGTGTTTCCTTCAAGGGGGACAGGCACTCAGCGACACCTGTAAAATGGACACTTTCTCAAAAGGCACCGAGAAGGATGTGCGTGCTAACAAGAAGGCCGCCGCCCCACAGTGTTCTAACTGGGATGTGTGGGAGAGGCCACCAGACACCAGACTGATGTGTACAGCCACACATCGGTCTTAAAAAAACCAGACTCCACCCGCTTATTAGGAAAGTTTCTGTTCATCGTCACCCTCTTCCTCGGGGGCTCAGGGAGGAAGCTAGAAAGTGGGCAGGTGCCAGGTTTTCACTGGGGGGGGCTCTTCTGCCTACTGGGTGCTCTTGGGCCGGTGAGATGCTCAAGTCACTGGGAAACTCGGGATTCCACACCAGAGAGGGAGTAGCCGCCAGCTGGCTTCCGGCAGTGAGTTCTGACTCCGTCATTCAGGCACTGGTCAGCCCTCTAAGCCTCTGTAACATGAGCGTCACTTGATGGATGGTGATGAAGAGCAAGTGGCACAGGGCGTAACCTGTGTAGCAAACAGCGCCTGTGTTAACTAACCTGTGTTTGTAAACTCAATAGTAAACACTTAGCGAAAGTGCCTTAATTATAAAATTAACGTCAGTACTGCAGCAGACTTAGGCAGAGAACTCAGTCCTAGTGTGAACTGGAGGTCAAGTGGAAGGGGATGGTTTCTCTTTTCTTCAGTTGGATGGCTTTTGCACAGTCTGGTAGAAGGAGCCAGTCTTCCCAAAGCTGGTGCTGCCTGCTGGGTGCTAGGTGCTAGGTGCTGGGCACTGGGTGCTGGTCTCTGGGTGCTGGCCCTAAGTGCTCAGTGCTGGTCTTTGGGTTCTGGGTTCTGGGTGCTGGGTGGAGCAGGAAGCCTGGGCCTTGGAGCCACAAGGTTCTGGGACAGTGACCTGAAATGTCTTCATGACCACGAGTGTGAACATGGGAAATGAACTGATCTTCTGAGCCCTCAGTTTCCGCATCTGAAAATCAGGGCATACCTGTTTAACAGATCAGCAGTTCTCAACTGGCCCCTGGGAACATTTGCAATGCTGGGGGACCCTCTTGGCTGTCATGACTGGAGTGATGGGGGGCAGCTATTGGCGTCCAGAGGGTGGAGGCCATGGGCACGGTCAATGTCCTACAGCAGGTATAGGATGCCCCCTTGCATCCT
Organism: Hydropotes inermis; assembly: GCA_020226075.1. NCBI lineage: Eukaryota > Metazoa > Chordata > Mammalia > Artiodactyla > Cervidae > Hydropotes > Hydropotes inermis. The sequence continues at coordinate 35,824,746 of CM035302.1, forward strand.
AACACACACACAACAAAGAACAATCCGGTCCAAATTATCAGCTATGCGCAGTCTGGGAAAATCCGCTACTGGTCATTAAACAGACTAAATTCATACCAGGCGGGTATTGCTTGGTGCATATCGAGCACTCAGTCTTTGGTTATAACTGGTAGAGGCACATGATGTGTTTGGGGGGGAGCAGGGGTCAGTGCTGACCAAGGTTCATGGGACAAAGTGATGTCTGGGTTGTGTTAAGTTATCATATTTGGGGGAAGAGATTCAGCAGAATCTGGAGAATTTATAGGAACTTCTCCAAAAAGGCAATTGTCCAGATAATTTGGGATTTAACTTGGTTCTAACTAAGGAAACTTTGGTAATTTACAAATCATCCTTTTAGTAAGGCCTGGAGATGAGAGTAGGGTTGTAGTAGACTGATAATTGTCTTTTAGCACTAAAACATCACCAAACTGTGTTCTACACATTTCTTAAGCTTTCTTTAAATACTCAACTTGACTTTTTTATTTTGACCAGGCTTAGGGATTAAGAGGTAGTACTCAGAGACCTGGGAGTCCTGAAGGGCTGCAGAGCTCATCTCTGCTGTTTCCCTCTTGTTTTATTGGTTTTAATTAGAGAGGTCAGCTGATGGCTCTGTGATTTCACTCCAGCTAAAGCCTCTGACCCTTTCTGAGGGTGAACGTTGGAGTGCTAAACTATTTCTCTGCCACGTGAGCGCTCATTGGTCTGAATTAACCTACACGTCCCCTTTTACTTGCAAACCAAGGCAAACAGGAGAGTCTGGAAGAACCTGTTTGGAAGGTGGCCTCTTGTTTTGTCACAGCTGTGTGGTATTGATCTCGTAACCTACCCAACCCTTCACACTTTGAACTCTGAGTTTTCCTGACGTTAGGATAATAGATAGTTGTTTCTTAGCCAGACTCAGGAAGGGGTGGAGACACAGAGACCAAGGATGGGTGTAGACACTCGGTGTAGATGGTAGGTGTAGATGGTGAAGATGAGCCGCTGGATTGGCTTGCTGTGTGGTCAGGGGAAGTCACGGGGGTGGGGGGGGAGGAGGAGGATGACCCCAGGGCCCCTGCTGGGTGAACACTGCTCTCTTCCTGCCTCCCTCCGGCCTCCAGGGAGACCTGGCCTCTGAAACTTGGCTGGACTTCATAATTACTGTGTGCTGGACAAATAATCCTTCTCTCTGCTTCCGCTCACTTTGGGACAGACGATCCATGTGAGAAGACTCACTTCAGAACAAGAAAGCACAGCAGTCCCTCGAACCTCGGTACCACAGTTTTCCAAATAACTCAAGTTTACTTAAACAGTTCTCTCCACGGGTTCATTCTCAGCCTCTTTTCCTGACGAGCAGAGATGGTCAGGATGACCGGCACCAGCTGACTGGGCCAGACCCTCAGAGCTCGGAGTAGACTGAGATTTCTTCCCCCCAAGTTCTCACTTTGAAAACAAACCCCATCCATTAGACAGCCTTTTGTATCTGCAGCCTTCCTTTCTTTAACCTGCCCTCCCTGCTGGGTGGTGCAGGCACACCCAGCTTAGCCCAGGGACCCCCGAACAGCAAGCCTCTCCCCCTCCTCTCCTGCACCTTCCCACCTGGTCCTTCTACACTTGATTGGAAGCCGGAGGAGTCCCCATAACTCAGAAGCTCACAATCACGGGACCTGTTAAAAAGGCAGAGATGTGCAGACGGATGACCACAGAGGAGCCTGTGTGTTACCCGGAGCTGGGCGGTGAGGTTCTCGGTGGCTGGGATCACAGTCCACACTCACTGAGCTCATCACGTAACAGGGGGGATCTGGATGGCTACAGATCTCCCCAAGGCTGCCTAGCTTGGGCAGGTTCCAGGTTCCGGAGCCCGTCCGGGTGAAGGGCTGAGGGCTACCCCTTGGCCCACTGACCTCCCGTACTAACGAGGCATCCCAGTTGCCTTCACTTTGGGGGCTTTGATGTCCAGCTCCTCTTCCAAAGCCCTACTTCCCTTCCCACGCACAGCTCAGGCCTCCGCCTGCAGGAAGCGCTCCACTCGATTCACAGATTAAACGCAGGCTCAGAGTGACCCCCAGACAGCATCCCAATACAGGGGTTTCTGGTGCTTGCAGACACACTCTGCCAGGGCTCGGATAGCACGTACGGCACATCGCCGGCCTCTGGAAGTCGGGCATGTTCCCAACAAGCAGACAGGTGAGTGATGCCAGTGCACCTCTGGGGAGAGGTGCTGGCCGTGGGCAGGAGATGCCCAGGGTGCTGTCTGGGGAAAGGTTAATTCTACCAGCTATGGGCACTTTTAGAGCAAATTCTCCATGCGGATGTCAGCCAGATGACTTGGCAATTAACTCACTTAGTAAAAACCCTTTTCATACTGTTCCTGGGGTTCTCAAGGCAAGAATGCTCAAGTGGTTTGCCATCCCCTTCTCCAGTGGGCCACGTTTTGTCAGAACTCTCCTCCAGGACCCGTCCATCTTGGGTGGCCCTACACGGCATGGCTCACAGTTTCATTGATTTAGGCAAGGCTGTGGTCCATGTGATCAGTTTGGTTAGTTTTCTGTGATGGTGGTCTTCATTCTGTCTCCCTTCTGATGGATAAGCCTCAGAGCTTGTGGAAGCTTCCTGATGGGAGGGACTGGCTGTGGGGTGAACTGGGTCTTGCTCTGGTGAGTAAGACCGTGCTCAGTAAACCTTTATTCAATTTTCTGCTATTGGGTGGGGCTGTGTTCCCTCCCTGTAGTTTGGCCTGAGGTCAAACTGGTGGGGTAGCGGCATCACAGACTCCGTGGACATGAGTTTGAGGAAGCTCTGGGAGGGAGACGATGATGGACAGGGAAGCCTGGCGTGCTGCATTCCATGGGGTCACAGAGTCAGACATGACTGAGCGACGGAACAATAACAACAATGAAAACTTCCCCTTTCCTTATTCTTATCAGATGACTGTGAGCCCGCCTCTCCAGCCTGGACCCTGGAGAGACGCCTCTGGATTTTGGTCAGTGGGCTTGCAGTCAGCTTTTCCGCCTGGTCCTATCAAGCATCAGGGGCAAAGTCACCAGCCACAGGGCCTGATGCTTAGCTTTGCACCTTCATCCTCTTAAAAGGTCAAATTCTTTTCTCAAGTTTACATGGACTCTGGAATGCAAAGCTCAGGTTAAAACCTCAAATCTGGCCTTGTGAATTTGCTTCACCTATGATCTAATTTTATTGTTCACTATTTTGAATCCCTATATTTTGCATATTAATGATTTGAATATCCTCAGAGGACCTGGCTCTCTAAATGGTACGAGCTAGTGGACAAACCTCCCATTTAGCATCATCTCCACCATCCGTAAGTTCCCGGAGATGGTAAAGGACAGGGAAGCCCGGCATGCTGCAGTCCACGGGGTCACAGAACGGGACGTGACTGAGTGATTAAACAACCACCATCAGCATTACAGCCAGAACTTTGAGAATTTTGCCTCTGGAGTGGATTTTTAAGAGTGTACAGATTGCATCCCTAAGGTCTTTCTTGCCACCTATAGCTACTGAGGCTCTGTGTGAGACGGGCATTTCCATCTTCTGGAGTTGCTGCTCTTGCTGTTGAAGCTAACAAAGTCCTGATCCCGTGCTGAGCTTTGTAGATTTCCACAAGATTGCCCCTGGGATGGCCTTACTGCAGCCAGTTAGCCTCCACCCCATTACGGGGCTGACTGTCTCCAGAGCCGTCAGAGAAGGAGGGTCAGGCTTGGGTCACCATCTTGCTTCTTTGCACAAAGTGTCCCTTCCTGAGCTGGGACCGATTTGAAAATAGATCCCCCTCTGGGTTGGACACTTCCCATGCGCATCATTTTACATCCTTCCTGACCGCTGTACATGGTTTCACAGCTGTCCTGAGAGAGGGTGGAATTATAACATGCTCTCTGTGGTCACCGGGGCCGTAGGTCCAGTTTGTGAACACCCATCAGTGTCCGCATTGAAGGACCAGGGTCCCTGATGAATGAGCCAGTGATCGATTACCTGTTCAATTTAAGAGGTTCATTGCTTTGTCTTTATACTTTCCAACCAAAAGTTATTTCCTATTTGTCAAGTGTCTCAAATCCTGCTGTTCCTTACACGTAATTGGAGGTGGGTTAGTACCGCCCTCGGCTTTTCAAATCAAAGATGCTGAAATGATACCAAATCAAAGCATCCTTCCTTCACTAAGACAGGAAACTCATCTCTCTGAGTTTGTAACTCACAGAACCAAAACCACCCTCAGTACAGGCTTGCTGACCGTCATGCAAACCTCCCCAGTGCGTTCCCTGGTCTAGTTCTCTCACATTTAGGTAGCCACTCTTTTTCTCTCTATGAAATGTGACTAATCACCTCAGAAGGGTGTGTCAAGGACAGCTGGTTATGGGTGTTGACTGGGGGCAGAGAACCTCGTGTTCTGTTAAGAGTACTAAGACAGGACAAAATATTTCCATTGGGTGTGTGTGATCCTGGACATGAATCTCAGTCTGGGACTTTTCCCTCTATTTTAACTTTGCTGATTTAATTTTCTTTATAGGAGTACAACTCCTATGTATGACTCCTTTCTTCCGTACGACTCTTATTTAAATGTCCTAATTCTGTGTGAGCTTGAGAGGAATGTGAGCTCTTTTGGGCACTGCATTCTGTATTTATCCATTAGAGCAAACTCTTTAACTGTTACTCAGCTCCTTTATTTTTTGTTTGCCCTAAATTTAAAAATATATACTTATTTTAATGTAAGTTTCCTATATGCTCTTTACCCAGATTCACCAAGGTTTAACCTGTTGCCACATCTGCTGTATCATTCTCTGGGTGCGTGTGTGTATACATGCAAACATACACATCCATTGTTTACATTTCCCGTTCCCCTTGGGGATAAGCTGCATATATATGAAGATCAGTGCCCGTCTGACCATGAAGACTGCCATTCCCGTGACCAGTCCTGTTGGGTCAGGGCTCACCCTGCTCCAGCATGACGTCATCTTGACTAATTTCCTGTCCTAATAAGGCCATGCTCTGAGGTGCTGGGGCCAGGACATCAACACAGGAACTCTGGGGTGGGGGACAGGTCCAGCCGTAGCATGCCCCTCAGATTCATTTTCCTTTATTCTGCTTAGAATAAGCTGGACCTTTTAGATCTGTGGAGCCACATTTTTGCATCCAGTCTGGGAAATTCAGTCACTATCTTTGATCATATTTGCATTCCTCCACACTCTTTCACTCTTCTTCTGGAATTCCAGTCCGATGCTTTCCCATATCTTCTCCCTCCCCTCAAACATTCACCATCTGGCCTGACCCCTCAAGTCAACAGGAAACAGTGACAGTGGACTCTACCCTACTGAGGGGCCAAGGCCTTCAAAGGCCCACCTGCTGTGGGGTGAGTGATGACCTTGGGTCTTGAAAGGCAGGATTTAGGGAGCCAGAGAGCATATGGAAATAAAGAAAAATTTTAATTAGGGAGATAGTTTGAGTGAAGTTGGGAGGATATAAATTATGTATTTTAATGAGACCGGGGAGATGGGCCTGCCTGGAGCAAGATATGCAAATATAAATAAAATATGAGAGAGTAGGATACAAGAACATCTTGAATACTAGTCCTCTTGGAGTAGATCACTGTAAAATATGTTTGTATAGCTAAATAATGCAACAAGTATTCTAGTTATGAAGATCTATTGACTTAACCAATATTCTTCAGAAAAAGTCTGCTCTGACGGCTCAAAGGAAATCATGTTTCCAGATGGGACGGTGTGGCATCTGAATGATGGACGCGAGGAGACTGTATTCCCGGATGGGACCGTTGTGAGTGTGGAGAGGTCAGTACCGGGAGAGGCGATGTCAATCTCAGGTCTCCGAAATTTGTGGTTTATGCAGTTGTCAAGTCTCTGGATTAATTTAATTTTTGTAAAAGTTTCCGTATTTGTATAAATATAATAGAAAACATCTTTGACCCTAGAGGTTTGGCCTTATGACCTTGATCTGACTGATTTCATAGTGAACATGGATCTAAAACCTCATTTTTAAAAAATATTACTTTTTAATTGGAGGATAGTTGCTTTACAACACTGTGTAGGTTTCTGCCATACATCAACGTGAATCAGCCATATATATACCATGTCCCTTGCCTCTTGAAGCTCCCTCCCACCTCCCACTCCATAAACAATCATTTTTAAGTCTTACCTTCACTGACATTGGTCATGACTGAATTGCAGCCATAAAAATAGTCTCTGGCGTCTGGTGTGTGCCCACTGAGACCGTGTTGTATAGCAGCCCGAGCCTGCAGCAGCTCACACGTCAACAACTAAGATGGACGGGGAAGCGCCGTCCTGACGGGGGACCCTGCACCCCCTCCCCTGTGCCGACTCTCAGACCCTCGAGCTCCCCCCTCCCCTCAGTGCAGGGGCCCTGGCTTTGGTGGGCTGCTGCCTCCTGGGTACCCTCTCCTGTCACGGAAGCCACAGTGTCGCCATCACTGCCAGAGTCATTGTGCTGGAGTGACTATACCAGGCTCCTGCGGCTCTCGAGTGATTCTACCTCAGGTCCCCGCTCCCCCGGTGATTCTACCTCAGGTCCCCGCCCCCCGGGTGATTCTACCTCAGGTCCCCGCCCCCCGGGTGATTCTACCTCAGGTCCCCGCCCCCCGGGTGATTCTACCTCAGGTCCCCGCCCCCCGGGTGATTCTACCTCAGGTCCCCGCTCCCCAAGTGATTCTACTTCAGGTCCCCGCCCCCCAGGTGATTCTACCTCAAGTCCCCGCCCCCGGGTGATTCTATCCCAGGTCCCCGCTCCCCAAGTGATTCTACTTCAGGTCCCCGCCCCCCGGGTGATTGTACCTCAGGTCCCCGCCCCCCAGGTGATTGTACCTCAGGTCTCTGC
>CM035302.1:35831697-35847809 GCA_020226075.1 Hydropotes inermis
GCTCCCCAAGTGATTCTACCTCAAGTCCCCGCCCCCGGGTGATTCTACCTCAGGTCCCTGCTCCCCAAGTGATTCTACCTCAGGTCCTCGCTCCCCAGGTGATTCTACCTCAGGTCCCCGCCCCCGGGTGATTCTACCTCAGGTCCCCGCCCCCGGGTGATTGTACCTCATGTCCCCACTCCCAAGTGATTCTACCTCAGGTTCCCGCTCCCCAAGTGATTCTACCTCAGGGCCCCTTCCCCCGGCTGATTCTACCTCAGGTCTTTGCTCCCCAAGTGATTCTACCTCAGGTCCCTGCTCCCCAAGTGATTCTACCTCAGGTTCCCGCTCCCCAAGTGATTCTACCTCAGGGCCCCTTCCCCCGGCTGATTCTACCTCAGGTCTTTGCTCCCCGGGTGATTCTACCTCAGGTTCCCGCTCCCCAAGTGATTCTACCTCAGGTCCCCTTCCCCCCGCTGATTCTACCTCAGGTCCCCGCCCCCCGGGTGATTCTACCTCAGGTCCCCACTCCCCAAGTGATTCTACCTCAGGTCCCTGCCACTCCCTGAGTGATTCCACCTCAGGTCCCCGCTCCCCGTGTGATTCTACACTAGGCTCCTGCCTCCCGGGTGATTCTACCTCAGGTCCCCGCCCCCCAGGTGATTCTACCTCAGGTCCCCGACCCCCGGGTGATTCTACCTCAAGTCCCCGCCATTCCCTGGGTGATTCCACCTCAGGTCCCCGCCCCCCCGGGTGATTCTACCTCAAGTCCCTGCCCCCCAGGTGATTCTACCTCAGGTCCCCGCTCCCCGGGTGATTCCACCTCGGGTTTCTCCTCCCCGGGTGATTCCACAGGTTTCTCCTCCCCGTGTGATTCTACCTCAGGTCCCTCCGACTCCCTGGGTGATTCTACCTCAGGTTCCTGCTCTCCGGGTGATTCTACCTCAGGTCCCTCCGACTCCCTGGGTGATTCTACCTCAGGTCCTTGCCCCCTGGTGGAGCCCTGCAGCCTCTCCTTCCTCCCTCAGAACTACCTTCGGGCGCCCCGCGAGCGACTCTGCCCAAAGCGGCCCACGAGCCCGGCCTCTCTCCTGAGCTCTCCCCAGGGCCGCCCTGAGCCCTGCTCAGCGCCTGTCTATACCCTGACACTGCAGGTGCCTTAGCTGCTCCTGCCCTGGCAGGATCTGTACCCTCGTCTACCAAGATCTGGGGTTCAGATGTGCAGACCTGGATGGTCACATCTCTTGGCCCCCACGGGTTCCCCATGGGATGTGCGGGCCACTGACAAGGTTGTTCTCTCCACCAGGAATGGTGACAAGACCATCGTGCTCAGCGACGGTCAGCGGGAGATCCACACGGCCCAGCTCGAGAGGAGGGGGTACCCCGACGGCACCAAGACCGTGTGCAGTGACGGCCACCAGGAGACCGAGGACGCGTGTGGGAGGGTCAAGGTCAGGGGTGAGGCTGGAAACATCATCCTGGGCAGGAAGCAGCTTCTCCCTCAAAACTAGCCTTACCTGTGACCTTCCAATATCACCTTGACCTTCCAACCTTATCTGTGCCCTTCCAACAATACCTGTGAACTTCCAACATTACTGTGACCTTCCAACCTTACCCGTGCCCTTCCAACAATACCTGTGAACTTCCAACATTACTGTGACCTTCCAACCTTACCCGTGCCCTTCCAACAATACCTGTGAACTTCCAACATTACTTGTGACCTTCCAACTTATGTGTAACCTTCCAACTACATTATTTGCTAAAACAAGAAATGACTAATATTTGTGGCCCTATGTAATGAAAAATCATGTAGAACTTGAGGACTACCCAAGTCATCCAGACATTATAAAGGAAGAGACAGCCTGGTCCCCAGGGCTCCTGGTTAGTAAAGGTGGCTGCATCAACACTAGACCAGCCAGAGAACAGGAAGCTCCCAGACAAGGACACCAGGGCCCCCGGCCACACCCCTTCCTCTCTGCCCGTAACAAGAACCAGCTCTACACGTGACGGGCAGCCTTCCCTGGTCCCTGGGCGCCTCTACCTCTGCCTGCAGCTGACCCCGGCCCTCTCCTCCTGAATTACACCAGCCTAGCCTGACCATCCCGTCCATTATCCTCAGGGCACCAGTGCCCACGACCTTGCTGGGCCAGATAAGAAGACAGTTCACGCCACTACGGGAGCACCCACAGCGAGCCTGACCCAGGCTGAGTGACCTGGCCTCATGCCCATCTCTGTGCTGGTGGTAAGCCACCGCCTGAAACTCTGAGCTGTTAAATCTCGCAGTCAAGGCAATGACAGTTGCCTCTTATTGTTTTGTAGGCAGCCTAGAAAATAAGACACAAACTGGCATTTAAGTGATTTTTATACTAAAATAGCCCCCAAATAAAATAAAAGAATAATTTCCTGAAAAATCTTATGACAAGATGTTTGTATGTGCTCATGTCTTCATGCGACAGAAATGAAGAATCATCTGTTAGTGAGTGTGATCATTTCAGTCGTAAAGTCTATGGTGCACACAGCCTGGTCGCCTCCATGGTTGGGTGAGGCTTTTTGAAGTAACTCAAGAGTAATGTATGGTCTTGGCTCTGACTTGAAAATCGAAGCATTCTATTGCAATCACACTGGATGGGGCCTTTTCTGCCCAGGAGGCAGCTATCACAGGGTGGGGCCATTTGTCAGATGTAACAGCCAAAGCCAACCCACTGCTGAAAAGCCAAAAATAGAAAGAAGTGAAAGGTGAAAGTGTAAGTTGTTCAGTCGTGTCCTACTCTTCATGACCCCAAGGTCAGGGGCCCCAGGCTCCTCTGTCCATGGGATTCTCCAGGCAAGAATACTGAAGTGAGCTGCCATTCCCAGGGGATCATCCCAACCCAGGGATTGAACCCAGGTCTCCGGCACTCAGGCATATTCTTTACCTTCTGACCACCACCAGGTAAAAGCCAGAAATGGACTCGCTCATTGCTTTGACTATTTTGAGTTGGCTTATCCTGGAAATTTTCATTAAAGCAAACAAAGCAAAATACCTCTCTACCAAGTTAAAGGACTTCTAGCTGTTTGGGGAGATCAGGGAGGAAAGTAACACACAATTTTGTGGGTAAACTGTGTTGAAGCAGCAGATAATCTGCCTGACGGGCACTCTGCATGAACTCTAGCCTGCAGAACGCTCCTCAACAGCCACGCACGCGAGGTCATGGGTCAGAATAAGACGGGTCACCCGAAGGCCCGTGTGTGCTGTGTGTTCCAGTACGCTGCATACCAGAACAAGCTTATAAAAACATTTCATTCTGATTCCCAAAATCTAGAACGTACTTTTAAATCTGGGCTTCCCTAGTGGCTCAATTTCTGCCTGTTGAGACTTGGGTTCCATTCCTGGGTCAGGAAGATCCCCTGGAGAAGGAAATGACTACCCACTCCAGTATTCTTGCCTAGAGAATTCCATGCACAGGGGAGTCCGGTGGGTCATAGCATCGCAAAGAGTCGGATATGACTGAAGCGACTTAGCATGCATGCATGCGTAGCTCCATGTACCTGCAGCAGTCTGCAGCATGCTGAGTTTGTTGGAAGGGCCTCGACAGCCTCAGACGACAGGGAAGACGGGCTTGTGGGGAAAGCAGGAGGAGCCAGCCATGGGCTCCAGAGGTGGGGCTTGAAGGAGGAGCTGGGCTTCCCCGCCCAGGCCAGTCCTCTCTGGTCCTGGGAAAGGCAACCCCCTAGTCTCCTGCTCATCATGCCTGAACGTGTGGCCTGCGCGTAGAGGAGTGTGGTGAGGGTGGGGACAAGGGTCAGCAGCAGACCCGCCCCCTCCATGGGCAACCAGGGAGGGGGCTGCCTCAGGAATGCAGGCTTCCCCAACTCCCGTCTTCCATGTGGAGCCCCCGGAGGCTCCACGTGTCCCTCAAGGAAAAGGTGCGTCTTCAGAGCGAGGCCCCGGGCTTCCGGAGACCCTGGACCAGCTCCTCCTGGCGCCTCCCTCCTCGCGCTCCGCAGCCCACCCCGAGCTCCCCGCACGCCACCCAGGGACGTCCCCTCCCTGGGACCTGCCGCATCTTCACCCGGGTCACCGCTGCTGTCCTTCCGAGCCCAGCGCGGCCCCTGGGCCTGGACGGACTCCTGGGTCTGCCCTCCACGTCCACAGAGGGCAGACCCTGCGGGGAACACGGAGCCCTGCCCCTCTGCCCGAGGCCTCTGCCCGCACTAATGAGAACCCACAGGTGTCCCTGCCCTGAGGCCAGGCGAGTCTGTGTTACACGGCCCAATACACTGTCCTGCTGTGGGCCCTCGATGGATTCCAGGGAAGGCTGGAGGGCTGATGACGGGCACTTCAACTGTTTCCTGTTCGGGCGGGACATCAGCTTCTCCTATCTCAGGAGGGGGGCGCGGGGCGGGGTGGCTCAGCTAACACCTCCCGGACTGGTCCTCCCCTAGGGGAGCTGAGAAGCCCAGCCCAGCATCCTTCCCCGCCTCCACGGCCGCTGTGTCAGCAGCCAGCCTGCAGGTGGACGGTGGGCTGGGAACAAGGAAGAGGTGAGGCGTGAGGAGACAGGCTGGCAGAGCGCCGCATGGCTGCGGGGACAGCAGTGGTCAACTGTCCACGCCCCTGGCCCCTGGGCCCCCACGGCCTCCCCACCTGTGGTCCAGAGGCGGCGGGAGCGTGCCTGCAGAGGTGATTCGGAATCTGTCCACTCTGCTCGGGGAAGTCCGGCAGGTGGGCCTCCCACGCAGCTCAGAGTGACCTCTGTCTGTGTCACGGGAACAAACCCCTTCGTTCCTCATTCCTTCTAGAAGATTCTGATCCTGATTTCCTGTTCCCTCTCTGCTGGTTCCCTCTAAGCCCAAGTCAATCCAGTTTTGAAATGAAAGAACCTTCCCTTTCAGCTGTAAGACACTTCCAGGCCCTGGAGGGCTCTCAGAACTAAAGATCCCAGTCTGTTTCCCGGACTCTGTAACTAGCAGTTTTTGCAATTGCTCGGTCACCAGTCCCCGGCTTGCAGGCAGGCCAGGGCCTCCTCGGTCCGCGTCCACTTCCCTCTCCGGGCTGCCTGCTCCTTTGGAGTGTTGTTTTGAGGGGATGAGGCCAAAAAGAACCCCCGGCATCCCCCCCGGGTTTCCTGGGTCCTTGGTGGGCTGCCTCCTTCCCACCTTTCAGGGGCTTCCCTGCCCAATGTACACGCTCCTCTCAAGGTTTGCAGATGTCCCTCGTGGAGGAACAGGGAAATTCATGCCTCCTCCCCTCCTTGGGGAGTAGAGGCCCAGGTATGTCTAGAGAACTCCTCGGTTTCCCAACTTGGGGCTTTGCTGTTCCACTTCAGCAAGATGCCGTCTGGGCTCTTTCCTCCACATACCCCACCCCCCACGCAACCCCACATTGGTACTCCTGATGCTGATTCTAGGAAATCAGCAAAAACGTTTCCTATCTCTTCTGAAATTCTTAGTCCGTTATTATTTCAGTTTAATTGGCCTACCCTTTACTATAAGGCAGGTACAGCCCGGGTTTTGGATTTTTGGATGGCCCAAGGCTATTCTAGCCTGAAAAACTCCAAATTCACAAACAAGAGCATCTTTCCTTAATAACACATGCTCTGCTCACCTGTGTAAGACTCACGTTCACATCTAAAGAATCGTTAAAACCTGGCTTGTAATAAAGAAGCCAGCATTTCAAACACTGAGGGAGACTGAGATCTCATCTCTGGTTCTCGAGTGATGGATGTTGCATGCTTTGGTCTCATCAGATGACCTGGACATTTGTGGAAAAGGCTCCTGTCTTTATTTGCCAGATGTAATGTAGGAGCCTGGCTGAGGAATGCTAAGTCACTTTAGTCGTGTCTGACTCTGTGACCCTATGGACTGTAGCCCGCCAGGCTCCTCTTTCCATGGGATTCTCTAGGCAAGAACACTGGAGTGGGTAGCCATTCCCTTCTCCAGGCAATCTTCTTGACTCAGGGATTGAACGCTTGTCTCTCATATCTCCTGTATTGGCGGGGTGGGGGGTAGGGTGGGGGGAGGAGGGGGTGTTCTTTACCACTAGCGCCACCTGGGAAGCCTGACTGACAGGTAAGCTCAAAACCACCTTGATGCACTTATCTTCTTGACTCCTTCCAATCTTTTCTGGAACAAGGAGGGGAGCAATAAAGGTACAGATGCCTGAAAACAGGCAACGAATAAGAGATGCGTTGCAGTCTCGGGACTAAACATGCTGTAAAATTTCCCCTCCCTTTTTTAACCTCTGAACCATCCAGGTCAAGTAATAAAATGTTATTAGTTGTTTCAGCAGCCCCTCCATGTGCGCCCAAGACAGTCAGTAATCATTATCTTGAAACGGATGCTACTCACTTCCTTTTTATTTAAGCCCAGCTGTGAGGCATGTGGAATCTTAGTTTGCTGACCAGATATCGAATCTGTGTCCCCTGCACTGGAAGTGTGGAGTCTTAATTGCTGGCCTGCCAGGATAGTCCCAAGTCCTTACTTCCTTGCATTTGGCTATTTATACTTGCGTCACGTGCTACGCATTCCAACTCTCAATAATTTAATCTTGTCTTTTTTTTTCCTGCTTTAACTGGTTTTTATTGTGGTAAAACAAGCACAGGATGAAATTTACAATTAGTGATACTTAGCACATTTGTCTGGTCCTAAACATTTATACATGTTGTGCAACCATCACCACTCTTATTTCCAGAAATTTTTGTCCCAAAAGGAAACCCTGTCATTTAACTGTCATTCCCCACCCACACCAACTCCTGGAAACCACCAACCTACTTTCTATTTCTGTGGATTTATCAACTCTGGGCATTTCATGTAAATGGAATCATACAGCACAAGATCTTTGTGTCTGGCTTCTCAGCAAGGCGTTTACAATAAATACTGGAGCTTTATGCCTCTCCCATCTGGCAGGAATGGTAACTTGCCTAATTTGGAAGTTTTGGACTTTGCAGGGCTGGAGGGTAATCTAATAGTGATAAAGCCAGCAGAGAGGGGACACTTTCCAAATATGGCTGGTGGATGTCCCCGGTGGGAAGCTATTTGGTACAGTGTCTGGTTTAGGACTGAGGATCCATAAAGACCATAGTCATTTGACTGTTTGTGGGGAAGCTTTCAGTAACTCATTCTAGACAAATGTTTGATCATTAACAAGGTTAATTGTGAACAAAAGATTAATTGTGAACAAAATATGGCCTATTAAAAAAGAAAAAGCTAAACGTTGGCCTTTCTTGTACTGTTTTCACCTAAGAATGTTTTTAAATATAATCTTTTTTCATGTTAAAAATGCACAGTATAACTGTAATAAGGCATTTCCAAGTACAGGTAAGGGTCATGTGGTTCTTCTGAGAGATTTGAGCAAAGAGATGGGTGATGTGACGAAGTGGAACCACACCCGAGCATGCTCTACTGTGAGTTTTTATAGTTATGTACAAATTGACAGCTCTCGTCCCAGGGAAGTAACTGAGGTGGGGACAGAACCACCTGCCTTCCCCTGCAGAGGAATTCCTGGTTTTCAAGAAGTTAAATTATTTTCTTTTTATTTTCTTTTCTGCACTTGAGAACATTGCTTATGCATTAGTTTCTGGAGCTCTTGAATTATCCTCCTGACATTGAGTCCATTCCTAGACGCTCCAAAAGTAGCTTCGTTGAAAGGAAAAATGAGAACAAAGTTGCCTGCCTGGGGACCGGGCACCCAGCTGCTGTCCGGCTGGACATGCGGGGAGAGGCCCTTCTCCCGGCCACGGGGCTGGAGGAGCGACACGCAGGGGATGAGCGTCTTGAGGCCCGAGTGCCTGGCCCTGGCCTTCGGCTTGGCTTTGGGAGGCTCCCGCGCCGACGGGTGTCCCTCCTTCTGCCTGCTCAGCGCTTCTCGGGGCTGGCAGGGGTGCCGGTTTTCAGGGCATGTCATGACCACTTTCTTCACTGGAGTTTCCTCCTTACTGAATGCTCTTCTGCTCCTGAGTTGTGAGAAGGACTCGTAAGGAAGGTCGCTTCCCTGACCTCTGTCTTTCCCAGCAAGGGAGACGCCGGGACTTCCATTTGTAGCCCCACAGCTCTCCTTCCTCTCGTTTCTGAGACTGTGCAAGTGAATCAGCTCGATGGTGTCATGGATGAGCCTCCTCTTCACGGACACATCTGCCGAACAGTCGAGGGACAGGCCCGGGCTGTAGTTGACCTCCAACAGCCACGGCTTCAAGCTGTCATCGATGAGGATGTCGAATCCGAAGAGCTCGAAGCAGTTGGCTGCGCGGGGCACGGAAGGCGCGATGGCCAGCACAGTGAGGATCACCACGCGGTTGATTTTCTGCCAGAGGAGCAGGTCGTCCACGTCCCAGCTCCGCAGGTACGAGAAGAAGCGGCTTAGGGTCCACTTGCAGCCGCTGCCCACTACCTCTTTGATCTTCTCATACGAGGCCCCGGACCTGTTGATGCTGCTGTTGGTCAGGTGGGCGTAGCTGTTCTCCAGATCGCCAAGGTCAAACTTCTCTGTGGCAAAGCGCACCAGCCCTTCCTGATAAATGTAGATGGTCAACGGCTTGAAGCCAGTGACACACACATAGACGCGGAGGTCACACTTGTATTTCCCGACAAGTAGAGGGTTGCAGATGTATTTCTGTATGATGCATGTGTCAGCAAAGATCAGGTTTTTAATGTCACTGAAAATGATGATTCCTCGCCCTCGAGAGAGCTCTGCAGGCTTGCAAACCCAGTAGCTGAGCTTGGCGTCCAGCGCCTGCTTCTCCTTGAAGTACTCGGCCACAAACTTGCTGTAGTCACTGGGCATGACGAACGTGGGGGGGAGGAACGCGTACAGTGGGGTGCCGTACAGACGCCCCATGTGCTGCAGGTGTTTGGCCAGGAGGTCCTTCCTGGTGAGCCTGGTGGTGCCCGGGTGGTGGTTCAGGCACTGCCAGGGCTTGACGTTGGCGTGCTCGGCCATCCGGAAGGAGGAGGTCCTCCAGTAGAGGTTCCAGTCCTCCACGTTCCGCTCGTGCTGGTCAAACTTGCTCCAGCCGCGCTCCAGGAGGACACTCTGCACCACCTCGGGGGTGGTCTCATCCACCCGGAACACCAGGGGCTTCAGACTGGCCCCTGGAGGCTCATCTTCGGCCATCAGATACGGTTTTCTTTTCTAGAAATGGATGATCAGAAGTGTTAGAGGAAGAGAATAATGGAAGGGATGGAGAGGGAGTTTGCGATTAACAAACATGTAAATAGCAACCCCCTCCAGTACTCTTGCCTGGAGAATCCCATGGACAGAGGAGCCTGGCGGGCTATATAGTCCATGGACTTGCAAAGAGTCGGACACGACTGAAGTGACTCGCATTCACACACCTAACTGGGTCACTCTGCTCTGCGGCAGAAACTAATAAGATTGTAAAGCAACTATGAAGTGAAGTGAAAGTCACTCAGTCTTCTCTGACTGTATAGTCCATGGAATTCTCCAGGCCAGAACACTGGAGCGGGTGGCCTTTCCCTTCTCCAGGGGATCTTCCCAAACCAGGGATCGAACCGGGGTCTCCTGCATTGCAGGCAGATTCTTCACCAGCTGAGCCACCAGGGAAGCCCAAGAATACTGGAGTGGGTGGCCTTTCCCTTCTCCAGGGGATCTTCCCAACCCAGAAATTGACCTGGTGTTTCCTGCATGGCAGGCAGATTCTTTACCAACTGAGTTATGAGGGAAGCCCCAATTTCAGTGAAGGAAGTAAAGCAACTATACTTCAACTAAAAAAAAATAAAATATGTTAGAAAAGAGGTTGGGTGGACAGATGGCGACCTGGTGGAGATTTCACCTAGGAGTCCAAGTCCTGAGGTCACCTGTGGTCTGTACCCTCCCGGACGTTATCCCGTCTCACGGACACTTGCCTCTGCACAAACATGCCCATTGCTCTGCCTAGAGACCCAGCCCCACCTGTCCCCACGCTCTTCTCCTTGGAGCTCACTGGTGCACCTCCTTCTATAAGATCGAGCTAAATGTGCCGGCAGGGACCCCGCCACACTTCCACAGAGCCGCAGTGGACCCTGTTGGCTACAATGTGACCACTGTTCAGAGCAAAAATGGCCACGTTTCTACAGTTAAGTGAATCCGAGCATGTGTAAAAAGCTGGGAACCGTGATGTTACGAGATCAGCCAGGGTCTGGTTGGCCTGAGAAGTTTCAAGAACTCGGGCCAGGCCCCTGTGACTGTCTCCTAGGGCCCACCTCATGGTCCCAGGGCCTGGAGGTGTTTCAGAGGCCCTGGTTTGTTCAAATATCAGCTCATTTGCAAGAAAGAGTTGAGAAAGAACATTGGAGTTTTTAAAAACTCATTCTGTGATAGCAATGGTTGTCTGAGGATTGCACCTCACATTTTACAAAAGAAACAGAAAGTGCAGATTCAACATTTTTCTGAGCTTTCAAAGAAAGAAAACAGGAACATTTGTGAGAAAAACCAAAACTGATGATGAAGCATGAGGCTTTGGTATGACCTAGAAAAAAGGTGAGAATAGTCACAGCCTCTGGGAGAAAACACCATTATTCCTAAGTCTTCTGTGCTCATCAAAAATTCCAAGTTCAGGCCGCTTTGACTGTTTCTTTGACCGTATTTTTATCATGCATGCATAATTAACCACGTAAAGTGACATAAATAATTTATTTGATGGAAATTCTGTGGTGTTTGGGAGATTCCAGTTGATGGAGCAGGAGTAAATGTGACACATGCTGTACTTTCAGGGTGTCCAGTCTGGACAAGAAAGGAAGGAAGGAAGGGAAGAAGGGAAGAAGGAAGAAAGTGATCAAATAAAGTTTATTATTTTAAGGCAGGACAAGAAAAAAATTAAACATAAAATTCTGTGTGTGTGTGTGTGTGTGTGTGTTAGGGCCGTGTGCATCTCATTACATGTTAACCAGAGCTCCTCAAAGACAGGAGGGCCTGGGCAACCATAAAGGGCAAGTTTTTTCTTTCTTCTGACATTAGCAATGAAACTTCATAAAAGTAGAGTGTTTTCCCAGCTCTGTCGAGGGTCATGGAGACTTGCTGTTTACTCTGTATGTGTTACTTGGACTATGGATCCTTGGTGAACTTTACGTAAAGTAGCAGTGTGTTATCTTGATGTACAATTTCTTGTCTCAAGTGTACATGGCTGTGCCTTGACTTCTAACAGATGGGACGGTTCTCCAAGCATTCTGAGCCTCTACTTCCTGGGTTATAATCCTCAATTTGGCTCCAATAAAATTCCCTTTTTTCTTCTTCCTAACTTGATGGCTAATTGAATTGTCACCAACAAAAGAAGGGAAGAAAGAAGGATGTAAGAAGAGGGGGGAAGGAAGGAAGGATGAAAGGGGGGCGGGGAGACTCGACTTGCTCACCCATCCGCTTCGTATTTGAAGCTGCGAGAAGTTGTCGAGGAGGAAGGGAGATACTTGCTGCCAAGCGACCTTGTTTGTGAACTGAAGCCACCTGTAGGGTGTGGGTCGCCTCTGCTATCAAGGCTGCCAGCAGGCTAGGAAGGGGCTTCCAAACAAGGGTCCCAAAGAGTTGTGAGCAGAGCAGAACCAACAAAATGAGTGCCCCCTCAGCGTCATTACTGCTTTGACCTGGAACATATAGACTTTATAGATCTGTCGTGGCTGGTACAGAATTCAGTCTTTGCAATTGACCGTGATGTTTTCAAACTGTGTTCAATGGTATTAACATGTATTTTAAGCCACACGCGCGCGCGTGTGTGTGTGTGTGTGAGTGTGTACATTTGTGAGTGTGTACATTTGTGTGTGTGCATGGCAGGCATGAAGGTGGGAATAAGGGCTGGGTGAGGCTGGCTCAAATAATGATGGAAGCTGGATTAAAGAAAGTTAAAAATGCTTATCTCTTGTCTCCAAGAAAGTTGCCATTATTGAACAGGATACCCTCTTCAGGTGTGTGTGATGTGCTAATGGTAGCATTTCACAAAATCAGTGTAAGAAATGCCAAGTCGGAAGAACCAGCTGGACTGGTGTCCAGGTTCTGGCCACCTCCACCTTCTCCCACCTTGAGAGTAAACCTCTCGGAGGCTTGAGAGAAGATGGTGTGCTCTGACCAGAGCCCACTTCACCTGGAATCAGGGCTCAGAGGCCAGAGCCGGCCTTCCCCAGCCTGTGCAGGCGGTGGTCAGAGAAGCCGGAGGAGAACACAAACGGGAAACACTGCTCCCAGGCAGCTCCATCGGCCTGGGTCTGCTCCCACCGTGGAGCCCAGGAGGCCATGGCTCATCCTGGGGTGGGTGGTCAGGGGGAACGTCGTCTAAGGAGGCCGAGTCCTGGCAGGCTGCCGGGCGGTACACACACTGCCCTTGGACCTCGCTTCAATCTAGTATCCACTTTCCTATTAAAATTTCACTGATAAACCAAATGCATATTTGAGCTTTTTCTCCTGAATAGAAGTCCTCTGGAGCTACTTGAAATGTGTTTACCCTGCCTTGTTCTCACAGGTACTGATGACAGCAAATAGTTCAATTAAGAAAAATATGTGTAGAGTATATGTGTAAGAATTAAAAATAGGTTGGACCATCATCAAAGAATGTACAAACAATAACAGGTGGAGAGGGAGTGTTTGGAGAAAAGGGCTGTGTTGGTGGGAATGCAAATTGGTGTAACCTTTGTGGAGAACACTACTGAGTTTCCTTAAAAAACTAAATACAGAGTGACCATATGATCTCGCAATGCCACTCCTGGGCAGAGCTCCAGAGAAAACCATAACTTGAAAAGGTACATGCACCCCCAATACTCCGTGCAGTACTATAATAGCCAAGGCATGAAAGCAACCTAGACGTCCATCAAAGGACGAAGATGTGGGATGTACACACAGGAGGGCGTATTCATGCGAAGGGACTGAATCATGCTGTTCGCAGTGACATAGGCAGACCTAGACTGCCACACTCAGTGAGATAAGCCAGAAAAAGGAAGACAAATACCATATAATGTCGTTTATATGTGGGATCTAAATAAGATGGTGCAAAGGGACTTATTTACAAATCAGAAGTAGTCACAGATGTAGAAAACAGAGACATATATTTAAAGAAACAACTGATCAGGACTTCCTGTTCAGCTCAGGGGACTCTACTCAATATTCTGCAATGACCTATATGGGAAAAGAATCTAAAAGAGAATGGAGATATATATATATGTGCGTATATAACTGAATCACTTCCCTGTATACCTGAAATGAATGCAACACTGTACGTCAACTAGACTCTAATTTAAAAAAGAAAAACAGGCTGGAGACAAACTCTGAAGCCCTTCCGTGGGAGGAGGGACGTGGGTCGCAGAGAGTCCCTTGGAAACTGGTACATCCTGGAATGCTCCCAAGCCAGCACCCCCAAGGAGAGGGGTCCCCCACCCCAAGGATGGAGGCCAGGGGCGGGTCTCTGTCCCCGGAGGAGGAGGCAGGCAGGAGTCCCCTCGGCTCTGGGGAGCTGTGAGCTCTGCAGACCCTGCAGCAGCCAAGGCCAGCATCCTGTGTGTGTGCCCGACACCAATGCGGTGAACGAACACTCTACAGCATTCCTGAGATGAAAGCCCTCATTTGGATGGATGATCCAATACACAGGGCTAGAACCAGCCGCAAACTCAGCTGTGTGAACTGGAGCACGTCAAAGCCTAGGGAACCTTGGAACAGGCTACCCAAGACTGATGTTTCAGACATGCCGAGTTCCATGTCTTCCGTGGGAGGTAACATGCTGACTTCATCAGAGCAGGAGCTGGTCCAGGAGCAAGACAATTCCAGACACAGAGGAGGCCTTGAGCCTAATTAGTCTCGTGACGTCATAGCTCAGCTGGTAAAGAATCTGCCTGCAATGCAGGAGACCCCGGCCTGATTCCTGGGTCAGGAAAATCCCCCGGAGCAGGGACAGGCTACCCACTTCAGGATTCTTGGGCTTCCCTGGTGGCTCAGCTGGTAAAGGATCCGCCTCCAATGCGGGAGACCTGGGTTCGATCCCTGGGTTGGTAAGAGCCCCAGGAGAAGGGAAAGGCTGCCCACTCCAGTGTTCTGTCCTGGAGAATTCCATGGACTGTATAGTCCAGGGGGTCGCAAAGAGTCAGACATGACTGAGCGACTTTCACCTTCAGCCCCGGTCACACACAGTCCTGGCCATGAAGGAAGTTTCTCTTTCCCAGACCTTGATGATACCCCAAAGCACATGGGTTCTGGGGAAGGGAACCGGTCAGACAGCACTTCTGTCATCACTGGAGTCCCGGTTCCTGGGATGCCCATGTGGGCCCACTGCTTCTCCCGAAAGACCAATCTCTGCACATGCATTCCTGGGCGGGGCTGGCCCCCAGGGCCTGTCAGACTGCCAATTCTCACATTTCCTTCCAAACTAGACCCTCAGAGAAGAACTGGGAGTTAGTTCTTTTATTTTTTTAATTCACACTTTATTTTTTGGCACTTCCACTGCTTAAAAGACAAATTGCCCTGGGGCAACTTCCATGGGAACAGGATCCCACTAAAGTATTAAACCATCTAATTAACACCTTGCCCTTCACTCACCAATGAACTGAGAGAGGGAAGGTGTGGGGGCCAGGAGAAGGGCCTTCTCGGGTGACCCTGATTCAGACGCAGCACAGGGTCCACCTAAGTGGGGGTTGGTTCCATAAGAAACATTGGTCAGCGGATGTGGCTGACGAGCCTGTTTATAGCATGTGTGTGCACAAGGTACAAGTCATGAAAATGTATGTTTCTACAGAAAGGCCTTGATATTTCAATTTGAAAAGTTAAATCCAAAAATATTTTCCCCGCCTTTACAAAGACTTTATTTTCATGTGTCTCTTGTGAAAATGTGATTTCCTCTTTTTTTCTTATTAATAGCATTACCTTCAGTCACACCGTAAGTATATTTTAAAATGCCATCTTGTTGTGAATGTAGAATTTATACCCACAGATGATATTTCACACGGCTTAGCACAGCGATTTGCAAACTGAGAAGTTAGTTGTTTAAACTTTAAAAAAACTTTCCATTTTTATCGAATGGGAGCCAGCAGGAGCTGGAGGTTCCAGCATAATTTTTCTAGATGGTGAAGCCGGCTTATGGGGATGAATCAACCTCAACCATTTGTCTTAGAGACGTCACCATCCTGTTTATCCCCCTTTCCTGATGCATAGTCTATATATTTCAGTCATGGCTTATAGTTTATAGAAACACAGAGTGCCTCTCATGTTAAAAATATTACCTATATATTACTTGCTCTATTCTTTAAAGTCTTTATCGGATTTGTTGCAATACTGCTTCTCTTTTACGTTTTGGCTTTATGGCCATGAGGCATGTAGGATTTTAACTCCCCAGCCAGGGACTGAGCCCCCACCTCTGTGTTGGACGGTGAAGGCTTAACCGTCGCACCCTGTTTTGTCCTATGTTTCAACTCAGCCAACTTAAGAGCTCCTTGTTACACTTGAAACTGATATTGTAAATCAACTATACTTCAATAATAACTTTGTAAAAAGAGTTCCTATGTACTACAAACATACATGTTCTTTTCAGGAAAAAGTTGGCATTGTTTAAACCCAGAACAATTTCATTATTCTCAAACAGAACCCATGTGCCATTTTTGGTGTTAACTGTAAAGAAGCCTATTTTATCATTAAATCCTTCAGTTTCCTGAAGGCAAAGGCCACTTCCAAACACCTCTTGCACCCAGCCTCCCGAGCACGTGTTCACGGTTCATAAACGCTGGTGGAAGGGGACAGACTGGAAATGAAAACTCTGCCATGGTCCCAGGGTTGGCTGGTGGCTCAGACAGTATCGAACCTGCCTGCTATGCCCGCAGGAGAGGACGTCCGCTCACCGGTCCTAGTGGCCCTGGACCCAGCGCCTCAGGGGCCTCCCTCCAGGCGTGGCTGCGGTGTCCAGGCGTGGCTGTGATGTCCAGGCGTGGCTGCGGTGTCCAGGCGTGGCTGGGATGTCCAGGCAGGGGTGCGGTGTCCAGGCGGGGGTGCGGTGTCCAGGCAGGGGTGCGGTATCCAGGCGTGGCTGTGGTGTCCAGGCAGGGGTGCGGTGTCCAGGCGGGGGTGCGGTGTCCAGGCGTGGCTGCGGTGTCCAGGTGGGGGTATGGTGTCCAGGCGTGGCTGCGGTGTCCAGGCGGGGGTGCGGTGTCCAGGCGTGGCTGCGGTGTCCAGGCGGGGGTGCGGTGTCCAGGCGTGGCTG
>CM035302.1:35847819-35892648 GCA_020226075.1 Hydropotes inermis
GGATGTCCAGGCGGGGGTGCGGTGTCCAGGTGTGGCTGCGGTGTCCAGGCACGGCTGTGATGGTCTCTGAGCCGGCTGGGTGTAAACGCAGGGCGCCAAGCGGGAACGGACCGCTGCGTCGTCAGGCCCTGATCCGGGGCTGGGTTTGGGGTCTTCCCTCGGCAGCTGCAGAGCCCAGCTGAGAGGGGCAGGACCAGGTGCAGGTGTGTGGGTCACCGGTGATGCGGCCTGCTCTCCTCACAAACCCTGGGGGCCCGGGCAGGGTGCGGGCCCCGGGCTTCCCTCCCTTCAGGAGACCACGCAGGCCGAGGCCGAGTGGTCCCATCGACGACACTCCTGAGGCCTCAGAGAAGACGTGGTGGGCTCCTCTGTTGGGCTCCTGGGGATCTCCTGGGCTTTACTTTAGTGGGACCACAATAAATATTATTTCTACATAAAACATCTGCATTTCCAAAGTGAACATTTTTTATCCACTGAGGCCACAGCAGGCGCCGGGTGGTCGCACCCTCCAGGAAGGCTGCCCCAGAGTCTCACCCCGTCTTCTGGAGCCTGTGGGCCAGGTCTGTGGACTCTAGGCCTCAACCCAACCCAAGAGAGCTGCCTTGAAGCCGGGGCCTCACACAGAAACTTTGTACTCAGCCCCTTCAGGTTCCAGCGTGCTATCGCTCAATGATTAATGTGTAATGTTTCCCCATCACCTACCTCATCACAGGCACGGTTATAACCACTCAGGACCAATAAACTGCTTCGCATAACTATATAAAAGCCGCACAGCCCAGCAGCCAAAGATGCCGGCTGAGTGGTGTCAGACAAAAGGGAATCACTGCAGATTTTCTAGTTAGCAAATCAAGCATAAAATCATTCCTTGTATGGAGCCTAGAAAGCATCTTTCTTTTTCAGTTTGTCGTATTAACCTGTTAATTATTCATTGCTGTCCTCCGGCCACCCACCTAGTAAATTTTCTTAAAACCAAGAGTGATTAAGTCCTTCGGCCGCTGACTGTCTTCAGGCACAGCAGACAAACGGCAGGTCTGGGAGGATGTCAGGGACACGCACGCCGGGCTGGAGTGAAGGCGTCTGGAACTGAATTGTCTGAGTCTGATCAACAGCTGTAGATGTTCCTTTCGGTTTGAGATGGTCGTTTGAGCTTCCAGAGTTCCAAGCTGGGTGCCCCACTGGGTACCAGGGCTGGAAAGGAGGTGATGGTCCAGATGAGAGGCGGTTGCTAAGGACCCATGAACAGCAAGATGACATCTGATGAAAATGGTTGTCCTTTTCCAAAATGAGAAAACGCGTTTCTCCAAACTGTCTTTTCGACCTTCAGCCTCCTTTTGATCGTTTCTCAATGGGCTCAGTCTTCTCCACGGCTTGAGTTCTCCAGGGGAACCTGGGCCTCCTCACACACGGAGAGGCTTCCAGTGAGTGCTTGCTGGTCACTGCCCACACGCAAAACCGACTCCAAGGGGCGTCCACGCTCTAGGGCAGGGCTGATCTGCCTGGATCACAGAGCCTTCTGCCCAGCTCCACGCCAAAGCCTTTGAGGCTTTCTCTCATCAGTTACGTGGACCTCACAGGCGTCCACTGTTTACAGCATCTGCTAACCTCACCCTCAAGCTCGCAGGTCTGTTCTCTGAGACTGGACACTCTTATTATACATGCTCCCCACTGAGAGCATCAGGAGGAAGCTCCTAATGCTTCCTCCTTTCCCAGCCCCAATTCATTATGATGTTTAAAATCTAGAATTTTCATGAAGTCCAAGGAAACTCTGAATCCATAATAGAATGTTCACTATTTTGTTACACCCAGTTCCATCACCAAGACCCTTGCCCCAAGAGGTCAAAAGAAAAACAACCCCATCTACCAAGCCTGAGGGAGGCAGCCAGGGAAAGCAGCATGATTATGGGAATGTGGAAGTCTTTCCTGGATGCCAAAGAACATCCCAACCAGTAAGCACACCACTGACACTTTGCCAGTAAATATGCATGGAAAATCGAAACTTGTATAATGCCTGGTTCATTGGAAAGATGGTAAGTATTTATTGAGAATGGACTGTTATTAATTATCATCATCACTTAAGTACTGTTGAAGAACTTACATGAACAGATACTTTTGTAAGAAAAACTTGAGAGAGACGCATGTAAGTAAGTAAGCACATAAAATCAACCTATGGTTTTGGGAGCTGTCGCCCTTGGAGGAAGTGACGGCAGTGAGTCCCCCGGGGGTCCACACTGGTGGTGGTCTGTCTCTTGGTCTGGGTGCTGGTTACATCGGTGTGTTCAGTTTGTGAAAATTCACCAAACTGTACACATATAATTGTACCTTTTCTGTCTTTATGTTGTAGTTCAATAAAAAGTTCTAAAAACATAGCATCTATCTCAGTTGAGGAGCATTGGGAATTATTTATCACTCTCTTGCTTTTTAATAGAAAAACATCCTCAACCATAAGTTATGAAACCAGGTTCTAGTACCATTTCTTCAATTAGCCAGCTGTGTGATCCAGGACAAGTCACTGACCTTGCTGTCTAGTCTTGCTTTTCTCAATTTCTCAGGAGGAATTTGATCTAGAATCATTTCAACCTTATGGTCCTCCTCACCCCCAAGCGCTCCAGGGCCTTTTGTCTGTGGAAACACTTTAGCCAAGAATAAGATTAATCAGAGAAGTGAGAAAATGCAGAAGCAAAGAAAAGCAGTCTAACAAGACTAAATAATGTAGTTTAGTCATTGTCGTTTAGTCGATAACTTGCGTCGGACTCTGCCTGCCAGGCTCGTCTGTCCATGGATTTCCTCAGGCAAGAGTACTGGGGTGGGGCTGTTACTTCCTTCTCCCGGGGATCTTCCCAACGCGGGGATCGACCCCACGTCTTCTGCTTGGCAGGGAGATTCTTTACCACTGAGCCGTTAGGGAAGCCCTGAACTGAATCAGTTGTTCTTAAAACAGTCAAGACGATGCGGGTCAGACCACCAGTGACGCCAGGGCGGACTGTGCCCTTCTGCATGGGGCCCTTCCCTGCGTCCACACGGCCCTGGAGCTCCGCCTCAGAAGCTCTCGCCCACTGACCCTCAGCGGCAAGGCGGTCGGGGGGCTAGGGGTGGGAGCCGGCCTTTGGAGCGGAGCCGCACGCCCCGCTGGGTTCCAGCATCCAGAACAAAGCAAGCTTTCCTTCTCACCAGCCTTGCCTGCTTTCTGACTTTTGACCCGCGAGCTGCTGTCGCCAGTTTGGTGACACAATGACCCTGGTCCCCGAGGCCACGCTGGAGCGAGGCCCCTTCCCCGGAGGGACTTCTGGGCGGAGCTGGGACCCCACCGCCTGCGCCCCTCGCCGAGCCCCCGGGCGCCCATCGTCACCGGCAGAGCCCCCAGTCCCTGCGTCACGGAGCGCGGCAGCCTCAGCGCCGCAAGCCAGCGCGGGCCTGCGCTCGTCCCGCCGCGCCGGCCTCAGCCGGCCTCCCCGGCCGCGGCCCTGTCCTCGCCCGGCCGCTTAAGCTGGGAAACGCCGGTGCCGAGGCCTCAGGTCTTCGCTTTCCCCCGGCCGCTCGCTCGCGTCGGCCGGGACCCGGGCCTCCCCTGCCGGCAGACTCTACTGTCTGAGCCACGGGGGAGGCCTGCTTGTGGCTTTCTTGTTTTATTTTTCGTAAGGAAATGAGGGAGGAGCGGTGAAGGAGCGCCGCACGACAGTCCGACGGACGTTCTGCCGGAAATAAGAGGCGGATCGCGGAGCCAGAGCGAGGCGGGCCGGCGTCACCTGCCGGGGCATCCCTGGGGAGCTCGGGTGCGGGTGGGCGCCCGCCCTGCCCGCCAGGGGGCGCCGTGCAGCCGCCCGGCCCCCGCGGTCCCCGAGGTGCCGGCTCCCCGCCCGACCGACGGAGGGGACAGGAGGCGCCGCCCTCCTGCCCGCCTCCGGGCCGGGGCGCCGAGCCCCCGCGGGGGAGAGGGGAACCCGCCGCTGCCGCAGACCCAGGCTCCTCCCCTGCCGCCATCACAGACCCTGCTGAAACCCGAGGCGGTTCAAGTGCCGGCGTGGGAGGAAGCGCTGAACCCTCTGGGGAAGGGTCTCTGCCTGGGAGGAGCAAGGCAGGTTTTTGCACGTGTGCGCCTGAGAAAAGGCATCTAAGGTGAATTTTGAGCACAGGGGGAGGAAAGGAATTTTGATAAAGCCAGCGATCACTGCTGAGGTGTGGAGATTATGATATTTATATGCAATATATTTAAAAGTTTATGTCATACCGGGGGAACTTATACTGTAATTTGGGGAGAGAAGGGGTGGGGGCAAGGATGAGTCAGGACTGACTCACCCAGGGTCCAGCAGGCCTGGCTAAGGTGTTGAAAATAAAAATGGTAAGCGCTGTCCAGTCGTGAGTAGAGGAGGCAGTGTGTGAGTCTGATTCTTCAAGGATGGTCATTGGGTCAGAAGCCACCAGAGGCCACAGATAGTGTGGGGCTGGAAGACTTCCCAGAAGCAAGGCCAACGGGGCCGGTGCCTGAAGGAGGCGGCGGTGGGTGTGGGTTAGGCCGGGGCAGCCGGCGGGTGCGTGGCGGGTGGGGGGGGTGCTCCCCATGGGAGATGATGCTGGAGATAGAGGCCTGTCCAGGGGCGGGTGAGTGACTGCCGGGAGCTGGGCCCAGAGTCCAGGGCGGTCACAGGCGCTGTCTGCAGGCGCTGGGGGGCAGAGGCCTGCAGGGGAGGCCAGGCCCCTGGAGGGGGTGCTGGAGGCTGAGGGGTGGGGGTGGGTCCGGGGCAGGGAAAGGGTCAGTAGACCCGTGGAGGGCTTGGCTGAGCCGCCACCAGGAAATGCGAGGACAGGGAAGGCGGAGGCGTCTCCCCCGGGAGCTCTGGGCCGAGCGGTGCTGACGGTGACAGGCACCTCACTCTGCTGTTTGGCTAAATGTCAGTGGAGATGCTACTATTGTCGTGTTCTTTCATGGCGTCCAGGGGGCACTGGGATTCCACGATGTCACTTGTCATGAGCTGCAATGACAACGACAATCAGTGATGCTTACTCCCAGAAATTCTTTTCAGAAGTGTACTTTATATGCTGTTAGCTAGGTAAGTGAGCTGCTGCAAGAGCAGACATGACATGACTTTAAAACCCGTGCTCGACTCCCACCAGCCACATGGCCCAACGCTGGGGAGCTTTCCAAAATGCGGATGTCCAGGCTCCACTCCAGGCTGAGCCCCTGGGTCAGAGGTCAGGAGAGAAAAACCCAGTGCTCTCCCGCAGCCATAAGGATGGGATGAGGAAGCCTCGTAACTGGTCACGGACTCAGCGCGGCAGTGGTGATGGCTCTGTGGAGGGCCCACCGTGTCCCCGGGATGAGGGGCTGCCCTGCGGCCCACACGGCTATCCCCCAACAGCTGGGTCCCCCCGACGCTTGGCCAGGCGTCTGGAGGCGGTGGACGCAGCACCTCGCGTGAACGTGTCCTGCCTGTTCCATCCGCAAACGTCGCCTCCCCGCAGATGGATGGACAGAGACCTGCCTGTGAGCTGAGAGGAAGCCATGGAGACAGACTTTGCAGGTAGATGAATGTGTCAGACTTTTAGTCCAGTATTTGAAAGATAAAACCACGAAGCCTGGGCCCAGGAGCTGGAAGGCAGGCGGTTAAAGGAGCAGGGAGATGGGAGATGAACTCAGATTATGGGGTGGGGGGGCCTGGAAAGGGCTGTGTGACTGGGGAGGGGGTTCTGAGAGCCTGTTTGGAGGAGGCTGGTGGGGGGGAGCTCAGAGATGTGGAGAAGCATGACCTGGGCCTGGAAGGGGGCTCAGGAGGGAAAAAAAAATCTCCGTTTCTGATCTGGATGTGAAACTAGAAGAGACTGCCAAACCCCTGAGTCCTTTTTAAGCCTCTCATTCCATGTGATTTATTTTGTCATCCTCTCTGACTAGTACACTGGGTAACGCGCCTCACTCCTGACTACATAAACCTGGCTGGGGTCAGGGTGAGGGTGAGGGTCTCCCGAGGCCCAATGCCTCAACTCGAGGAGAAGTTTCCAGGCCCCTGGAGGGTGGGGTGTGAAGTGACGGGCCGTTCTCACTGAAGGCCGCCCTCCTGGCTTCCGGGGGCCCCCGGCCCATCCACAGAAAGCCCGTCCTGCGGGGTCCCTGACTGGTCACTGTCGCCACGACCAGCAGAGAACACCTGCCGTC
The DNA here is from genome assembly GCA_020226075.1 of Hydropotes inermis. Lineage (NCBI taxonomy): Eukaryota > Metazoa > Chordata > Mammalia > Artiodactyla > Cervidae > Hydropotes > Hydropotes inermis. The sequence goes on from CM035302.1 coordinate 35,853,965, forward strand.
GGTCAGGGGCGGTGTCCCTGGGCTCGCCTGTGTTCCTCACCTGTGACCCACGCGGATACTCATTTACATGTCACCTAGAGAACTATTCTCTTCTAAAGACTGGCAAGCCCCCTTCCATCAAATAGTGACTGTTAGGTTGTCTGCATTCTCTCTTCTCACCTGGGCTGCCAGTAAATTCAGGACTCGTTTCAGACGGTGATGGTGACTCCTGCACCCATGAGCCTAGATTATTGCCACACACACTTTCTCTTTATTATTATGTGCTTGTAACTTCATTTCTACACTTACCATTTTATTTTAGATACACATTTAATTTTTAGGAAATGTTTAACCGTACATTAATGACATTTGTACATTTTATTTTTGAAAATCTTTTCCTAGTGAGTAACTCTGAGCAAGTAGTAAAATTGTGCCTTTGTTCCTGAGCCCTGGGAGGTGGATAAGAGACTTACAATTTTTGGATCCAGTCTAATCGAGGCTCATAATTTCCCCACTGGTGTTTAGAGATGGACGGAACCACTGCATTTAACCTTAGTCTGAGGTGTTCATTCTTATTTCACTGTGCACAGTGCTTGATGTGCGTGCTCAGTCGCTCACACTGTGTCCACTCTTTGTGAGCCATGGACGGTAGCCCGCCAGGCTCCTCTGTCCGTGGGGTTCTCCGGGCTAGGGTACTGGAGTGGGTTGCCCTGCCCTCCTCCAGGGGGTCTTTCTGACCCAGGGACTGAACCAGCACCTGCTGCATCTCCTGCGTTGGCAGGCGGGTTCTTTACAGCTGACCCACCTGGGAAGTCTGTACAGTGCTCTATAGTGTTTTATAACCCACAGTGTTTTTTCAAAAAAATTCTAAGCATTATATATATATATATATATATATATATATATATATATATTATCTTTTTCAGATTCTTTCCTTTATAGGTTATTTTAAAATATTGAGTATATTTCCCTGTGCTATACAGTAGGTCCTTGTTGTTCTTTTACTTTATATGTAATAGTTTGTATATGTTGTTCTACTTTATGTGGTAACAGGGTGTATGTGTTATTCTCAAACTCCTAATTTATCTCTCCTCTGCTTTTTCCCTTTGAATAACATCTTGTCTAAATGATTCCTTATGAAGGAGGAACATTTCTATTTTGCAAATAGAGTACTATGCTCAAGATTAAGTCCTTTACTTTCTGCTACAATTCAGCCTTCCCAGAGCAACACTGGTGTGACCCAGGGGCCCCCGCTCACCCCTGCCCCAGCCCAGGGCCCAGGAGGGAGCAAGAGCCCTGTTGTCTCTGCGCCAGCATCAAGGTACCCGAACACACACCCAGGTTGAAGGGCGCAGGCCAAGCTCAGAGGATGAGCAGGAAAGAAAAGGCCTGAGTGCCACAGGCCCCCTTCCAGGAGCAGCCGGCCAGCAGGCGGGAGCGTGCCGTCCAGTGGGAGCCTTCAGCGGCCCCGGCAGCCGCTCTTCAGCTGGCTGCCCGGCCCGGGCCCTCGTCCCCTGGACCCGAAGCCCTCCCGTCGCCCGAGGGGCTGGGGCTCCTCCATGCTTTTCCTTGAGCAGCAAGCAATAGCCGCAAACAGCAAGGAGCTCAGCCTTCCACCAGAGCCCGGGGTGCCTTGGCCTCCGACTCCGGACCTCACGGAGACACAGGGCCCTCCCGTGGCTTCTCAGCCTGGAATCAGGAGAAGGGGCGGCTGTAGTCTGATGTTCCCAGCCGGGCCCCTCTGCCCACGTTCGTGCGTTTCTGCGAGTCCACTGGGTTTCTACAGGCAGAGTGTCCCCAGCTCCAGCAACCAGGCCCAGGAGGACCAAGCACTGCCAGCCACAGTACTGAGCAGGGGGCACACACAAAAACCAGCGTCAGGAAGTGTGCGTCCCGTGGCCACGGGCACAGCCCGGACAAGCCTGAGGGGTCTGTGTTGAGGGCAGGAAGGCGCTCAAGGTCGAGGAGGCCTGTGAGCAAAGCTCTAGAGGCCACAGTGCCTTGGAGAGGGGCCGGGCGGCCCCCTGGAAGGTGGAAGGGGCTGCAGGACACACCTCGGAAACTCAGCCTTGGGAGGGTCACAGGGCCTGCCAGACAGGTTTGCTTCAGGGCTGGAGGAGGGCAGGCAGGCACACGGCCACAGGATGCATGGAGAGGGGCCTGGAGAAGAGCAGGGACCGAGGCGGGGGAGGAGGAGAGCTGGGCTGAAAGGAGAAAAGAGAAGACACGGGGGGCCCTGTCTGAGAGGTTCCAGGGTGGGGTGTCTCCAGAAGACAGCTGGGCTCAGAGAATGCCCGTGCCTGCATTACTGGCGTCAGACGAGGGAGCAGGATGGACCTACCTGCCAGAGAGGCAGGCAGAGGCCAGGAGACAGGTGGGTCCGCGGCCAGGCTCATGTGTCACCAGCCCCATGTGTCAAGTCCCGTTGGAAGTAACTTGCATCTGTTGTCATCAGTGGCCTCCGACAAGCCAGTGTGATGACGTTTGTGTGTGTGATCCACGTGGGTGGAGTGAAGTATTTGGACAAGAGTTAGGTCCATAAAATAACTGCATTTATTTAGAAACTCATACCCTTTAAGCTTCAAGACACAGAGAGCCTCGTCTGGCTTTGTCCCTCACTGACTCTGGGAGGCAGTCACTGACTTGCCAGGGCGTCAGTTTGCCCATTTGCAAAGTGCTGGCATTGGGCTGCATCTTTTCAGCGACTTTCGAGTTCTTAACAACAACCCCCAACAAGCCTAGGCTATTGACCCGTGACTCTAGGCAAGTTCCTAGTGGCTGGTGGTATCCTGAGTTTATAACTCTTTTGTATCTGAAATGAATTGATTCCTCCACCTACACTCTGCATCTCCACTGATGAGATGGTGGACTGAAGAATCTTATAAGATAGAAAAAACGTCATGTAAAAGTGAAACCGCGTTGAAGCAGTCGTAAAAAATCAACCGCAGACCCCGAGGCGTCTCCGGGAACGCTCGCCTGCTCTGGGGCCGCCCCGGGCCCACCCACCGCGGGGCTGGTCGCCTCACAGCTTCGTCTGTGCCACCCCCTCCTCGGCAGGCTCTGTCCGCGCTGCGGCCCGCGGCCCGTCCGCCTTCCTGGACTCCAGGTACTCGACGGCCCCGTAGGCGGTCACGGCGGCGCCCAGGACGCCCAGGAGGATGCAGAGCTTGACGCTGACGCACAGAAACGTGCTGTATCCGAAGGCGATGACGAAGCCCAGGGCTTCCCAGAGGCGGTAGTTGGCGAAGGCGGCCTCCTTGTTCTTCTCGAACAGAACCCCGAAGAGAGCTGCAGGCAGAGGTGGAAACGCCGCTGTGATTCCGGCAGAGAACGCAGCCACTTCCCCGAGGCCCAGGTACCCGCCCCAGGAAATCAGAAGAGTTTCATGGCGTGGACGGTAACCAGTCCGGTGAGCGGGCCTCTCGCAGAGAAGCACCATCGCGTGGGCTAGGAAGGGAATGGATGAGACTGACCTCCAGAGGGGCCGTGACCCGCCCCGTACCTCGCAGGTCAGGAAAGCAAGGCTGGGAGACGGGACCTGAGGAGATGGGGGTGAGGGGCCCCTCTGCAGGGTCCACGGTGGGCCAGCCGTGTGCTGTCCCCCCCGCTCAGCACGACGACAAAGGCCCTGCATGCTGGGGTCTTCCTCCCTGAAACCAGCCCAGTGATGAGAAGACATCAGACAAGCCTGAATTAAGGGGCAGTCTACACAACCCCTGACCCATATTCTCCAAAAGGGCCACGGCATCAAAGCAAAGCAGAGAGGCTGGCACAGACCAAAAAGCAGACACGGTGGCTGCATGTAACGTGGCCGCCTGCCTGGGGGTCTCGGAGCACATAGAGAAAGGGGGGGAAAGCTGGGAAAATGGAATAAAATCTGAAGTTCCGTTATTTCTCAATGTTAATCCCTCGGTTTCGACAAATGTACCACAGGTTTGTAAGATGTTCACATTAAGGAAGCATCGATCTAGGATTATTATAAAACAAAAAGAAGACAAGCCTGCTCGCCGCCCGACCTGGCCAAGGTCCCAGGTGAAAGTGACCAGCTGCGGACTCCTGTGCTCAGAGGCCGGGACGATGACAAGTCTTGTTTGGTTGGAAACGACAGGATTCGTGAACCGGGCATGTAAGAGAGGACAGATTTTCTGAATTCATCAGCATGAAGACAGCCCCTTCGGTGGCTGATGAGGCAAAAGGGTATCTCAAGGCCAGACTTTCTGTGTTGTCTCAGATTCAGGAGTTGGCCCGCAAGTGTTGCCATGGCAACAGCACTGTCAGGGTGGATGAGCGGAGAGCAGCCAAGATGAATGGCTCCACAGGCCGGAGGGCTCCCGGAGCCCAGTGGGAACCCGGAGCGGGGAGAGGCAGGTTCTGCCCCAGGAAGGAGGGGCTGGGATAGTCCCGCCCCGCTGTAGCAATCAGCTTTTCCATTGAGAAGTGGTGACTGCAAAGGAGGGTTACGCTGTATGCAATTGTATTCCGTCTCATTAACTAGGAATGTACCTGACTCATGTCTTTTCTTAACAGACACATTCAGGGAGAATAGCATTAGAAATCCAACTTGCTACTGAAACAGCAGAAGTGAGAGAGCTGGTCTTGGTAGGTGGCAAAAGCTACACAAAATGTGCGGTTTTTGAAAACACAGAGACAGTGTGGATGGACCACGCTGCAGGGAGGTGGAGCCAGCCTGCAGGGAGCTCTGTTATTAACACAGCCCTCCTGGTCAAGATGGTTAAGAAGGTCACAAATCATAGACGGGAAGAACAGTTTCCCTCCAAGAACTGATTTTTACTGAAAAAAAAAAAAAAAAAAACCTTACTTTTAATTTGAACAAAAAGACAGAAATAGTTCATTTTAAATTGGTATTCTTATTCAAGAAGGCCTTTACCTAAGTCTTTCACCGGACTTCATGCAGCTGCTCAACCTAACAAAGGCTCAGCCTGACAGTCTCTCGTGTCTGTGGAAAGGAAGGGAGACTTGGAGCAATTACTCCCAGGGGAGAGAGAAAACCAAACAGATTTACCGCGAGCCTTCTGAACACCTGGCGATTGTTGTACACTGTGCACAGCTGTGCATCCCAGGCCCTGACCTGACTTCTAAGTGTAAACACTTCAAAAAACTCCCTGAGCTCAGGGAAGTCAGTTAATCAGAGAGCAAGTCGGCAGAAGCACCGGGGTGTAAACCGTGGGGGTCCCTCGCCCCTCCACGGGGACGTGGAGACGCTCTCTCCAGACGATCGCTGGCTGAAGTGCCTAAGAGTCCTGCCGGGACTGTGGGGACCTCTCACTGGCTTACAGTCCAGAGGCCGAGAAAAGCGAGCGTGGTTGCTGGTTGTCTCCTCTGCCGACTCAGGCATTTCCTCTGTTGAGCAACAGCCCCACCTGCGGCTAATCTGTCACCGCTTCCACCGGCTGCCCTTTGTTCCAAACACAGCAGTCTGTGGCGCTGAGCCGAGCACAGCTCTGTCCCCTGGCTCAGAACTCCAGGAGCGCCTCCTGCGTCGTGGAGGCAGGAGAAAGACTGTGAAACTCAAACCCCTTGATTCCAACGGCGTCGGATTTGCTCGGGGATGTTCCCCCGCTGTTTCACAGGCCGGCACGACTGAGGTGCTAAGGAGGGCTGTCCTGGGATGCCGAAGCCCCGTGTGTGGTGTCCCTGGGTGCAGGGACTGCAGCCAGGCCCCCGTACCTGGAAACGGCGGCTGCTGGCTTGTTTGTCGCTGGGCATGACCCAGTTTCCAGTCCCAGGTTCTTCCCTGACGTGGGCTGGACAGTGGGTAGTGTTTCCAAGAGGAGAAGCTCCCTTCTGAGCTGGATCCGCCCCCGGGGCCCTGGCTCACCCATCGGTGGCTTGTCGGCCCAGAGATGGCTCACCTCCTGGGGCCTCGACACTCCCGCCCTCCAGCCAGGGCCATCGATGGGTCCTGGGAGACCCTGCCCTCCTGAGTCCCTCACTGCTCCAGCCCAGGCCTCTGCAGGCGCCTCACTGCTGCTGGGTGAGGTGCCATGGGGATGATGCCACCCGCTGGGTTACATCATGAGCGAATCCTCACGGGATTAACCTGCCGGCCACAGCCAATGACCTCTGTAACATTAGGGCATCCCTGGCTGTGGCTCCTCCAGGAAGCCAGGACTCTCAGGCCTGAACTTAACTCCTTTCCCCAGAGTGGTAGTCTTCGTGTCCTTCATGCCAACTGCCTTCTCACACTTTTCAAAGAAAGGGGACCCCTCTCCCCCAGCCTGGGTGCCCCTCAGTCCCCCTGACCCCACACGCCCTCCTTGGGCGCCCTCCCCGCCTCTCAGCTGTCCTCTGCTTCCTGTGCCCCTTCTCTCCTCACAGCCCTTCACTCTGCATCAAAAATTAATAATCAGATTTTCTCTTCTTGGACTCCAAAATCACTGCAGATGGTGATTGTAGCCATGAAATTAGAAGATGCTTGCTTCTTGGAAAAAAAGCTATGACAAACCTAGACAGCATATTAAAAAGAAGAGACATCACTTTGCCAACAAAGGTCCATCTAGTCAAAGCTATGATTTTTCCAGTAGTCATGTATGGATGTGAGAGCTAAACCATAAAGAAACCTGAGCGCTGAAGAATTGATGCTTTTGAACTGTGGTTTTGAAGAAGACTCTTGAGAGTCCTTGGACTGCAAGGATATCCAACCAGTCCATCCTAAAAGAAATTAACCCTGAAGACTGATTGGAAGGACTGAAGCTGAAGCTGAAGCTCCAATACTTTGTGCATCTGATGTGAAGAGCTGACTCATTGGAAAAGACCCTGATGCTGGGAAAGATTGAGGGCAGGAGGAGAAGAGGGCAGAAGAGGATGATATGGTTGGATGGCATCACTGATTCAATGAACATGAACTTGGGCAAACTCTGGGAGATGGTGAGGGATAGGGAGGCCTGGTGTGGTGCAGTCCATGGGGTCTCAAAGAGTCGGACATGACTGAGCGACTTAACAATAACATTACCGCTGCATACGCCCAAGACAACCCCTTTCAGGGCTGGGTCCCCCTGATCGGGGTCCTCTGTCCTGTTCAAGCCCAAGCCAAGCGCTTCAGCGGACGCCTCCAACCCTGCTGTCTGTGGGCTTGCCGGCTGCCTCCAGCCCTGGGGGTCCTGCTCCCAGCCCGGCCCCAGGGTCGCCAGGCCCCGGCCTGTCCTGGCCTCCTTTCCTCCCTGCGTCCGGCAGCGCCACCGCTCAGCCGCTTACCACGTCCCTCTGCGCGGCAAACCCCTGCACAGCCCCACGTCGCCCGCGTTGCGGCCGCAGCTCACCCTACCCCCGTCCCCAGCTGTAAACCCCTGCTGTTGCTTCCGCAGGGGCTGAGTGAACCCGGCCCCTTCACCAGGCAAGTCGGCCCCAGATGGGCCAGCCGCCGCCCTTCCCTTCAGCACTGTAGCCAGCCTGTCCTCACAGTTCCCCCTAAACACAGAGGCTGAAACCCCCAGGGGACGGTGTTGGGAGGTGGTCTCTGGGAGCGATGAGGTTGTGGGGGGAGCCCTTGGGGTTAGAGTGCCCTTGTGAAGGGGACGCCCGATGCCCCCCCCCCCCACCCCCCCCATCCCCGCCCCTGCATCCACCGAAGACTCAGTGAGATGTTTATGAGCCGGGAGGCGGGCCCTGCAGACCCCGGATCCGCCTGCCTTCATCCCCGACACTCACCCCCAGAACAATGAGCAGGATAGGTCTCCTGTTTACAAGCCCCACCCCTGGCTGCGGGGCGCTGTTATGGAGACGGCTCCCTCCCGACCTCCCCCAGGCTCCCCGCTGCCCAGAGGACAATCAAAGGGGAAGCCACTGCCACTCGGGCTTGGCCCCAGGATGAAGCCGCGACTGACCCCCCCCACCCCCTAGCTCAGCTCTCCCCGCCCAACAAGGGATGTTGCCATGGTAACCTGTAAGGTTGGCTCCCCCCAAACCCCCGCCTCAGCAGGCAGAAGCTCTTCTGCCCAGACATCACGGGCAGGACACTGCTCTGCCCAGAGGAGCTCTTCCGGGGGGACCCACGACGGGACGGTCACATTAGCAAGGACAGCTGCATGCTCGGTTGCCTTTTATCCCGGGCATCATGCATCCAAGTCTGCAGGAGGAAGTAGGGCCCGCCCTCCAGCCCCTGCCCCTTGACGCGAGTCTCCCCATCTCCCTCAGGGACCCTGCGCCCTCCGCAGCTGGCCAAGCTGGGGCCCCGAGCTGGCCAGCCGTGCGCCAGGCACTCACCGTTGTTCTGTGTCTGCCACACCGCGTCGGCCATGCCCCAGAGGCCGGGGAACACGAAGAACACAGGCAGCTGGCTGGGGTGCGGCTTCCACAGCAGGAGGGCGACAATGCAGGCCAGCTGGGTCACGGCCCCTGTGGGCAGGGGAGGGGGGCTCCTCTCAGACCCTCGGAGCCGCCGGCAGAGCCGCGGGACCCCCTGCTCCCTAGACTACAGCCGCATGCTTTCTCCCGTGCCTTTGACGTGACCCGTATGGGCTGGTGGCTGCTGGGGGTCACCCCCGCAGGTGCGGGCCTCTGCCCGGCTGTGGCCTCCACAGGGGCAAGGGCGGGGGCCTTGGGGTGACACACCTCTGCGTCTTAGAGCAAAGTGTCATCTTGCTGGGCAGAGGAGGCCCCAGATTGTGGGGGCTCAGGGTGGGAGAGACTGGGCTTCTTCAGGGAGACTGGTGAGACCCCTGCCTCTCACTGAGTGGGGGGCGTGGGAAGGGGAGGGGAACAGGGCCACCCAGCCTGGGAGCTGGGCCTTCCAAACAGGACGGGGAGGCAGGGGCTGAGGGCAGGGCCTCCTCGCTCCTCCCGGCTTTGTCCTCATGGCCTGAGGTCTCGGCTTCGTGAGTCTGCAGACCCTGTGATGCCCCCCAGACAGAGGGGACAGAGCAGCCTGGGACCCTCCGGGGTTTCCCAGGGCTCTGTGACCTTGGGCAAGTTACTAGGCGTCTCTGTTCCTCAATATAAAACGAATGACTCTAGCTGTCTCCATGAACACCTTCACTTCTCACTGTCACCTTGTGTCCGCTGCTCCCTGGTCCCCCAGGGCAAGCAGAAGGGTCTGCGTGTTTAGACAGCCAGCTGCATCCGGTGCGTGAACTGAGATCTCCTCCTTCTGGGAGGCTCCCTGCCTCCCGCCTGACCCCTGCCCGCCCACTCTTTGTGCCTCCAGCGACCCCCCCCTCCTCACCCCAACCCCCAGCCGGATGGGCCCCACCCAGCACCCGCCTACCTAGCGCGAAGAGCGGGATCCTGCCGGTGTGCCGGGCCAGCCTCCCGAAGAGCACGGAGCACAGAGCGTCGACGGCCCCAAAGCAGATCATCACGTAGCCCACGAACTGGATCCCCAGGGCGCAGGTGGCATAGGACTGTGGGAGAGAGCAGAGGTCACCTGCGCCGGCCTCGCCCTGCCCGGGGGCCTGGCGTGGGAGCCTCTGCACTCTGGGGGCTCTTCCGAGTCAGGGAATCCAGGCTGTGCTAAGACGCCGTCTGCCGTGTGACCGCTGGCCTGCTGAGCTGGCCTGAAAGCTTGTCCGGGCATTCCGTTCCCGGGGGAGGACAGTGTTGGCGACCCTTCTGAGGGAGAGATAAGAGGGGACCGGCTGCACGACCTCCTCCCCGTGGCCCTGCAGCGCGGGTTGTTACACTACTGTTCAGTCTGAAGTCTTCTCGCGGCAGCGGGCTGTGCCCCTCCTGCCTGTAGGAAGCTGGCTGAGGACAGAGCTGGGGGTGAGCGGGGGGGCTCAGCGGCTTTAGGGCCCTGAAGCTGCCCTGAGTGATACCGTCATGATGCATTCATGTCATCACGCCTGCGCCCAAACCCCGAGAACACACACACCAAGAGCGAGCCCCCGGGGAGACGTGGGACGCAGGGTGATGAGAATGTGTCCGTGTGGGTGTGCCAGTAGTGACAGGCGGACAAATGGACTGTAGACAGTGGGGGAGGCCATGGCCCGGGGGGGTCGGGGTGGGAGGGTACGGGAAATCTCTAATTTCTGCTCAACTGCTCTAAAAAATAAGGTCTTAATAAAAAAGAAAATGGAAGGAACAGGGAGGGAATCTCCATAGAGATGAGAAGAACAGAAAGACCTCCTGCCCCAGACCCGGGAGGTGGGGGGCGGAGGGGCCCCCGGGGACCAGGGCTCAAGGGCTGCGGCTCTCACGCCCACAGAATCAAGACAGACACATCAGGAGGCCCCTGGCTCCCAGAGGGTGCAGGCCCTGCCTGAGCTCACGGGCGGCGGTCCCTGACAAGTCCAAGGGGAGTGACCACGTCCAGACCCAGGGACTGTGCGTCATCCCCGTCGTTCTTGGAAACTCCAGGACTCCAACGGGTCAGTCCTCAGAGCACGGGCCACGGGCAGCCCCGGGCGCCCGAGCATGCAGGGCCGTACACCAAGGGGGGTTTGTGGTCTGTCTGGAACTCAAATCCGTGCCCTGCCTTTTTCCCTGCCAGTCCGGCAGCCCCTCCTGGGAAGGAGCCATGGGGGGGCTGGAGTGGAAGTTCCCCGGAGGAAGAGTGGTGGTCCTCGGGGGCGGGTCTCTCGACACAGGCTGGAGGGTTCAGCCTTGGCCCTGGCTGTCTCCAGCCCCTCCGACACCCAGCTCCTCTCCCACACTCTCTGGGCAGAAACCTTCTCTCTGTCGTCCCTGTCTGTGACATCCCTTCCACGGCATCCCACAGGGCTCTGCAGGACAGAACCCCATCTGGGCAGGGCTCTGGAGACGGGCTCTGGGAGAGACCCTCGATGAAGGTGGCCAGGCAGATATGGGCTCCTCTCCAGCACACCTGAACAAGGACCCCTGAAGAAGGCACAAAGTGGGCAGACAGTGCGGGGGCACGCGGACAGCCAGGGAAAGGGCATCAACTACGCTGAGCCACCTCCGTTTCTAGACTGTAACTCATTATTCAAGAACTAGGTAAGGGCCCAAATAGACCTTTCTCCAGAGAGGACATACAGAGGAGCAAGAGGCTCGTGAAGAGATGCTCAACATTGCTAATTACTAGAGAAACGCAAATCAAAACTACCGCGAGTAACCCCCTCACACCAGTCAGAATGGCCGTCGTCAAAAAGCCTACAAACAATAAATGCTGGAGAGCGTGTGGAGAGAAGGGAATCCCTCTACACTGTAAGAGGGAGTATAAATTAGTACAGCTCCCGTGCAGAACAGTGTGGAGACTTCTTAAACTAAAAATAGAGCTACCTTACGACCCTGCAATCCCACTCCTGGGCAAATATTCAGAGAAGAACATGGCCTCAGAGGATACATGCGCCCTAATGTTCATGGGAGCACTGTCTACAGTTGCCAAGACATGGAGGCAACCTAGATGTCCATCCATAGGTGGATGGATAAAGAAGCGGTACATACGTGCAATGGAATACTACTCAACCATAAAAGGATGAAATGACGTCATTTGTGGCAACATGGATGTGACTAGAGATTATCATACTATGTAAAGTTGGCCAGAGAAACACAAATATCATGTGATAAATGATGCAAATGAAGTCATTTACAAAACAAACAAACTCAAGAGGCTTAGAGAACTAACTTATGGTGATGAGCAGGGGAAGAATGCAGGGAAGGGACAGTTGGGGAGTCTGGGTGAACATGTACACGCTGCTATATTTAAAGTGGATAACCAACAAGGACCCACTGTATAGCACAGGGCACTCTGCTCAGTATTCTGTAATAACCTAACTGGGAAAAGAATTTGAGAGAGAATGTATACATACAGATGTATAACTGAACCACCCCACTGTACACCTAAGGGTAACACAACACTGTAAATCAACTAGACTTTAATGTAGAATTAAAAAAATCTTTAAAAGCTAGGTAATAAGGAATTTCAGTGTTATTTGTAGATTTCGGTGCTTTCTCTATTCTCTAAGACAAGGACTCCGGGTGAGATGCAGGCAGAGTCACTGTGATGACTCCCAAGCAGCTTTGGACCTTTACCTGGAGACATGTCTCAAGCAAGAGGCGTCCCCGGGAAGATCCCAGGCCAGGTGAGCTCACGTCCAGACCCACGGGCAGCTCTGCTGAGGCCTGAAGGGCGGAGTGCAGCCCCGGGGAGAAGCCGCCCGCCAGCCAGCCCCCCTCTTACCCGCGTGTAGTCGCCCGACAGGAAGGCTTGCTCGAACCCGCTGAGCATCGGCAGCAGGATCAGGAGACGCAGGCGCTTGTCTCTGAGCAGCTTAAACGTCGACAGCAAAGTGGACCAGAAAGGGGCCGCCCGCTTCTCGCTGTCACCTTCCGGCCCAGCATCTTTTACGGGTTCCAGAAACACGGCTGTGAGCAGGACAGCCAGGAAGCCGCACCCTGAAAGGACAGGGAGGGGACAGGCTGCCGTGCGGGGCTGCAGGGGCCGCGCACACGCACACGGGCTCCCCGCCTCGCCCTCTGGCCTCCAGCCCCGCTGGCTGCCTCTGGGGCTTCTCTGCCTTCAGGGCCCGCTCATCTCTCCTTCTCTGCTGGTAAATTCCTACTCATCCTTCAGTTCCTGGCTTGGGCACCACCTCCCCATCAGAGCTGCCCTAGAACCCAACTTCCCAAGGAGACGTAGCTACTTGTCAGCTGACAGCTTTGTTCAAAGCACTCATTCTCTCAAATTGTGATTAGTTGGATGTACATCTGGCCTCTAAGGTCACCGACAGCCAGGACCTCATCTGCCTGGTTTCTGGGCCCCACGTCTAGTGCTCACTCTGGTTTGCCAGCGTAAAGAGCCCCCTCGGCACCTCTGATGTGGAAGTGACTTTGAAAGAGACCAGAGTGTTGGTGGTAGCTGATCTCTCCATGGAGACAAGCCGACTGTGCCCACGGCCTCCCGACCTTTGATTCCCAGTGGCATCTGCACTCAGCCCCATAAAATCTGACTCTTATCAGACTCCTGGTCATTAAGGATACAATCCAAGGCCTTCACAGATTCCAGAATTCAAGAATGATAAAGAATATCCTTAAATTTTCTTCAAATGCACACCAAAAAAACAAAAATCTAATCTAAAGGTATGCCCAAAGTAGTGGAGTCATTTAGAAAATTTTCATTTAAATAAGCATCTTAAGGATAAGATATCAAACCAGTCCATCGTAAAGGAAATCAACCCTGAATACTCATTGGAAGGACTGATGCTGAAGTTGAAGCTCCAATACTTTGGCCACCTGATGCGAAGAACTGACTCATTGGAAAAGACCCTGATGCTGGGAAAGACTGAAGGCAGGAGAAGAAGGGGACGACAGAGGATGAGATGGTTGGATGGCATCACCGACTCAATGGACATGAGTTTGAGTAAACTCTAGGAGATGAAGGACTGGGAGGCCTGGCGTGCTGTAGCCTGTGGGGTCGCAAGTAGTCGGACACGACTGAGCGGCTGAACATGAGGATAAGCGCCGTCACAGGGACTCACTCCCCTTGGGCAGCCATCTCTCCACAAACTTCGTGTTCAGCACCATCTGCTGTCCTGTGACCAGCACTGGGAGCCACCAGGCTTCACGGATCCCCAAGGGTGGGCCCCGGGAGACGCCCGCCCAGCCCCAGCCTCTCAGAAGTCATTCAAGTACATGCTTCAGAAAAAGGTGATAAGCCTGGGATTTGGGACTTCCAGATCCAACCAGATGTAGCTGAAACGTGAAGTGTGACATTCACTCAGTCGTGTCTGGCTCTGCCACCCCATGGACTGCAGCCCACCAGGCTCCTCTGTCCATGGGATTCTCCAGGCAAGAACACTGGAGTGGGTTGCCATGCCCTCCTCCAGGGGATCTTCCCAGCCCAGGGATTGGGCCTGGGTCTCCCACATTGCAGGCGGATTCACTGCTGTCTGAGCCACCAGGGAAGCCCTACAAGGATCTGACTCACCAAGGCCGTGGGCCACCTTGGTGCCACCAACAGGGCGGCCACAGCCCCGAGTGGCCCCTGAGCACTTGGAACGGGCCGGCTGTGACCTCGGAAGAGTCATCTTACTTTTGTTAATTAGAATTTCAATAAGCACATGTGATGACCATGGGGCTGGACGGTGCAGACGCGGGGCTGGTTCCATCGTCACACGAGACCTCCAATAGCAGAGGCTGTGCCCTGGGTTTCATGTGGGAAAAGCCCCGGGCACTCACAGCTGAACGCATTCTGAGGGGCGTCTGCAGATAAGCTCAGATCATCCGTGCCCTGGGAAGGCGGTTCTTTTGGCCCGGGAAGGCATTCGCCTTGCTTTGCCCGGGTTCCTGGGGCCGGCACATACCCGTGTAGATGCCCATGAGCGTGTAGATGAGGTCCTGGGAGGGCCGCCTCGTGCTGTTGGTGGACACCGTGGCCATCAGGCAGTCGCTGGCCCCACAGGTCTGCAGCTGCTCCTCCGGGATGGTCCCTGGGGAAGCAGAGAGGCGGGCTGAGGACACGGGGTACTCGTGACAGGAGATGGGACACACGGAAGGAGGCACCGGGGAGAGGAGTGTGGCCATGCGGAGCGTGAGACCCACCACGGGTCAGAGCCAACCACGGGGGCTGCTCCGCCCAGTGTCTCAGCCACGTCTCTCCTCGGAAACATCTATATGCTTGATTTTAAGACACTCCGGACTCATGTGGAATAAATGCTGGCTTATGGTTATATTGCGTTGCTAACTTCATTTAAAGTTTTCCACTTTTCAGAATGATAAATAGGGTACGTTAGACTGGGTGTCAGGACCACTGGGTTCTCAGACTCATCTATAAAGAGACCCGTCTCCGTGGGCGGGTTCATTCATATTGTCTCTGAATGTTGCTTTCTTAGCCATAAAAAGAGAGACATGTGAGTGATCAGTGACTCTCAGTAGACCCACATTGAATCTCTGAAGAAAGGGGACACATGTCACAGACAAGCGTCCTCGGCGTTCCATCGTTCCCATAATACCGTTCCCATGAGACGCCGCAGCACCCCTGTGGCTGGGGAGGTGTCCAGCCCATGGACAAGGCGGCGGCGTGGAGGCTGGAGGCACAGGAAGGTGGAGACGCCTTGCAGGGCTCCCAAAGTGCCTTCCAGCCCTCAAATTCTGTGTCCGGTGACCAGGGAGAGATTAAGCTTACTTGTCTGTATGCCTTTAAAAGTGAACCTGTACACGCCTCCACACCAGTGATGTCAGAGCCTGAACTTTCACTCCAGCTTCGGTTGATTGCTTGCTGATGTAATGATTGGTGTCTATCAACCCTGCGATTTCCCTCTGCAGATGTACTCAGCAAGGATGACATCATGTGAGCAAAAAGGGAGGAAAGATTCTTATTTCTGAAAGCTGGGACTTGAGTGGATGAGCAATACAGAGGACCAAGGCAGAGAGAAATATTCCTGATACCAGGAGAGTTAGCACTTCTTCCCCATTAATGAAGCTTCCTGTGAGAACTGAAGACATGCATATCCTCTGCCTTTGGTTGAAATCTTCAGACAGCAAAGTGTGCAGGCATAAAACAGACACACAATCTGTAACCCTGTCTGAGTGGGGCTGGGCAGAGAAAAAAGTTAAGACCCTGGTCATCAAATGTTCAAATCTTTTGGGGATAGTGGCCTTTTGTGTAATATTGAAAATGCTGGTAAATGGGTTGATTCAATGGGAAAATAAATTCCCGGAAACCATTCTTAGTCTAGAAGGATAGTAAGGACTCCATGGATGTGTATGGATGTGAGAGTTGAACTGTAAAGAAAGCTGAGCACCGAAGAATTGATGTTTTCGAACTGTGGTGTTGGAGAAGACTTTTGAGAGTCCCTTGGACTGCAAGGAGATCCAACTAGTCCATCCTAGAGGAAATCAGTCCTGAATATTCATTGGAAGGACTATTGCTGAAGCTGAAACTCCAATATGTTGGCCACCTGTTTCGAAGAACTAACTCATTTGAAAAGACCCTGATGCTGAGAAAGATTGAAGGCAGGAGGAGAAGGGGATGACAGAGGATGAGATGGTTGGATGGCATCACCGACTCAATGGACATGAGTTTGAGTAAGCTCTGGGAGTTGGCAATGGACAGGGAGGCCTGGTGTGCTGTAGTCCATGGGGTTGCAAAGAGTCGGACAGGACTGAGCCACTGAACTGAACTGAACTGAACTGAAGGACTCCATGAACTCGCGTTCCACAGGTAGTGGCCCTCAGTTTCCCCAGGACACCTCTCCCTAAGGACTGGCAGCCAAGGCACCCAGGGATTAGGTGGGCCCTCAGACCCGACCAGGCTGTCCAGGGAGGGCTGGGGTCCATGCAGTCTGAGAACCAGGTCTGGGGGCCCCACATGACCACCTGCTCATGTCCTGAATGAGGACTTGAGGGGAGGGACCAGGGACCCTGGGTGGCCCCCACTTCCTGTTACCTTGAGTGGGCGTCTGGCCGAACACGAGAGACGAGATCAGGTTGCCCCACACGCCGGACGACTGGAATATGAGAAAGAAGATGCCGAAGTACTGGTTGACCACGTCTTTGCCGACTTGTCCTGTCTTCCGCGCCTGCATGTTCCCCACGATGGTGAGGTAGGTGCCCTGTGCAGACCACAGCGCGGCGGCCCCGAGTCCCACCAGGATGGAGGTGGGGATCAAAGTGTACCTGAGAGACGAAAGTGGACGTGGGCCCCTTCCTCCCTAGGAGGAAGCTAGGAGCTAGGACGTGGGCCTAGCTCCCGGCCTGGCCCAGGGAAGGTTACTGTGTTGTTGGGTTGGCCAGCTTGACTGAATCACCCTCAGACTCAGATGAATGAGAAAATCAGACACTTTGCTGGTTCAGGGTCATTTGCAAGAGTGAAATTTGGTGGCAGTGCTATTTTTGTGCTTGGATGCAGCTACAGTGAGCTGGGACAACAGATAAGACTGGAAGGGTTCTAGATATTTCTAATGGCAGAAGATTAAACCTGATTTATTATCTGTGTATCCACCCACCTCCCTATCTATCGCTCTCTGTCAGGAGGGCCCTGTCTGGTAACAAGAGAAAGAATAACGTGAATCCACCATAGCACTGCGCTTCCCTGATGGCTCAACGGTTAAGACCCTACCTGCAGAGCAGGAGACGTGGGATCCATCCCTGGGTCAGGAAGACCCCCTGGAGTAGGCAATGACCACCCACGGCAGTGTTCTTGCCTGGAGAACCCCATGGACAGAGGAGCCTGGTGGGCTACAGTCTACGGGGTGTCAAAGAGTCACACATGACTCAGCAGCACATCAGTACGTCCTGGATGACAAAGGGTGTCCCTCCAGGAGATGCTTGAGCAGCGTGCCCCTGGGAACAAGGGTCCCTTGAGGGTCCCTGTCCATCCCAGAGCAGGCAGAGCTCAGGTGCAGCCCGGGACACCGGCTCCAGCCCTGCCACATGCACCCTTTGTGATGTGCTGAGCGTGTGAGGTTTGGCCCAGGTCACATTCTGCTTGGTCTCCCTGAAATTCACCCTCCACAGCTTAGGCAGCTTCTCCCCTCGCTGCTGGGGCCACGAACGTGCCCTCCCTGGCCCAGGAGGGAAGCTGGGGGCTTGTGGAGAAGTCAGGTTGGGAGTCGGGGCATCTTGGAGGGAACGTAGGGGACGCGGTCACGGCTTGCCCCGGGCGCAGGGCGGGTGTGGCAGCCGCTGGGGGCGCGTACCAGCTGGCGTAGAAGTTGCCGAGAGAGAAGGCCACGTAGCAGCACATGGCGAGCAGGAGGGTCCACTTGCAGCCGAGCTTCCCGATGAGGACGGGTGGCAGGAACATGGAGGAGAGCAGCATGCCGCCGTAGAGCGTGCTGAGCGCCGCCACGCCCAGGCCCTCCTCGCTGTACAGGCTGCTCTGTGTGGACACAGCCGGCCGTCAGAGGCCGGGGCCAGGCGCCCCGGGCCGCCTCCCGCCCCCGAGGCCCAGCGGCAGGCTTCCCCTCCTCCAGCCGGGGCAGGGGCGGGGCAGACGAGATGGCAGTGGACTCTGATCAAGCTGGGTCAGCGACTCTGGAGACCAGAGACAGGCAGCCCAGGGCCCCTGGCAGCTCAGAGACCACGGAGCAGGCTTTTGCAGCACCTGCCCCCCTGTCGGGAGAGGGGAGAGGGCCTCCAGGCAGCCGGGAGCCCTGGGGTCCCCAGGATCCTGGGGAGATGAGCATTCTGGCTGAGCAAGGAGCCCCGGTCTGAAGCTGTGCAAACACAGGCGCACGCTTCTCCTAGTGCTGTCGTTTTTAACTTGAGTGCTTAGCGTAGCTTAGTGTGAAGGGGCCAAAAGGTCGGGTAGGTACCAGACCCGCTTGGCAAAGGCCGTGCTGGGGTGACGTTTGGTTTTTGCTGTGAAAGAAGAACCAGTCTGATTGCTTCTTCCATTTGTTTCACATGTAGAAGGAAAGGAGGGGATGAGGGGAGAAGGGAGAGGGGAGGGGGAGGATGGGGAGGGAGGAGGGGGAGGAGAGGGGAAGAAAACAAGTGCTCCCCCCGGCAGCCAGACCCTCCCTCTGGACCCTGTTTCCTTCGCCTCCGCGTCCTGCTCAGCCCGACCCTGCGGTCATTCGTGGAGGGATGCCAGCTGGCCTCCAGGCCACTGACCAGACACCAGGGGAGAAACATGACCCCAACAGGGTCTCTCCCCTGCAGAAGCCAGAGCCCCAGACTCAGGAAACCACCATGGCCTGAGTGTCGGCAGCAGGCAGACACTGAACTGAGAGCTCCCGCGTTCCTTCTCCTTCTGGCTGGGATGGTGGCCCTGCCCCTCGGGAAAGCCGCGCACCGTGTCGAGTCACACACCCAGCTGACTAGTCCAGACGACGTCAAACCCCGATGTAAACACCTGGCACTGTTCACCTTCCTTCCTACAGGGCCCCCCACCCACCCCCCGCGAGAGAGACGGCAGGGGACCCCACCCACCCGCCAGGCGCTCTGACGCCGCCTGCAGACGGCAGGCCCGCAGGCCGAGCTCTCACTCAGGACTGGCTCTCTTCCTCCGTGCAGACACCCTGCCCTCTGACCATCCTCCTCTGTCCAGATGGTGCCCTTTCTTCAAGCATAGGTCAAGGGTCTCAAAGGGTCTTGAGTTCAGGGAGGTGTGCTTTTTCTAAATCTCCCTGAGTGCCTTGCGCCAAATAGGTACTTAATCGTGTTGGCTGATTAACTGGCACTGAAAACAAGGACTGGACCCATGAAAATTCTAAAATCTGGTTGGAAGTCAGAAGTTGAATAGTCTGCTCTGAAGTGGGGGTTATCTGGAAATTTCTGCTCGTAACTAGTCTCCTGGAGCATGGAGCAAGAGAACGGGCTTGGCCAGGGCCCCTTACTCGCTTCATACTCGAGCCTGACGCCTCCCGACTCGTGAGCTTTCCCCTTCATGTGCTAATCAGAGGCTGGCATCGGGGCTCTGCGCCAGAATGTCCTTCCCCCCACAGCCCCACAGCCAACCAGCAAGTACGTCTGTTACAGACCATAGCGCTTCACTGCCCACCGCTGGGGAAGAAGGCGGATCTCAACCTCCAACACGGGAAACGACTTTCAAAAGCAAATGCCTCTTTCTTACACCAGTGACCGTGTTCAAAGGCCTGTCTTTGCAAATGTGAGGAGAACCAATTTGCAAAATACCTGCCCAAGAAAAAGCCAGTGGGAGTGACCTGGACTCAACAGCGAGGCTGGTCACTCAACTCGATCTGCAGGTCGATCGGTCACAAGCGTGGACCTGTAGCGGCTGATGTGAGGCCCCAGGGATGCTCAAGGAAAAGACAACACCTGCACAGATATCAGGTGTCAGTCATGCCGCCCACAGGCTACCGCAGGGGACAGTGAGCCCTGCGGGGGAGACTCGGGGCCGACCTCCTAGGAGGACGTGAAGGCCAGGGCTTCTCGTGTCAGAAGACTCTCTGGAAGGCGTGAGACCTGCAGGACGTGGAGGTGCCCAGGGAAATGTCAGGAGGTGTAGGTGAGGGGGGATGTTTAGGGCGTGGGTTACAGAGGCCCCATCCTGAGAGGGGAGAACCCAGAACAGTCAGATGCTTCAGCCAGAGCCACTAAGTTCTCTTCCAGGGAGATGCGGCTGCATGACTAGACCTGGGGAGACCCGGACCCCGTCCTGGGGACCTGGAGCGGATCTGTAAGCCAGTGGAGCACCCCAGAGGGGCTTAAGCAGGAGATGAGCACATATCAATGGCTTCACTCACCAAATGGCCATCAAGCGTGCCAAGCGCTGTCTGAGGCAGGGACACAGCGGTGCCGTTGGGGGGCGGGGGCCGGCCTCGTGGAATTTACACACCATGCGGTGTGAACCACAGGACCCTGGGTGCACACACACAGACGTGAGACCCCGGGCATGGGGAAGGAGCAGGAGAAATGGGACAGGCACACTGCGACCAGAATGATAAACAGGAGGCTGACGGCTCATGTGGGAGGCAGCACAGATGTGGGTCTGGGTCCCCGGCAAGTGCACGACCACATCCAGACCATGGCTGGGACACTGGGCATGCTCGTGGCTGCCTTTGCTACCTCTCTGGGGCCCGAGAATGACGCCAAGCAGATGAAAGCAGAAGGAAGTGATGGAGGCAGGCAGATCCCTCCAAAGTGGGATTCAGCCACCCCGAAGGCCACATCCGTGCTATCTCTACATGCTGTTTCTAAAGCCAGTCCCGGCTGCAAGCATTCAGACACAACATGCTCTGGATCAGTGGGTGAGGAGATATGGCCCAATTAGCAGGGACAGAGTGGGGTGAGGGGTAGGTGGGCTCCTCCCGTGACAGGCTGGAGGTCTGGTTCTCCAAGATCACTGGTCTTCTGAGGAGGAGGAAGAGGCCACGCCAGTGACAGCGGGCCCCCAGCAGGCGCCCTGGGAAGACGTGGAGGCTGGCACGGCCTCCGCTCACCTGCATGCTCTCCGCACACAGAGGCCGCTCCGGCAGGCTCCTAGGGAGCCCCTCAGACCGTGTGTATCCTCGAGGTCCATGGTCCCAAGAGCTGGGAGTCCGGGCAGATCCTAAGGTTGGCCCCTCCCTGCCTGGCTTCTCGGTCCAGGGGCCAATCTGCTGTCAGATCACAACTGCTCCCTGAGAATTCTGACCCCACCAGCCCACGCCAGGGCCCAAGGAGAGTGGCCTGGCCGACTTCCTCCTGTGTGGATGGTAGCACCGATGGGTCCACACTCTCGCTCAGCTCTCCTTCCGGACACCACTCACCACATTCAACACGAGCTCAGTGCAGCCCCAAGACGCAGGTGCTTCACACATGCCAGGACTTTACATCCCAGAGCGCTGAGCAGTGTCTACAAAGTCACGGATGATCCTGGCAAGAAAGGGACTGTGCTTCCCCTTCAGCTTGACCCTGGGCATCCCCCTGGGCTGAAATTTCATTCTATGAGAGCTTAGTCAGAAAAGAGACCAGATAGGAAAACATGAACTTGGGGTTCAGGGCTGAATTTGAGCTTCCTCATCAACCACAAGGCCAGAGTTCGCACTGTAACAATGAGAACAGAAGGTTTGAATCTCTACTTCTGTCTTGACCCTCCGATTCTGAGCCCCTTCCGTGTGCTATTCTGGTTCAATACCGTGCGCTCAGTAGGAGCCTGACCGACAGACCTCCCGGGACCACACTACATGTCGTCAGAAACCTTACAAATGTTTCGCCGAGGGGCAGCGCCCAAGGCACAGAGCTGGTGAAGGCGGCACCAGGGGCGTGAGCACCGGCTCCTTCCTGCCCAGTCCTGGGGTTCCTCGAGGCTTCATTCATAGTGAAAGGTCAGACATGAAGTGGAACTACCTGGGGCAGATCAAGCAGGAGTCCATGCGGACCTCTGACGCATTCGCATTACCGCCCCAACCACAGATTCACAGTGATTAGTCGTGTGTCTCCTCTCACCCACAAAAGGCAAGGTGGACCTTATCAAACCACTGACCCAAGTCCAGCTCTCCTCGTCCAAGGGTCAGACACCAGCAGTTGTGCAATCCTGCTGAACTGGGAGCGGGGGCTGTGTGTGGAGCCACGTCTGTGTAGAGGACTGGGAGGGTGACCTGGACAGACCCCACGTTCCTCGCCGTCTGCAGCACGGGTAATCTTGGTGTCCCGGAGGCGTCCCGGAGGTGAGGTCAGACGGCCGTCGCACACCTACCTGCAGACTCTGCAGCCCTCCGTAGGCAGTGAAGAGCAGCAGAAACCCCAAGGAGAGCACAAGGACGTTCTTCAGGTTCCTTTCCATGGCGCCGGCCGAAAGCTTCACGCCCGAGAGGCTCTGCAGTTCCCTGAAAGACACCAGCCGGGCTCAGGGATTGCAGCGGTACACAGAAGTCACATCCTGTCCTGGAGTCCGAGTGAGACGTGCGTTAGTCACCAGGGCTGCTGAGAGTTAATGAGCTTGATAACCGCCAACACCAAGAGGCACCCTGACACTGTTATTCATTCACCTTTTCTGCAACCCACAGCCATCACTTTCTCACCAGGCAACACTTAGGACTCAGCAGCTTGTGTGGACTGGAACTTTTTTCTGTTAATTTCCAATAGATATGGTCCATGTGGGAAAGTGACGACGTTCGTATTACATGGTATAATTGCCTACATTACATAATTAAATATGTGTGTATATCTTAAAGAACAAAGCATACATGTCAGCTTCAAGATCCATAATTCAACTTCTGAAAAAGACCTGACACAATTGTAAGACCCAAGGGCCAAAGTATTAGTATGTCAAAGACTAGATGATTTTATGACACTGCAATAAGGTAACAGAATTTATATAACACTTTATAGTTTGCAAAGCATTTTACATGTTGTCTTACTTACGGTGTGGTGATAATTATCATTAGATCTTAGACCCATTACCAGACAGGAAATAGCATCAGAAGACTTTGAGGGGTTTGAATTTCAGATTTAGAGCAGTGCTGTCCAAGAGAACTTTCTGCACCATCCAATAGAGTAGCCATTTAAATTTCTATTTTACTCAATTAAGATTAAAAATTTCCCTCTCCATATATGTATATATACCACAACTTCATTCATTTATCTGTTGATAAAAACTTATGTTGTTTCCACATCTTGGTTATTGTAAATAATGCTGCTATGAACCGGACGGTGCAGAGTCTAAGTTAGTGTTTTCATTTCCTGACTCCACCCTCTGCTTCTGGAATGCACTTCCTCAGTGGCACTAGCCATGTTTTATGTGCTCAAAAGCCACATGGTTATTGCAACTGAGGAAGTGAATCTATAGTTGCATTTCATTTTAATTGATTAAAATAGAAATTTAAATGGCTACATGTGACCAGTGTGATCGTACCGGACAGGGTCAGTCTAGAGTTTAAACAGCTTATCTCATATCTCACAGCCAATAAGCAAGCAAAATCACTTGCCTTTCCAATTGTGAGTCACTCTATTCAATTATTAGTAAATCTTGGAGTTTGAAGACTGTTTTGAAAGCTCTGTGAAGCCAGTATTTTTATCTAGTTCAGATTAATAAGGCAAACCTTACAGTGTAGGTAATTGTTACCCAGGGTGGTGACCCAGTTCAGGGAAGCAAGCCATACCATATGAATAGTGTGATAAAATTCTCCTTGCAGCTTAACTTATTCCTATGGAAATAACGTTTTGCAGAAAATAACCGTTTTGGGGATTGACTGAACATAAATTATCACACAAAGAGATGAGAGCAGCATGGTCTAGGAAAAGCGATGGTAACCACAGAAATCAACAACATCTGAGGATTTAACCCTAATCCTGTAACTTCCTAGCCGGGCCATCTCAGATGGATCACTGACTCTTCAAACCTCGGCTTCCTCTTGAAAAAGGAGGGCTGCAAAAGTTCAAGAACCTAATCACTGGGAAAGCCCTTGGCGCAGCCTTGACACAGATCACCAGTGAATGGTAACCGGCTAAGATGACATGCCAACTCTCAGCGAGGATACAGAGGGGACAATATGCCAAGAAATGTCACGCGTACATGCTAGAGACACTGTGTATGAGATAGATAACTAATGAAGACCTATCGTACAGCTCAGGGAACTCCACTCAATGCTCTACGGCGGCCTAAGTCGGAAGGAAATTCCCCAAAGAGGGGCTATATGTAATCGCTGATTTTCCAGTAGTCATGTATGGATGTGAGATTTGGACCATAAAAAAGCCTGAGCGCCAAAGAATTGATGCTTTTGAACTGTGGTGCTGGCAAGGACTCTTCAGAGTCTAAGAGACTGCAAGGAAATCAAACCAGTCTATCCTAAAGGAAATCAGTTCTGAATATTCAATGGAAGGACTGATGCTGAAGCTCCAGTACTTGGGCCACCTGATGGGAAGAGCTGACTCACTGGGAAAGACCCTGAGGCTGGGAAAGATTGAAGGCAGGAGGAGAAGGGGTTGACAGAGCATGAGATGGTTGGGTGGCATCACTGACTCAGTGAATGTGAGTTTACCAAACTTTGGAACATAGCGAAGGACAGGGAGGTCTGGCGCGCTGCAGTCCATGAGGTTGCTAAGAGTCAGACACGACCTGGCAACTAAGCAACGGGGCTGAATCACTTCACTGTACGGTGGAAACTAGCATAACCCTGTAAGTGACTACACTCCAATAACAGTCCTTTAAAATGTCACACCTCGCGTGACATGGGCTTTTCACACCAATCTTACCATCAGTTATCTGACATCCTTTTTATTCTTCAGCAACACTCCAGCTTACTTCAATTCTGATCTGTCTTTACCCATGGGAGACTTACGTTTTGCTATCAGAAGCCCTTCCGAGGGTTTCCTTTTGCTACTCGCTGCTCAAAGTTATCAGAAGGACCTTCTGGGACTTTCTAACTGGCTCCATACGCACCTCCCAGTAGCTGCCGATCCAGCCATTTCACCGTCAGCCAGGGTCTCCCGAGGAGCTGCGAGTCTGTGCAGAGGCGCGTCGGGGGTCTGCCTCGGGTCTGCTCCACCCCACCCCACTAACTGTCCTTGTTCTAATCAGGAATCAATTGCTGACATCTTGCTTTGCCAGGCTTGCTCTTTCAGTCTCCCTCTTGGTGTTTCCCCTTTGTCCTAAGAGGGATTTTTAAAATGAAACAGAGGGTTTGCAATCAACCTTGCTCTCTAGCAAGACAAAAATGTTTCTTTTTTCCCCTCCAGCTTTTTCAGGAAATAATCGACATACATCACTGTATAAGCGTATGGTGTACAGTTTGAGTTACATCTGTTGTGAAATTGTGGTCACAGTAGGTTCATCTGACACCCATCTTCTCATATGGATACAATAAGAAAAGAGAAAGAAAAAAAAGGTTTCCTCATGTTGAGAACTCCTAGGATTCATTCTCTTAATAACACTGTTTTGTATCAAATAGCAGTGCAAACTAGAGTCATCACTCACTAGTACTTACTTATCTTGCAAATGGAAGTTTGCACTTTTAGACCACCTTTCTCCAATCTTTCCCCACTCCCCCCTTTGCCTCTGGTAACCACAAGTCTAATCTCTTTTTCATGAGTTTGTTTTTAAATTTTTTAAAAAAGATTCCCAATATAAGTGAGTTCATACAGTATTTCCTCTCTCTGCTGACTTCACTTAGTATAATTGAGGGCAAGGTCCATCCACGTCATCACAAATCGTAGGATCTCCTTGTCTTTCTTGTTGTGTATGATATTATATTAATTGTATATATATTATATAAATGTATATATATATATATATGTATACTGTGTGTGCGTAGTCACTCAGGATGTCCGATTCTTTGTGACCCCTTGGACTGTAGCCCGCCAGGCTCCTGTCCATGGAATTATCCAGGCAAGAATACTGGAGTGGGTTGCCATTCCCTTCTCCATATATATATATATATATATATATATATATATATATATATATATGGGATATACATATATAAAAAAATATATATGTGTATATACCACAACTTCATTCATTTATCTGTTGATAAAACCTTATGTTGTCTCTGCATCTTGGCTGTTGCAAACGATGCTGCTATGGACCTGGGGGCGCAGATATCTTTCTGAGCCAGTGTTTTTACTTTCTTTGCATAAACACCCAGCAGTGGAATCGCAGGACCAGACGGCAGCTCCGTTCATGATTTTCTGAGAAAGCTGCTCTGCTTTCCATGGTGGCTGCACCAGTTTCCAATCAACAGCACATGGAGGTTCCCGCTTCCTCATGTTCTTGCCGGTATTTGCCACGTCTTCTCTTTATGGTGATGGTGGTTCTAACCAGTGTGAGCTGATATCGCTTTGTGGTGAGAAAGTCAATTCCTAGGCAGGTTGATAAGAAGTCCAGGGGTCCCCAAGGAGAGAGGGGTCTGGAATTCTCAAGGAGGAAGAAAGGACAAACTTTTTTTTTTTCTCTACATTCCTTAGGATTATACAACAATAATGTATCTTGCTTGAGGACAGTTTCTGGAAAAAACCTTCTGGCTAATCCTGTTATCTTAGAGTGTAAATTATGGGAGTGGGTCTAGTAAGATCTTTACAACCTCCAGACATTCTTTTCATTCACTATAGTAACTAATTAAAAGGTATATAACTCCATTGCTAACACTAGCGAGGGGGCACTCTTTCTGCCCCCCTCTAATGTCTATGTCAGAAGCCTTCTCTATCTCTTTTATATTCTAATAAAACTCTGCTACACAAAAGCTCTGAGTGATCAAGCCTCGTCTCTGGCCCTGGATTGCATTCTCCTCCGGAGGGCAAGAATCCCGGGTCTTTCATGGTCCAGCAACAACCTTTCAGTGGCTTTAATTTGAATTTCCTGAACAACTAGTGATGATGAACACTTTTCATGTACCTGCTGGTCTTTCATGTATCTTCTCTGGAGGAATGCTCAGGTCCTTTGCCCATTTTTTAATTAAGTTATTTTATTTTTTACTGTTAAGTTTATATGGGTTCTTTATATAGTTTGAATATTAGCCTTTTATCAGATATATGGTTTGCAAGTACACTTTTCCAGTCATGTAGGTTGTCGTTTCACTTGGTTGATGATTTCTTTTGCTGTGCAGAAACTTATTTGATTAATGTCCTCCCACTTGCTTAATTTTTATTTTGTTGCTTGTGCCTTCTTGGCATATCCAAAAAAATCATTGCTAAGATCCACATCTGGGAGAATTTTCCCATGTTTTCTTCTAGGTGTTCTATAGTTTCAGAACTTCTGTTAGATTTTAATCTATCTTGATTTAATTTTAGGGAATGGTTTAAAACATAGATCCTGTTTCATTCTTTTACCTGTGAATATCTAACAATTCCAGCATCATCTATTGTGTATTCTTCATTCCCTTGTCAAATATTGACCGTATATGATTCGGTTTATTTCTGGGCTGTCTGTTCTATTGGTCTAATTGTCTGTTATTATGTTGGCTCCACACTATTTTGATGATGATAGCTTTATAGTATAGCTTGAAATCAGGACATGTGATTTCCCTTGCTTTGTTCTTCTTCGGATTTCTTAGGCTATTCAGGGCCTTCTGTGGTTCTACATAAATTTTAGAAGTGTTTTTTCTACTTCTGTAAAAAAATGTCATTGGAATCTTGATCAGGATTGCATTGAATCTATAAGTAGATTTTGATAATATTGCTATTTTAACAAAATTAATTCTTCTAATTCATGAACACAGAATACCTTCCCATTTATTGATGTCTTTAATTTCTTTCGTCAATGTCTTATAGTCTTAGAGATCCTTTGCCTTCTTAGTAAAATTTTTTTCCAATTATTTTGTTTTTGATGGTATTCTGAAATCAATTTCTTTATTTCTCTTTTAGAAAATTTGTTGTCAGTTTATAGAAACACTACTGATTTTTATGTTATTTGTTTGTATCCTGCAATTTTACTGAAATCAGATTTTTTTAGTTGAGTCTTTAGAATTTTCTTTATATAAAATCAAATATAAATAAGGACAGCTTTACTTTTCTTTACAATTCTGATGCCCTTTGCTTCTTTTCTTGCCTGATTGATCTGCTAGGACTTCCAACGCTATGTTGAATAGGAATGGGAAGAGTAGGCTTGCCTTGTTCCTGCTCTTAGAGGAGAAGCTCTCAGCCTTTCACTGTTGAGTATGATTCTCGCTGTGAGCCTGGGGACCCAAGTCAGGTCCGAGCGTGCACTGACCTCTCTGGTCTGCCAACAGGGGAAGCCACAGGCTGTGCTCTGAGTCCAAGACCCCTGCCTGTGGGGCTGTTGACTGGGCTTTGTGGCTCCCGGGTGCTCTGGGTGGGTCTCTGGTCGCTCAGGCTGAAACCTGTGTTCAGTGATGTGCAGGCCTCTGAGTCCCTGCTCTGGCTCAGATGGAAAAGCAGCTCTAAGGCCAGGAAAGCTCAGGGCTTTCTTAACTGAAGCCGACGTGCACCCCAAGCTCTCTGATCAGACAGAGTCACTGGCAAACCATCGGCCCCACCCACCTCTCAGCTCAAGCCCTGCTGGGCCACACAACTTCCAGGAGGCCTTGCCAGTCCTCCGGTCAGACGGGGCTGGGGGTGTGCCCCGGCTCTCTTGCCCGGGCGGGAAGGGAGGGGCTGCTCCCGGCCACCCTCAGCTTCCCAGTCGGCTCTCCAGCCTGGAGATGCAAGGAGCTGCCGTCAGCCTTGGCTCTGAGCTTGTCCCCTGGCTGTGGGCAGCAGAGAGTGGGCCACACTGGTCCCCAGCTCTGCTCCGGGGGCGACCCGCTCTGCCTGCCCGCCTCCAGCGTGAGCGCGGCTGGGCACACAGCTTGCAGGAGTCCTTGCCAGCCTCCTGGGCAGACGGGGCTGGCCGGCTGCCTGCCAGTGGGAGGGGCCGTGACTCAGCTCCTGCCTGGACCTGGGCAAACATCCCTTAGGTCAGCAAGACTCCAGTCTGAGGCTCTAAATCAGGCGAGTCTGCACCCAGCAAGGCGGCGCACAGTGCTGGGGGCGGGTGGGCAGAGGCTGTCCCACCCCAGGTCTTGTCCCACTCGGGGCCCTGGAGGCTCGAGGGGGCCCCTCCGCGCGGTGCGGCGCCGGGGGGGGCGGGGGGCATCGCTCTGAGCCTGCGGCCACTCTCCTACCTGGCGCGGTCTCCCGGTCCCTGGGGTCAGGGCGCTGTGGCCTCCGCCCAGACTCCCAGGGTTCGCTCACTGCTGTCCTGCTCTCCAAGGCGGTGAGTTGCCCTTCTCGGGAGCGAAGTCAGGAAGGGCCCGTGTCACCATCTTGGTGACCTCACTCTCCCAAAATACTTCTCAGAAGAAACGTCCTCCACATTCCAAACTGTTACTGTGAGGAGGGCAGTAATGTGACACTTTCCTCACAATCAGAGGGACCCGGGCTCAGAGGTGTGTCCCTCCAACTCACGCCTACCTGCCGGCGTGTGGTGGGGATGGGCACGGCAGGGGAATTTCCAGGAACCGAAAGGAAAGCTGTCTCGACCTTTCAGCAACAGCAGCGATGTGTTGGCGGAACTGTGAACCTGAACCCCGAGCCAGGGGCAAACCTCAAGTGGCTGAAGAGATGCGGTATAAGTGACTCAGAAGATACCAGCTATCGTTTCACTCCTCAATGTTAAAATCAATACCAGACCACTTGATTAGCTTCCCCAGTGGCTCAGGAGTGAAGCATCTGCCGACAATGTAGGAGATGCAGGTTCGATCCCTGGGTCAGGAAGATCTCCTGGAGGAAGGCATGGCAACCCACTCCAGAATTCTGGCCTGGAGAATCCCATGGGCAGAGGAGGCTGGTGGGCTTCAGTCCATGGGGTTGCAGAGAGCAACGGAGCATTGCCACTTTGCAGAAAGAGGATGATTTTGTAGACTTGCCTAAATGTTCGTGATCACTTGCTGGATATAAAAATGATGGAATGTTCTAGACAACTGGGTAACGGCTGACACTGGTATGATTCTACCAGTCACTCAGTGTCACGGTCTAGCTGCCAGTGTGGGCGTGCTCTGTCGTCTGGCTCTGTGTGACCCCAAGGACTGTAGCCCCCTAGGGTCCTCTGCCCATGGGATTCTCCAGGCAAGAATACTGGAGTGGGTTGCCATTGTCTACTCCAGAGGATCGAACCCCGGTCTGCCGTGTCTCTTGTTTGGCAGGCAGCTTCTTTACCACTGAGCCACCTGGGAAACCTTCTGCTGCCCAAGTTCACCAAAAGCAACATGGGGTTGAGAGCTAAAGAGCCACATTTTAAATTGTGTGTATTTATTTCTGGCTGTGCTGGGTCTTCACTGCTGCATTCTCTAGTTGTGGAGAGCAGGTTCTACTGTCTAGCTGTGTCTGGGCATCTCGCTGCAGAGGCGTCTCTTGTCAGGAACACAGGCTCTGGGGCACTCATGCCTCGTAGCTGCAGCACCCAGCCTCAGAAGCTGCGGCTCTTGGACTCAGTTGCTCCGAGGCATGAGAGGTACTCCTAGATCAAGGATGGAACCCATGTCCCCGGCATTGGCAGGCAGATTCTTATCCATTGCCCCAGGAAGTCCAAGAATCACATTTTAAATCAGCAGACTTCCTGCTAAGAAGCTAAAAATTGCTCTGAATTCAAGGGAAGTCCAATCAATGATTTGCTCTTTTAAAGGAATTGTTTATGTAAAAAAATTTATATCAACTTTCTTGACATTTAAATCTGACATCTTTGTTAATAAAAACAGCACCAAATAAATTTGCATGTGTCCTATTCATTAATTATACTTTAATCTACATAAAGAATTAAAAATGTATATGAGGGCCTGAAACAAATTATTGCCTAAGTTAAATTCGTACACTTTGGAAATAAATGTACTTAGTGCTTTGTTTTTAAGAAAAAAGAAAAGCAATTTATGTTAGCATAACTCTAACTTGAGAAAGTGTTTTTGAAACAGGAGGGAAGGGGGTGGGGCACAACCTTTGAAATAATGACAGGGGCTGAGGACACAACATGAACTGATTAGACTCAAATGGGTCCAAGGTGGCAAAGTCAACCTAGACTAGACCTTGATCATCAATATCATGCTCACTGTACTCCAAGGCCACACTCCCCTGTTACTCCAGGAATCTCTTGACTTTCTTCTTTTGCATTCCAGTCCCTGATGATGAAAGGTCTTTTTTTTTTTTTTGGTGTTAGTTGTAGAAGGTCTTGTAGGTCACCATAGAACTGTTCAACTTCAGCTTCTTCGGCATTACTGGTCGGGGCATAGACCGTGATATTGAATGGTTTGCCTTGGAAACAAGCAGAGATCATTCTGTCATTTTGAGTTGCATCCTAGAACTGCATTTTGGACTCTTTTGTTGACTATGATGATTACTCCATTTCTTCTAAGGGATTCTTGCCCACGGTAGTAGATATAATGGTCATCTGAATTAAATTCATCCATTCTCGTCCATTTCAGTTCCCTGATTCCTAAGATGTCAATGTTCAGTCTTGCCATCTCCTGCTTGACCACATCTGGTTTACCTCGATTCATGGACCTAATGTTCCAGGTTCCCATGCAATATTGTTCTTTACATCACTGGACTTTACTTTAACCACCAGACACATCCACGATGGAGTGTTTTCTCCCCATTGGCCCAGCCACTTCATTCTTTCTGGAGTTATCAGTAATTGCCCTCAGCTCTTCCCCAGCAGCATATTGGACGCCTGCTGATCTGCAGGGGCTTATCTTCCCGTGTCATATCTTTTTGACTTTTCTTACTGTTCATGGGGTTCTCTCAGCACCTCAGCAAGCGAAATGACCCTCAGAAGTGCCATGATGGTTGCAAGGTGGACCATCAAAACCAAAAAATAAGCAGTGGCCCAATGCCTAGAAATTTCCACCCCTTCCCCAAAATAATTGGAATGATCCTCCCACCCATCAGCCTAGGACATTACTCAGCCATAAAAGCCAACCACACCTCATTTCGAGGCTGCTCTGCGCTCTGTGCCAGCCCACACTGGTCTGAATAAATCGGAATAAATCCACTTCTTACCTCCCACTTTGTCTCCCACAGAATTCTTTCTGAGATGAGACACCAGGCACCTGAGCTTCATCAAGTCCTGAAACCAGGTGTGTGCTCTCGGTTGGAAGACCGTGGGTTTGGGCCGGGTTCAAGCCCCAGTCTGAGGGGAATGGTTTCATCTTCTCAGGGCGCGTCTTCCAAAGCAGCCAAACCCCTGAGTTGAGATGGTCTGGGCCACGGGGACGATGACGCTGAAGCTGGCGGGGGCTCTCCTGGGTCCAGCCCCCATCCTGCCAAGCCATCACTCAGAGAGCAGAGACCCTGAGGAGGCCAGAAAAAGACGAGGAACAGCCCAGACACTTTCACCCTCACAGCACTCGCGATGGTATCAGCGCCCAGCTCTCGCGAGATTCCGGGTCTTCTCTGCCGTCTGGGTTCTCAGCACCCATTTCCACCGGGTCCGTCTGGGCCGCCTGACTGCACAGCCAGAACCTTCCAGGGGAACTACAGAGGCCCTGGCCCGCAGCGCTGGAGAGGCCACGCGCCCGCACGCTGAACGGAGGCAGGAGGAAGAGGGGCAGGGCACGGCATCAGAGACCCACGCCATCGAGGACACCATGCGAACGCATTGGAACCGACTGGGGCCAAGATGCCGGAAGATTCAACTTCCCGTGGTCCTTGAGCCTCACTACACGTTCTGACACATCAGCTAAGTGACACAGCCGCGGGCAGCACCCCAGTTCCCAGGCTGATCATGAAAGGTCAGAAAGCAGGCGGTGGGGGCCCCTTCCCCTATGAAACTCCCCAGCTCGTAGACTCGAACCACCCCACACCTCGGGCGCTCCTGCCTTGTCAGAGGGACCACACTCTGTCTGTGGACTGAGCACCTCCCTCGGTGGCCTGGTTGCCTGTGATTGCGGCCGGCTCTTGAATGCTTCCCGGCTGGCAGCCAAGGACCCTCACAGCAGCCCATCCTGGGGCTCAGCCAAGAACTGGGGTGTGAGCATCTTCTCATGCCCCATTGTCCTGCAACATCTATAGAGGAACAGGAAGAAGGCGGTCTTTCCCTTCCCTCCCATTTTCCCTTTGATTATAAAAGTGTAGCCCGCTTATTTCCCCAGAGCCCCCTTACCTGCCTGCTTGTACCCCTCACAGTGTCCTACATTTACACATCTACTTCTCACGTATCACTTTGCCTCTCACTGAATTCCTTCTGTGCTGAGACATAAAGAACCTGAGCTTCAAGTCGTGAAACAAGGTGTATGACTTCAGTTAGAAGACTGTGGGTTCAAGTCCCAGCTGAAGAGTTCCAAGTCTCCCCTGAAGCCAGACACTGTGGCTTGGAGTTCATCCAGAGTGGAGGAGGCTGGCAGGGTACGGCCACCACTTCTGACGAGCCTCACACTCACCCTGACAGCCGTGCAACAGGATGGATCAGAGGGGGCACTGTGATGGGCGCTGCTTCAGTGGGACACACTCATGTTCACACAGACATGCATGCACACACACACACGCTATACACACACCCATGCACACCTTTCCTTTCCCAAAAGCATAACCTCTTTCCCTGCCCAAGGTGCCCTCTGCTGCCTTAGGCAGAGAACTACTCTCACAATCTTCCATGCGCCTGCTGGGTGCCCACCCCACGCCAGGTACCCCCCAGGAGCAGGGGCCTCACACCGACGGGGCGGTGAGAGCCCCCGTCCTAGAGGAGGAATGGGAAATAGACAACTAGGCAAAGAGAGAAATCAGACAAAGGCAGGGGAGACGTGCATGTCATCCCCCAAACAGAGCAGGGAACCTGGCCGGCAGCCTGGGGATGTGTCCTACTGGGATCCCACTCCCACGTCTCCATGAAGCTGGCCGAGTAACCTCAGGCCCCTGATACAGCCGCTCAGCTCCCCAGATGCAAACCCAGACAGGTTTCTCTGGGTGGGAACCCACAGCCCCAGGTCTGCCATTCACAGACTGGCTCGGTGAGCCCCGTGGAGGAGAGCAGGCTGCCCTGGCAAGGCAGGTGGAACACCTAGGGGCCGAGGAGCCAGACGCCACAGCTGGACAGCGAGGGCCCAGCGCCCCCGGGCTCCCGAAGCCCAGATGTGGGCAAGGGTGATGATCCTGACGGTATGTTTTCTATATAGGCCAGGCCATGGCGGGGTAACAGTACACGGGTAAATATCCAAAGATAACTTTGTGCCTCTGCTCCCACAACATGCAAACATCCATACAACTTGAATTTTGTCCCCAAGCTAAATAATGCCACCCTCCATCGATTTTACCTAGTTCTGTGGTCTCCTTAGTTCCAGGCACCATCGTAGCACATGGCTTCTTAACCTTGGAGTGTGTCAGAACCCTGAGATGCTTCCCTGGTTGGCTTTTGGTTGCAAAGGAAATGGCTCTTTGCAATGGTACCGTGGGCAATTGTGTCGTAATACTTGTTTTAGCTCCAGCAAGCGGCAGGACCTGTTTGTAAATTGCAGGGCCCCTGGCAGCTGCTGACCTGGGAACTTCTGAACTCTTTGGAAAAAATAAATTGCTGGCAAGATGTAGAGAGACTACAGAGAGACTGGGGGTGATTAAATGAGAACGTTGTGTAAAGATCGCTACTGGAAATGATTGTGTGGGTTCTAAATAAAAATGGTAGGAAATCACTGTAATGAAAAAAGTCATCCACATATGTGTGTATGTATGTAGAAATAGACGAACTGACTCATTGGAAAAGACTGATGTTGGGAAAGATTAAAGGTGGGAGGAGAAGGGGACGACAGAGGATGAGATGGTTGGATGGCATCACTGACTCAGTGGGCATGAATGTGGGCAAACTCCAGGAGACGGTGAAGGACGGGGAAGCCTGGCGCTCTGCAGTCCATGGGGTTGCAGAGAGTCAGACACAGCTTAGCGACTGAACAACAACATGTAGGAATATATGTACACTCACACACACACACACACACACACACATGCAAGGAGTCTGCAAGGAGACACACGAAAGCCTTCTCTGGACAATAGAACCTGTTGGGGGGAGGAGTATGTGTACTCTATCGATGCCCTTTTACATTGTTCCCATATTTTTAGAAAGAGGATTTCATTTTTAAAAGAAGAAAGATTTTTAAAGAAATTGTTCATTGCAGCACTATTCACAATAGCTAGAATATGGAAGCAATGTAGATATCCATCGACAGATGAATGGGTAAAGAAGTTGTGGCACATACACAATGGAATATTAGTCAGCCATAAAAATCCAAAAACAAAAAGCCATAAAAATCATTTGAGTCAGTTCTGATGAGGTGGATGAACCTAGAACATATTATACAGAGTGAAGTGAGTTAGAAAGAGAACGATAAACATCATAGTCTAACGCACATATATGGAATGTGGAAAAATGGCACTGAAGAATTTATTTACAGGGCAACAACGGAGAAACAGATTAGAGAATAGACTTATGGACATGGGGAGAGGAGAGGAGAGGGTGAGATGTAGGGAAAGAGTATCATGGAAACTTATGTTACTTATTTACTTATTTTACGTATGTAAAATAGACAGCTAACAGGAATCTGCTGAACGGCTCAGGACACTCAAACAGGGGCTCTATATCAGCCTGGAGGGGTGGGATGGGGCGGGAGATGGGAGGGAGGTGCAAAAGGGAGAGGATGTATGTATACCCATAGCTCATTCATGTTGAGGTTTGACAGAAAACAGCAAAATTCTGTAAAGCAATTATCCTTCAATAAAAAAATTAAAAAAAATAAAGATTTGTGAAGGAAAATATACTTTTCATGAAGACATTTTGTTATGAAGAACTCCAGAAAGTAAACGGAAGCTCCGGCATATTTTAGGTCTCTCCCTTTCGTTGTTGAACCGTTTCCCCTTGGTTTCTCTCAAGCCCCTCTTCCCAGCTGGTGGTGTACAAGGCGCGTGCACAGATGATCAGCCCTCAGCCTGGCCGCTCACCCCCTCCTGCGCTGCCCGATGAGCCCCGCCTTCCCTGCGCCCCACAGACGCACGGGCTGGCCTTCAGGGCTGAAATGGTCCCACTGCCCCACCCTGCTCATCCGTCCTCCCGCTGCCTGCCCACCGGACTGACAGCTCCCTGAAGCCTGGCCTGTCTAAAGAAGCAAGTGATGTGGCGGGGCCCCTGGAGAGGCTGGCAGACAGTGGTGCAGACAGCCTCCCCGCACCCAGCAAACTTCCCTGGGGCCACACTCTGCATGGGCTGCAGGGGCCTGGACACAGAGGAGAAGCAGGGCTGCCTCCCAGCCGGGAATCCTGCGGCTGAGGGCCCGGCCAGCAGGACCGATATGCTTCTCTCTGCCCCAGAGAGAGCAGGGCCGGATGTCCCTCTCTCTGCCCCAGAGAGAGCAGGGCCGGATGTCCCTCTCTCTGCCCCAGAGAGAGCAGGACCGGATGTCCCTCTCTCTGCCCCAGACAGAGCTGGACCAACATCCCTCCCTCTGCCCCAGACAGAGCTGGACCAACATCCCTCCCTCTGCCCCAGACAGAGCTGCCTGTCTCAAGGGCATCACCGCATACCTGCCCATCTCGAGCAGTCTGGTCACTTCCTGTCCTCCGTGCCGGGGACCCAGGGATGGCAGCAGGCCAGGGAAGGGCACTCCTGCTCGGGCCAGGCAGGGGCAGGCTGATGATGAGCTCTGAGAACAGGACAGGATTGTGAGTCACAAGGGGGGAGAGTTCTGTGCGGACAGCGAGCCACTCGCAGACCTGGTCTCTGCAGTCTGGGTGAGCCGAGGGTCCAGCGCCCCCGAAGAGGGACCCCCAGCTGAGGGGCACGCAGAGCCTCCATGGCTGGGATCTCTCCTGAGATCTCCTGGGATTTTGGTCTTCCACAGCCGAGAGGGAGCGACACACCCACTGTGACAGTGGCCATCCAAGCCAGGACGTGGCTCTGCACCTGGGACCCGGGCTTCTCCTGGGAAAGGGGTCTGGACGTGGGCACCACAGGCCAAGTCAGGGTTCTCCAAGGAATCTCGAATGTCCTGCTTCTTAAACTCTGGGGTGCAGCTGAGTAACGGTGTGACGCTTCACTGTGTCTGACCCGTGGCTTGGGAAGCGCCCCTCACCTGGACGGCTCGAGTGAGGACGGGGTGGGGGTGACAGGCACCTCTCGGCTCCACCTCCGCTCTCCCCACTCCCCAGCATGGATGCGTCAGACCTGTTCTCAACAGCGCTCCTTCATGGTGCTCACACTGCAGTTCCTTTATTTCCTGGGAGCTGAGAACCCTGTTTCTTAAGAGCTGGTTATGAACTCTGTGAGTATCTCCCCGTGCCTGGGAGGCTGGGGGGCAGGACGTGGTCCAGGGGCCACAGCAGAAATCTACACAGACGGAGGCTCCCTGGGCTGTGGTAGAAGGGGTACGTGGGTTCGCAGAGGTCAGGCACACCCCCCAAGTCTCACTCCCACCTTGGGGTTAGGAGAGCCTGAGGTATGCTGCTGGGGGCCTCCCCAGGCCAGGAACCGCAGCCGTCCATCTGTCCATATGTAGCTCTGTCCCTCAGTCTGACCAGCATTTCTCTCCACGCTTTGCACTTGACCTTCAGTATATATTTTTTTGGATTTCGTAAAACATACAGACTCTACCAAATAAGGCGATGCCTGACTTGTGGGTGTCATGCTCCCATGACACTCTGGGAGATTCTGACTCTACAGAATCATTTCCTGAAATGCTCTGGGTTCCAGGAGAGATGGTTGAAAGGTTTGCAAATGACTGTATCTTTGGCCTCCTAAGTGATGTTGACATCACTGTAGCCTGAGAGGGATTTCCCAGACAAGAATACGGGAGTGGGTTGTCATTTCCTCCTCCAGGGGATGTTCCTGACTCTGGAATCGAACCCTGATTTGCAGCTAGATTCTTTACTGCTGTAGCACCTGGGAAGCCAGCACAGTGCCTCAAAATAGAAAACCATGGAGCCTGCAAAATATTTGGTGAATTCACTCAAATAATCACAAAGGGAATTTGTCTGAACTGCTTATATCAGCTACTTACAAATCACACGTGAACAAGTATCTTCAACAGCTTGCCACTATTTCCTGACTTTTACACCTACAAAATATGACCAGATGTTTTGGAAACCAAACAAACCAGCCTATAAACTGGTGGAATGGAAGAAGGCTGAGGCAGAGCCAGGGAGGGTTTAAGCCACCAAAATGATTTTTTAAATTTAATTTAACTCAGGACTCAACTTGGAGCAACCCAACGAGCAGGGTCTGAGTTGAGTTTTCTAATTCTCCATCTTCACATACTATGTGCACTGCATTTAATTTAGAATTCCAGAGCAAATGGCCAATTTCAAGAGAGCTAATTCCCCTTTACTCTTTTGTTAGTCACTCACTGGTGTCTGACTTTGTGACCCCATGGGCTGTAACCGCCAGGCTCCTCTGACCACGGGATTCTCCAGGCAAGAACACTGAAGTGGGTCGCCATTCCTTCTCTTGGCAATCTTCCCAACCCAGGGATCGAATCCAGGTCCCCCGCATTGCAGGCAGATTCTTGACTGTCTGAGCACCAGGGAAGCCCAAGAATACTGGAGTGGTAGCCTAACCCTTCTCTTCCCAACCCAGGAGTCGGACCCGGGTCTCTTGCATTACAGGTGTATTCTTTACCATCTGAGCCACAAGGGAAGCTCCCCTTTGCTTTGTCGGGCTCTCAAACTTCTCTTATAGTTCACAGCCCAGGACTTGTGGTGAACGTTCCAGAGAGCCTCGTTGGGCAGAGCGTCTGTGAGGGACCCACATGGAAACAAGCCAGGCCAGCTTCTGAGGCAGGAAAAACTCCAAAGTCGGGGGAGAAGGCCTAGAAGCGTGTCTTCCCTCGCCACGCCCCCGCCCCGCCCCCAGCCCGGCTCGGCCCCGCCCCGCCCCAGCCCCAGCACAGCCCCGCCCCTGACTCCGCCCCGGCCCGGCTCGGCCCTGCCCTCCCCAGCCCCGCCCCAGCCCCAGCCCCGCCCCAGCCCCAGCCCCGCCCCGCCCCTGACTCCGCCCCGGCCCG
>CM035302.1:35893048-35913431 GCA_020226075.1 Hydropotes inermis
ATCCAGCACAGACGCTTGGTTCTGCCAGGGGAAGGGCACAGTCAGAAACACTGCCAGGAGAGGGCAACAGACACCAGACCGCCTCCAGGGAGTTCACGAGTCCTGGCGCAGGTCTGGGTTCACAAGTGGTTTTCAGAGAGTGGATAGGCACCAGCTCAGACTTTCATTTTCAACTTCTTCATATTCTTACAACTTAGGCACGTCTCAAGATATAGATGAATTAAAAAAAAAATCTTATCTAAGAAATTCACCTATTCACTTGAAATTTAGTTAAAAAATACTATAACTACTGAAATAAACGTATTTTGTCAATATTACTTCTGCTTTTTCTTTATCCTAATTTTGTTCTTTGCAGCTTCTTTTTATTTGGTTGAGTTTATGCTTGTTTTCACACTCCATTTTCTCTCTATTTCAGATGTTATGTACTCTTTTTCTACTCCTTTAATAGTGATCCTTGACTTTTAACTTACCTTAAGTTAATGAATGTCTTAAACTTTCCATTTGAATAATAAGAATTTCAGAACATCCTTCTCAATTTATATGTTGCTGTTTTGTATTAACTGTTTTCAACTTAATCCCTCAAACTGAACTTCTTTTTTCCAATGGACGATGCTAGTTTGGTTTCCCTGTATGCTCCACAGTGTCTTGCTCATCGCCCCTTCTTATGTCAGCCCTTCTACAGGGTAACTTTCCTTTTCTGGAGTCTGTTCCATAGAATTTGCTTTAATGAGCTCTTGGGTGGTAAAACCTCCCATTTTTTTTTCGTTTGTTTTAATCTTAAGCTGTATTTATGGCACTCGGCATACAATTCTAGATGAATGGCTGTTTTCCGCCAGAACTTAGGTTCTAAATGAAAGTTTGCCAGGCAGAGAGAGGGGGCAGGAGCAGGGCCCTGATCCTCCTCTCACAGGGTCTCCAGGCCCTGCAGCCCGAGCAGGCGCGTGCTCCGGTCTCCCAGCACGTCTGTTGTAGCGGTGAGTCTGCGTGCCTGGCCCCGAACAGTGACGGCGTTTGTCACTGGCGTGGCGCTCTCTCCCCTCACTGTGCGTTTAGTACGTGCCTGCCTCTGTGATAAAAGCTCTGCATCCTTGAGCTCAGTTCACTCACGGTCTGCTCCTCACTCTTGTTTCTGGGGAAATTTGGTGTTTTGCCAAACACTTCATAGTGTCCACTTTGCAAGAATGAGATCGAAGGACACAGGTGGTGTTGCGCCCTCGAACTTAAGGTGGGGGCCGAACTCTGCCCCTGACACCAAGGCCCTGCCCTTCTCAGCACATCATATCCTCAGATAGTCTCTGAGCCGCTTTTATCGTCCTTCAGATGCCCTTGGCGTTCCAACTTTCAAGTCACAGAGCAGCTTCTAATAACAGTACAAGTGCAATCTGGTGCAAAATCAGAATTTAGTTTTCTCTTTGTTAAAAAGAACAAGATTTTCTTCAACTATTGTTCTGCTCTTGATAAGAGGTTGTGAAAAGTTTGTCTTTACCTTTTCGGTTACCTGCCTGGAAAGCAAAGATTCTGCATCCTATCAAAATCTCCTATGCTTTGTGTCTTTCTTAGGTCTTTGATTACTTGGGAGAACTGAATCTTCTCAATATTAAGAGCTAAATTTTATTCATAATTATATACACTTTTGGGTGTGCTAAGTCATTTTAGTCCTGTCTGACTCTTTGTGACCCTATGGACTGCAGCCCACCAGGCTCCTCTGTCCATGGAATTCTCGAGGCAAGAATATTGGAGCGGGTTGCCATTTCCTTCTCCAGGGGATCTTCCTGACCCAGGGATTGAACCCTTGTCACCTGCATTGCAGGCGAATTCTTTTCCTTCTGAGTAACCAGGGAAACCCCTGAAACTTCTCCATTTGCCTTTAAAATCTCCCCTTGTCACTTTGTTCCAACAGATAACTAAACATTATTTACCAATGATCTATGATCCTATTTGACCAAATGTTTAAAACTGTTGACATTTTGGACAACTTCCCCAAATCAAATTCTAAATGGAGTCTTTTGACCTAAAATTGACTTTGAAATTTCCCGGAGAGAAATACCTCAATTTGATGAATTCTTTTTTTCTTTTCAAAGTTTTATTGAAATATAGTTGATGCATAATGCCATGTTAATTTCTGCTGTACAGCAGTGATTCAGATACATACATACATATATACATTATTCTTTCAAAAATATTCTTCCCTATTATGGTTTATCACAGAATATTGAATATATTCCCTGTGCTAAGCAGTTGTTGTTTAGTTGCTAAACCGTGTACAACTCTATGCAATGGCCAGCTACAAATTGGCACTTATCAAAAGCATCGTCAAAGACTGAACACCAAAGGCATCTGCCATCTGCCTCTACGGAGCCTGAACCCCGTGCTGCTATAGCTGTTGACCTTCACCACCCCCTGAGGGAGTTCAGGGCCGAGTGAGGCCCTCTGTGCTCCAGGGATCTGGTGGGACAGGTCTTCAGACAGCTGGATGTTCTTAGGAACAGGTTTTATGGTCTCCATTCTTAAATCTCCTCATATCTAGAGGCACTAAATCCCTTCATGGTGACATCAGATCCTCATTACTGAGGATCAAAAAAAATTTGTAAAATGAATGCTTCATGGTGGTGAACTCCCCCTTCACCAAAACCTTTTACATTGGCCTTCCCCCACTGCCGCTTTGGAGCGGACTCTCAGACCCTGTTATAGCCACGCTTTCCGGGAAACAGACTCACTCAGAAGGACAACGCAGATACTGGAGTGCAGTTTATTACGCCGGCGGGCCCAAGGCAGAGTCTCCTCTTAGCCAAGGACCCCGTCCAGCGTTTGTGAAAATCTTTTATACCCTGAGTGTACGTGTCCAAACCCACCACCCCAAATTCCTTGAGACTTACAAAGGAAGGGTAAACACAATCACAATAACCCCATCATTCATGTGTTATGTGTTTAAACAGTTATTAATCAATAAGCCCGCGGTTACATTCCAACCAGTTAATAACCGATAAGCCTGTGGTTACATTTCGATAGACACTGTCTGGAGGCAGGGGTGATTAGTGTCTGTTTTCCCTTCTTCAAGATTCCCCTGCCCAGAGGGGGGTCTTATCCTTCCATTGTCATTCCCACAGGCGCTAAGCACAGAGTTCAGAGTCCACTGGAGAAGTGGCCACGCATGATCAGCACAGACAGGCCTGAGATAGAGTCCAGGCCCTATGAATTCCTTCTTCAGCCCCACCCCATAGACTGAAGCCCACTCGGTTCCTCTGTCCACAAGTCATCCTGACAAGAACACTGGAGTGGGTTGCTGTCTCCTTCTCCTTCCTTTTTCTTTTAATATTTATTTTTATTTATTTGTTTGGCTATGCTGGGTCTTAGTTGCAGCACGCAGGGTCTTTGGTTGAGGTACGCTAGATTTTTTTTTTTCAGTTGCGGCACACAGGATCTAGTTTCTAAGAGAAGCTGAGCATAATCAGCCAACAAGTCTTCAAGCTGAAGCCAAGCGCGACAGTCCTTCCCCGGCCCCTGTCTTTTCTCTGTCCCATCTCTCCCAGTTCTGGTTAGGGAGAACTCTCTCCACTTCTGCCCTGTGCTCCCCTAAGATCTCAAGACTCAGAACAAGCAGGAAGAACAACCAGACCGAAGTTCTTCCTTATGAAAAACAGATAAAGGACAAACAACCGCCACTTCTGGGAGGAAAGAATCTGGAAACCAAGAGTAATTTACCAAATTTCCCTCGTCATTGAGCCAAGAAATTAGCACCATTCTTTCTCCTGCTAATATAATTTTAGGAAAGAGATAAAGGACTCTTACCACTCGGTTTCCACCAGACCCTGCAGGCAGAGCTCCAAGAGGCTAACTGACTACAAAAATGCTTACTTCTTTTATCAGGAATTTCAGGCTCTCTGAGCCTCAGCAGCCTTGGGGCAAGGAGTGTTCCATCAGTAAGTTGAATCCAGCCACCTACACCAACTGCTGGGGAGGAAGAAACTGTCCTCTACCATTTTAGGTTCACTTGGCTAATCTAAGAATTAACAGGGATGGACAGGCCTGGCATGCTGCAATTCATGGGGTTGCACAGAGTCGGACACAACTGAGAGACTGAACTGAACTGAACCGAAGAATTAACATGAGACAGATCAATCAGAGAAAATCAAACAAAATTTAAATAACGTGTATACATCAGTCAGTTCAGTTCAGTCACTCAGTCGTGTCTAACTGTTTGTACATGGACTGCAGCACGCCAGGCCTCCCTGTCCATCACCAACTCCTGGAGCTTGCTCAAACTCATGTCCATCGAGTCAGTGATGCCATCCAACCATCTCATCCTCTGTCGTCCCCTTCTCCTCCCACCTTCAATCTTTCCCAGCATCAGGGGCTTTTTCCAATGAGTCAGTTCTTTGCATCAGTTGGCCGAAGTATTGGAGTTTCAGCTTCAGCATCAGTCCTTCCAATGAACACCCAGGACTGATCTCCTTTGGGATGGACTGGTTGAATCTCCTTACAGTCCAAGGGA
The DNA here is from genome assembly GCA_020226075.1 of Hydropotes inermis. Taxonomy (NCBI): domain Eukaryota; kingdom Metazoa; phylum Chordata; class Mammalia; order Artiodactyla; family Cervidae; genus Hydropotes; species Hydropotes inermis. The sequence goes on from CM035302.1 coordinate 35,897,541, forward strand.
CTCTCAAGAGTCTTCTCCAACACCACAGTTCAAAAGCATCCATTCTTCGGCGCTCAGCTTTCTTCACCGTCCAACTCTCACATCCATACATGACCACTGGAAAAACCATAGCTTCGATTAACTGACCTTGGTCGGCAAAGTAATGTCTCTGCTTTTTAATATGTTTTCTAGGTTGGTCATAGCTTTTCTTCCAAGGAGCAAGTGGCTTTTAATTTCAAGGCTGTAGTCACCATCTGAAGTGATTTTGGAGCCTAAGAAAATAAAGTCCACCACTGTTTCCATTGTTTCCCCATCTATTTGCCATGAAGTGATGGGATCATGGATGCCGTTACCTTAATTTTTTGAATGTTTAGTTTTAAGTCAGCTTTTTTACTCTCCTCTTTCACTTTCATGTCTAATTAGTTGCTCAGTCATGGCTGACTCTTTGTGAACCCACAGATTGTAACCCACCAGGCTCCTCTGCCCATGGAATTATCCAGGCAAGAATACTGGAGTGGGTTACCATTTCCTACTCCAGGGGATCTTCCCAACCCAGGGATCAAACCTGCATCTCCTACGGCTCCTGAATCAACAGGCAGATTCTTTACCATTGAGCCACCTGGGAGAGACCCAAGAAAACTGAGTAATTCACCAAAATTGCCAGAACCCTCTCTTCAAACACCATTTTCAGCTAAATGCAAAAGAAGATGTTGGGGGTTTGGGACTTCAAAAGGGAGCAAGGGAATTTGCATGGAGATAGTGTCAACTAGAAGTTGGCACTCGCCGAGAGCATTTGCCAGTGACTGAACAGCAGCAACAGGGGCATCTGCCATCTGGCTCCGCAGAGATTGAACCTGGTATTGCTATAGCTGCCAGCCTATAGCACCCCGTCAAGAGAATTCAAAGTGGAGAAGCAGGCACTCCATGCTCCAAGGAAACTGGGTGGAACAGGCCTTCAGAAAGAGATTTTCAGGAACGGATTTCATGATCCCAATCCTTGCATCTCGTCATATCTACAAGAGCACTGAATCCCCCAGCTCCCGGTGACTAGCAGAACACCTCTTGTAAAGTAAGCGCTTGACCGCACTGAACTCCCCCTTCACCAAAATCTTATGCATTGACCTCCCCACACTGCCTCTTTAGACCAGACTCTCAGAGCTCTCTGAGGTGCTATCTCCCGGGCTGCAGTCCTCATTTGCTGCAAATAAAACTTGATTCGAAACTCTCACATTGTGCATTTTTTAGTTGACAGTAGAAAAACAAATATTGGGTAAATTAGTGTTCGTTTGGCCAGCAGAAACAATGGGACATAGAGGGGAATTTTAGCAAAGTCATCCTGAGGAAAGCTGTGAATATAACTGAGTATCACTCCCTGTGAACGGCTGCAGGGAGGAGAAAGGACACAGCCCCTCTGGAGACGGCCCACAGCCAGGAAATGTTTGACTTTATTTCCTCCCGTTTTAGTATAAAAGAAGCCTGAACTCTAACTCAGGCAAGATGCTTCTTTGGGACCTGAGTCCACTCTCCTCTTGGTTTGCTGGCTTTCTGAATAAAGTTGCTATTCTTTGCCCAAATAATAATAGCAACAACACAAAATCCTATCGACAGGATTCCCCTGTTTACACACCTGTCAACTTTTAAAAAAAAAAAGCACAATGTGGGAGTTTCAAGTTAAGTTTTATTTGGGACAAAATGAGGACAGCAGCCAATAGCTCTGAGGAACTGCTCCAAAGAGGCAGGGGGCAAGGTCAGTATAGGTGATTCTGTTGAAGGGGAAGTTCATGCGAACAAACACTTCTCTTTACAAAAGGTTTTCCGCTAGTCGCGAGGGGCTGATGTCACCATGGTGATTTAGTGCTTTTCTAGATACAAGGAGATGCCAGGATTGGACTCATAAAACCAGTTCCTGAAAATCTGTAATCATCTAAAGGCCTGTTTCACCAGTTTTCTGAAGCACAAGATAGCTCAGTCCTGTTTTCCCCCTTGAATTCCCTTCAGGGCAGGTCAAAGGTCACAGCTGCAGCGGCTCAGGACTCCTTGCCCGCAGAGGCAGACGGCAAATGCGCCTGTTGTTGTTCAGTCGCTAAGTCATGTCCTTCTCTTTGTGACCCCACAGACAGCAGCATACCAGGTCCTCTGTCCTCCACTACCTCTCAGAGTTTGTTCAAATTCATGTCCATCGAGTCAGTGATGCTACCTAATCATCTCATCCTCTGCCACCCCCTTCTCCATTGCCTTCAATCTTTCCCAGCATCACGGTTTTTTCCAATGAATGGCTTTTCACATCAGGTGGTCAGAGTATTGAAGCTTCAGCTTCTGCAACAGTCCTTCCAATGATTTTTCAGGATTAATTTCCTTTAGGATTGACCTGTTTGATATCTGTCAGTCCGAGGGACTCTCAAGAGTCTTCTCCAGCACCACAATTCAAAAGCATCAATTTTTAACACTCAGCCTTCTTTATGGTCCAACTCTCACATCCATGCATGACTACCGTAAAAAACCATAGCTTTGACTAAACAGACCTTTGTCAGGAAAGTGATGTCTCTGCTTTTTAACAAGCTGTCTAGGTTTGTCATAGTTTTTCTCCCAAGGAGCAAGCATCTTTTAATTTCACGGCTGCAATCACCATCCCCAGTGATATTGGAGCCTGAAAAATCTGTCCCTGTTTCCATCTGTTTGCTGCTACAGCGGCTGATGGCTTGAAGGCCTCAGCATCCTTTGTTTTTGAAATGGCAACACCGTTTTTCTTCTCTTTCTTTGGCCATACTGCTCTGCTTGTGGGATCTTTGTTCCCTGACCAGGGATTGAACCTTTCACTAGGCAGTGAAAGTCGAGAGTCCTAACCATTCTCCACCCCCAGCACATTCTGTGAAGGTGTCTGCATATTCTCTCTGAGAGGCTCTTTGGAGAGAAAGGGAAACCATGATGTGTCAGGGAGAAAGAAAGTTTTCACCACCCTTTCAGAGAAAGCGAAAGGAGAGGCCCTCAAGAGCTCACCTTCTTCAGAAGTCCCCATCAGAGCCAGAGCAAGTAGGAACTGCCAAGGAGTTTAATTTTTAAAAATCAAACAAACCAGCACATACGAAAAAATTACATTGTTTCCCAGTGTTGGCTGTATTGATAGACCCAACTTTTTTTCAGAGTTCAATATCCACCTGAGAAGGGAATAAATGTTGGGTCATAAAACCCCAAGCACCTCCCCTCAAGGCTACTTGGTAGAGAACAGCTGGCGAAAGTCCTGAAGTTTTTGTCTTCCCTGCGACTGATACTGTTCTTACATTCTAATCCCAACACCAGAGCCCACACTGGTCGCTTTCACTAATTCTGGAGGATCCAGCTCGGATCCGAATCCAAGGGTTGACTCACTGTGAGGACCGCAGAGCGCGTCCTGCCGGAGGCGCAGAGTGCCGCTCAGAGGGGCTGACGCCGGGCGGGACGTCCCAGCTGGGCCCCGGCTCTGCTAGGGAAGGAGCGCTGGAGGAAACCGCCGGCCTGGTGGGCTTGCCGCTCCGGGGACCGACGCAGGGCCGAGCCTGAGGCTCTGACCACACACGCACAGACGCATCCGCAAACCACGTCTCCAGACGTGAACGGCCAGGCCCCAGAAGCCCCAGGCTGCAGGCCCCTAGGTCTGGCTTCTAGAGGGGCTGGAAGATGCCGCCCCAAATACACCGCTCTGCACAGGGAGGCTTCTGAGCTGAGCCAGTGAGAAAAAGGAAATACAAGATAAACTCTGCCCCACCTCCCATCAGTAAGGGCTGGACGATTCTTAATTATTTGGCGATTCTAGACTGTTCTCTGCCCACAGACGGCACCTAGGACTCTGCGTAGCAAGCCCTCCTGAAACACTGCTGCCTCCACCAGCCTGTGCCAGCCTGTCTTCGCCATCTCTGGGGGCTCGAGTCCCAGTGCTCTGTCCTGCCCCTTCTCTCCGAGCCCCTTGTTCTCCTGCTGGGACTCCGTGGAGGTGCCGTGCGCAGCACCCCAGTCCCGCATCACTGCGTTCTCCTGTAAATGCGCCACTCACGCCTTAGGAGCTCCTGTTTGCTTTTCTCCCATCCATCTGTCTCAGGTTAGCCTCACTTGCGGCCCCCGGCAGTGCCCCTAACACAGGTGAGAATTGAGATGCCCTGGAGACAACGAGTGGCCACCAGGTGTCAGGAAAGTCCACATCTGGGGCCTGCCCTTGGAGAAGAGACTGACGTGTGTTCTCTGGGCGACCGTGAGAATCACCTGGAAAATGGAGGGGTGTGAAGAGGCCAAACTCCATTAGACAGACAGACACACAGACAGCCAGAAAGCCAGCTGGCTGAAATAAGCCAGAGAAAGACAAACACTGCGTGACCTCAAAACCAGCCAGACTGCCAGATCTAAGGTCCAGTGGCAGCCGCCAGGCTGGGGCGGGGGTGAAGTGCGGTGGGAGCCGGGAGATGTCCATCAGAGGATACAGACCTCCAATTAGAAGGTGAAGATGCTCTGGATTGATGCCCAGCCTGGCGACTGCAGTTAGTAACGCTCTGCGTCTGCTTGAAACGTGCTCAGAGAGGAGACATAAGTGTTCTCATCATGAGGAATAAAAGGTGTCCGTGGGGGTGCTGGATGCGTCAATGAACCTGGTGTGGGAAACATGTCACATGCATGCAAAACACTGCACCACATGCCTTCAGAAACAATTTCCATTTGTCACTTTTACCTCAAACAAGCTGGGCAGAATAAATCAGCTTCTTAAAAGGAGGGCCACCCCCCAGGACCAGGACATAGGGAGAGGCTGGAGAGCAGGACCCCTGGAGGGGTCCCCGCTTCCTTCCTGGGCCGCACCGGTGCATTTCTGCCTGGACATGCAGTCGGCGGATGTATAATTACGAGCTGTCTGGGAGCCATTCCACTTGGTTCCAAACAGGAGGGCCTCCATCATCCCAGCTGAAGGGTATGAGCCCTCCTGGGATTAGGTGGCCATTTGACGGACAGACCCGCTTGTCCTGGTCTCTGATTTTGTCCCATTTACTGCAGCCAAGGAAACGGGGTGCAGTGGGGGGTTGTTACTCGGCAGGAATGACGACCCCGATGGCAGAAGACGGCCGAGTGAGGGCGCCCCCCCTCGCTGACTGTCACGGGCAGTTTGGGGACCCCTGTGTCACAGGTGGATGAAGGGATGGAGCTTCAGAGACAGGCAGCGGGAGACTCGGGGGAGAGGGAGCCAGTCTGAGAAGCAGGACGCAGGTGTTGACCGAGCAGCTGCCGAGATCATGCCCTGGTCAAGTTGCCCCCAGATTTCCCACCCTGCAACCTTGACTTGAACACAGCGAGGCGGGCAGTATCATTCCGCACGGGTGGATAAGAAATCCAGCGCTAGGCGTGAGCGGGGGCCACTGGCCTATGCTTCTCAGGGCAGTGCTGACTCGCCAGACACCCCAGTTCTGTACCTTAATTTCAGAAAACTAATTTTTGCTTAGAAAACACTCATCGCCGAGTTCCTGGTGGGTGAGTGACCTTCTCCGTGGTCATGCGGGCCCCTGGTCCCGGCACCATTTTGCCCCTGGAGATCATGAAGTCTTCCCATTCAGCCAGAGAAAGAGGAGGGCGGAGGCTTCCAAGGCCAGGTTGCCAGGGGCCCCGGGCTCATCTGTGCCCGCCCTGGGCAGGATTGGCCACATGGCCACGCCCTCCGGAGGCAGTTGGGGGCGGGTGTGGTGGGCGGCAGAGTCCTGGGCTCAGCAAACCTGGCCAGGCCGTCAGGGCCCCCACCAACCTCTGTCAGCCTGACTCAGACTTAAGGTTTCTGAAAACCAGGGGCCTCCCCCACAGAGCGGGGAAAATTCCAGAATGAAAAAGAAGACCATTGGAAGGGGCGTGATGAGAAAGGGCTGTGTCTGCTCCATCCTTCATGCTTAGCTGGGGACCAGGGTCTTCACCAGACAAGAGCCGCCTCCTTCCTGCTGCCCCTGGGGGGTCATCTCCCCCCACCTCGCTGTCCCCAGGAGCAGGTATCTGACTTCCCACCAACCAGGCCGTTTGCTGAGGTGTCGTCTGAAACCCACCAGGGCAGAACAGGAGGTGGAAGCAAATGAAAACAGCTCTAACTGAGCAGGAAGACCTGGGACCGAAAAAACAATACCAAGTTCCCTTCTGCAAGCGAACGGTAAACAACGACAGCACAGCTTCAAGACTGCAGCTTTCAGAAACCAAACCCCTCGGTGGCCGGCAATGCCTTCCTTTGATGTCAGAGTCCCCAGGAATGGCCACAGTTCCCTTCACACCCACGTGCAAGGGCTCAGGAGCATCCAGCTCTCCAGAAGGACCCTGGAAAGCAGCAGTTATAGGTTTCAATGTTTCCCTTTCTCTCCCTTTCTTCAATTTACCCCAAAAAGAAAAGCAAAGAGTGGGAGCAGTGGCTTGACTGATGGAAGCAGAGCAAGTGGCTGCTCTGGGTTATTAATGTCCCAGTGAACTTGGAGAGAACAGGGCATTTCCCGGAGCCCCAGGTCTGGTCTTTGTTCCCTGACATTGAGGGCTGCAGGGGAAGCCATGCTCCCCTCCCTCCTGGCTGGGCCCCGGGAAGCTGTGGAGGAGGCAGGGAGTGAGCAGCTTCAAGACCCCCAGGTGAGACAGACCTTAGTGTCTCCACGAGGCTCGAATCCAGCACGAGGCTCTTGAGCACAGAGTCAGCGTTGAGACATCGGAGGTGGGAAGTAAAGGAAGGGGTCGCAGGCCACAGGCCAGGCTCTGGCCTCTGAGTTCACCCACTCAGCAGTGAGGACCCAGAGAAAAGAGATTCTGAGGGCAGGGCCTGTACGGCTGGAGGCCAGCCAGGGATAGCCAGGAAGCCTCTGGCCTGGGGTCAGGGACACACAGTTCCCTCCCCAGCCAAGGGCCTGAGCCTGGGGCACTTCCCTCAGGCTGTGATCATGGCTTTAATCCCATGCTTGGCGCAAAAATCATCATTATTTCAGACTCGGTAAGCCAGGACTCAGCTTATTAACACGGCATTTTGGCTGTGAAAGGCTGAATCCAAAAGCCATCTGTGAGCTATGATTTCAGGGGCCCCAGAAATTTCTCCCTTGTCCCTGACTCTCTCTCTGTCACATTTTATTAAATCTCCCACTAGACGCAGATTATCTTACGACCTTTAAACTGACTTCCCAGATGGCGTAGTTGGTAGAGAATCTGCCTCCAGTTCAGGAGACTCAAGAGACTTGGCTTCCACCCCTGGGTCAGGAAGATCCGCTGGAGAAGGAAATGGTAGCCCACTCCTGTATTCTTGCCTGGGAAATCCCACGGACAGAGAAGCCTGACAGTCTGTAGTCCACGGGGTTGCCAAACAGTTGGACTCAACTGAGCATGCATGCATTAATCAAGACCTTTAAGTATTTCAGTCTTTTAAAAAGCTTAATAAAAACCCTTCACACCCTTGCGAATAGTTCAGTGAACCATTATTCATAAAAGCAGCTTCAGTTTCTTCAGCCCCCACACCTCCTCTACTACAACAAATACTTGGTGATGCTCTGTTATGATCTTCAAATAGAATTCACAGACAGCACAGCCTCTTTAAAAAGCAATGGTGGTACTTGGTGGTTTAGTAGCTAAGTCATGTCCAACTCCATGGACTGTGGCCCTCCAGGCTCCCCTGTTCATGGAATCCTCCAGGCAAGAACACTGGAGTGGGTTGCCATTTCCTTCTGCAGGGGATCTTCCCGACCCAGGGATTGAACCTGTGTCTTCTGCATTGAAGGCGAATTCTTTACCACTGAGCCACCAGGGAAGCCCTAAGAAAGCCATATAAGGCCCTCACTTTTATCTGAAGAAGTAAGCAGAGCAGTCAGGACGGTAAATTTTGTGTCAGTCCGACAGGCCCAGGGCACCCAGGGGCTTCCCCGTTGGCTCAGAACCCACTGCCAATGCAGAAGACACAGATTTGATCCCTGGGTAGAGAAGATCCCCTGGAGAAGAAAATGGCAACCCACTCCAGTATCCTTGCCTGGAGAATCCTGTGGGCAGAGGAGCCTGGCAGGCTACAGTGCCCGGAATTGCTAAGAGGCGGACGTGACTGAGCGACTTAGGATGCACGTATCGGGATTAGACGGGATTCTGAGTGTGTGTGAGAGTGTTTCCAGATGAGGTTAACATTTGAACAGGTGGACTCAGTAAAGCCCTGGGCCCCGCCTGTTGTGAGTGGGCAGCATCCAGTCGGCTGAGGCCCCAGAAGGACAGAAGGTGCTGGGCCCCGTCACCCCTGCTCACTGGTGCTCTGAGCCGGCTCGTTCAGCCTCTCCTGCCCCTGCTAGGGTTCACACCTTCCGCTCTGCTGGTTCTCGGGCTTTCAGACCGAACTGCCTTGCACCACCTTCTGGTCTCAGCCTGCAGGCGGCACATGGTGGGGCTTCTCAGCCTCCGTGAACATGTGAACTATTTCCTTTCATTACATATGTATATGTGTATATGCATATGTGTGTATGCCTATATGTGTATATATGCATATGTACATGTGTATATGTATATGCATATGTACATACACACACACATATAAATATATCTCACTGTGTACCTCAGAGTCGGTGGGTGAGGAATCTGGAAGTCGTCTGGAGGCTGGACGTCCAAGGTGGCATCTCCCGTGGCATCCACAGCTCACGCACAGCCTCCTACAGGGATGCTGTGTGCCTTCATGACAGCGCTGGCTTGTCCCCAGTGAGGCCTCCCAGGGAGCATGAGGAGGACCCACCTGCCTTGGTGATCCGCAGGGGAGTGACATGAGTCACGTCCACCATACTCCACCTGTGCAAAGCGAATCACAACGTCCAGTTCGCACCAAGAGGAGCGAACGTGCTTTAAAATAGCACCTTCATTGAAAACCCTGCTATAGAATTTTCTTTTTCATTCTTAGTGTAATTACCTCTCAGGAAAAAGATGAGTGAGACCTGGCCATACTATGTGAATTCAAACATTAGGCTTCTTGCTATTTCATGAATAAACCAGGTTAGGGGATTAGGAACTAGACCTTGAGACCACATGTCCTTGGTTTAAACTACAAAGTAAGATTTTCCTAGCCCTTGAAATATTCAGGAAATGGATATCCCCAGAGTCCTTCTTGATCAATTTTGGGTATTTGGAGGTCTTTGTTTCACTGCATTCTAGATCCTTAAATAGAGATTTGTTTGGTTATTTCAGAATAGAGGCCGGTTCATTTTGCAAGTATATACAATTCCTAACTGTATCTGACTATCAAAGCTTCTGCAGCTCACACCTATAAATTGTGGTTTATTTTAGGAAATGGGCCTGAGAAATAATATAGCTTGGTTTCTAATTCCTAATCTTAAAACAGTTCTCATAACTATCAAAATGACATGGTTGATTCTAGAAAAAGAAAAAAACTGTACTGGAGCCTCTGTCATTTCTTGGGGTGGGGTAGGATGTCATTCTTGGGGTCAAAATCAATCTGGGTTTTTAATCATGCCCTATAATTTAATCAAGCATTTGATAACGCATATATTTGTGCAAATGTTCTGAGTGGCTTTGGCAATGAATGTGCTCTCATAAATGCCCTATCTACTTTATTTACATTTCCCACAGTCCTTTTCATACAGGTAAATGCATGTCTTCCAGCAAAAAATAAAATTGTAACAGCTCACTTGCTAACCCACCAAAGACAACACTTTATTTAGTCACCCAATCATGTCCAACTTACTGTGACCCCACGGACTGTAGCCCACCAGGCTCCTCCGTCCATGGGATTCTCCAGGCAAGAATACTGGTTTGGGGTTGCCGTTTCCTTCTCCAGGGGATCTTCCCAACCAGGGATCGCACCTGCGTATCCTGCGTCTCCCGCATTTGCAGGACGACTCTTTGCTGCTGAGCCACCAGGGAAGCCCAAACACAGCATGTGAGTCTTAAAATGATCAGACCGAGGCAAGGCCACATTCGAAAGGAAAATGTGACAGTTGATCGAGTTGAAATTTGAATAATTAAAGCTTTCTGGTTTATGTAGACAGCATAAAATTATAAGAAGCTAATTATGTCAAGTAGTTAGCACATCTTCAGAAATCAAGTGCAAGGGCAGTCTGTCTTCATGGAGACCAGAAGAAACTATACAATCAGAGAACCAAGAAAACGCCGTTGCGTCCTGTGTGGGGCCATGAACTCCACATGGGAAGGGGCAGCGCATCGGCTCATTGCCTTTAAAGGAGCCTGGTCCCTGCGTGCTGGAGGGGCTGGCTTCAGTCTTTAAAGCTGTGTTCTTGGCTTCCTGGCTGAAGCTGAAAATTGGCCTGGAGAATGGATGGGTCAGGTCTTACTCATGAATGGGTTTATATTTAATGGCATTTTAAAGGTTTTTTATAATGAGCAGTACAACAGAAAACATCCTTGACACCTATGAGGAATGCAGCCTGAGAGGTCCCAGTCGTAAAGGAGGGGGAAGGGGCAGACAGACCTGCAGGGGGGCTGGGTAATCACGCAGGCGAGGAGTGGGCGCACCGAGTCCAGGGACCCTGTTCTCCGACCAGAGGCCTGAGACCTGGCCTGTCCGTCAAGAGCAAGAAGAGAGGTGAAGCTCAGGGCCGATGCAGAGCATTTGCATCAGCAGAACCACGTCCTCCCTGCGGTCCTGGGCAGCCAGGGTACCAACAAGGTGGCTGAGAGAGAAGCATCTTAACAACTTCCTCAAGGCTGCTGTGTTTTGAGGTTAATGTCTCGAGAGATGCCCTGGTCTTTTCTAAAAGTTTACAGCATAAAGGAGAATACTTTGGGTTTTTAGCACCTCTGTCAACAAAGGTCCGTCTAGTCAAGGCTATGGTTTTTCCAGTGGTCATGTATGGATGTGAGAGTTGGACTATAAAGAAAGCTGAGCACCAAAGAATTGATGCTTTTGAACTGTGGTGTTGGAGAAGACTCTTGAGAGTCCCTTGGACTGCAAGGAGATCCAACCAGTCCATCCTGAAGGAGATCAGTCCTGGGTGTTCATTGGAAGGACTGATGTTGAAGCTGAAACTCCAGTACTTTGTCTACCTCATGAGAAGAGCTGACTCATTGGAAAAGACCCTGATGTTGGGAAAGATTGAAGGCGGGAGAAGAACGGGACGACAGAGGATGAGATGGTTGGATGGCATCACTGACTCAATGGATATGAGTTTGAGTAAACTCCGGGAGTTGGTGATGGACAGGGAGGCCTGGTGTGCTGCAGTCCATGGGTCACCAAGAGTCAGACCGACTGAGTGACTGAACTGATAAGATCAGGGAGAAACAGTCAAGAGCAGTCTTGGGGCAAGCTTCTGCTTCGCCACCACTGACTACACACAACAGTGCCTTTGAGCTATTTTGCAGATACTGAAACCCCTTCAGGTGGGAGAAGTTATTGAGTCACAAGGTATGCTGCCCACGGGCATGTGGACCCCAGAGCAGCTGACCTGAAGGTTGGGGATGCTGACTCCGACTCACCTCAGCACCGCCAACCCACGAGAAGAGTGTCCGCCCGCTGATCATGCCCCCTTTGAACAGTTGCCATAAAGCGCACTGCCCTCCCACGTGTGGGCGCTTGGTTTCGAGGGCATTAGCCCGCGGTGGCCCCCTTGCCTGGCAAAGCAGCGAAGCATCCTTTCCTGCTGCTCCCAAAGCTCTGTGCCTGGGGTTTTACTGAGTATATACGCAGAGAGGCTGAGCTTTCGGCATCACGGGTGAGCGAGCCTAATCAGTGTGTGAGGAAGAGGCAGAGGTCATGCGGCTGAAACAGTGACTAGCCAAAGGGCATGGACCTGGGGGCCAAGCGGCCTGGCTGTGTCACGAGGGGCGATGTGAGCTTGAACAAGCCCCTCACCCCTGGGAGACCCAGTTGCCTCCTCTGTGGAATGGAGACCTCACTTCTTTCCCAGGTGTGGCAGGTTGGATAACTGGTCCCCACTCTTCCATCACCTATGAAAGAGTGTCTATCTGCCCTTTACCGCGTGACTTTGCAAGTCCTCCCGGAAGGATCTGACCATGTGACTTGGCCCACTGGCATCAGGTGTGGCCACGGAGCTTGCCTGGCAGGGATGTGGGAAGAGACATCAGTGTGGAGGCTCTGGGGGGAGGACCCAGGGGTCCTTGCTAATTCTCATACTCCACCAGGAAAGGAACAGCTGGTCAGCTGCTGTCCGTCAGCTGTGGCCCCAGAATAGCATTCGGGTCAGACAGAAATTCAGCCCACAGCTTGGAGCCGAGCCACCCACACAGCCAGCCCAGCCCTGTGTAGACCAACTGAACCACCAGTGACCTAGACACTCATGAGGGTGAAATACAGCGTCTGTTCTTGGAAACCCCTGAGCTTTGGGTTGGCTTGTTACTCAGCATTACTGTGACAGCTGTGGACGAATACACTCACAGGTTCCTGTGAGCTTCTCCTAAGGAAATGAGCATGAGAATGCTTTGTAATCTGCTTTAAAAAAGACACTCATCTGGAATGAATCCTCTAAAAAGGCAGAAACTCTCATTACTTTACCTAGAAGAGCTCCTGGTACACGACAGTAACTCAATACATCCAGTAGTGATTGAATTGAAGAATGGGTGGGTGGATTGTTTCATAGAAAATATATGTGCGTGGGTTTGATCCCTGGGTCGGGAAGATCCTCTGGAGAAGGGCATGGCAGCCCACTCTAGTATCCTTGCCTAGAAAATTCCATGGATGGAGGAGCCTGATGGGCTACAGTCCAAGGGGTCTCAAAGAGTCAACCATGACTGAAACGACTTAGTACACACAAATATATCTGTATGAACACTGGAATTTCTACTATAGGCACTGTTTTTCTTGGATTTAAGTAATTCGTTTAAGAATATACATATCCCTGAGAAAGGTGACTTTTTTTATTTTGGTAACACTATGATTTGAGGACATTCTAAGTCAGATACTTGGAATGATTATAGCATCTGTAGATAACCAGAGGTAAGAGCAGAGGTCTAAGAAATGAATTTTCCACTTTGACCCATGTTTTATACTCTTCAACAAAACTTTAGTTTTACTGAAACTAGCGTTCTGCCCACCCCCCAAATTTTATTTCATAAAATAAAGGCACACAGACACACACCCAAACATGAGCACTAATACAGTCTTGTGCACATTTGCAGAGGTTGCATGTGTGTGGCAGTGTCTGTCTACCCACCCATCTATCTTTTATTTATGCAGAGAAACAGATCTGTTGCAGCCACAAGGGAACTCATGCTCTGGGAGACTAGAACGAGAGCTTTGAGAGAATTACTCCATTTGCGCCGAGTCTGTACACAAAACGTATATGCTTCAAGGAGCTGGGGCCCAGGAATATGTTCTGGAAGCCTTGCTTCTGTCGTTGGTGATGGGACTTTGGACAAAGCATAAAGTAAGAGTTTGGGTTAAATAAGCTCCAGGTTCTTCGAGATGTATTCTCTGTAGTTTATGAAGGGGTGAGAAGCTGAGTTTACCTGAACCATTTGGTGACCGCGATGGGTTAGGGCACAACTCCTTGAAAGTGTTGTCTGCGACTCCAGGGGTCAAAATGGGGGAAGTCCAGTCCTGAGACCCCTGCTCTTCGCCTCTGGTCTGAAAGCTTAATTCCCGGTCTGCTGGCATGCTGGCTGTGACGTCCTCATCACTCCCTCAACCGACAGCCCTGGGGCCCCGGGCAGGGTTAACGAGGTGTGTTCAAGCGTCTTTGCTGGGCCACCTGCGGCTCTCGCAGGGAGGTGTGCATCCAGCACGCCGTCTACCGAGGGAGACGGCATCCTGGCGGAAGGACTCAGGCAGCCCACGTGCCGACCCAGCACACAGCTGCTGGGCTCTGCTTGGCTTCTCCTGCTGTTTTTATGACCTTTGAAAGCTTTCCTAAACCTGGACTGGACGTTCCTGGGGCCACATGCTGCCCTCTGGTTGCTTTCTGCTGCATGACCATCTGTGCTGGTGTGCTGGTCCAGCCTCGATCCAGAGGGGCCGGGACTGAGGCCCAGCTCCCCTGGGCGGTTACCGGGGTCTGGGGGCTGTGTGTTCCCTCGCTGAGCCAACAACGACCGGTTTGGAGACTACCCAGCGTCCGGTGTGGCTTTCCGCCCTGCCTCAGTCCCAGCCCCCTGCAGACCCGTGTTGTGTTCACTGTGGAGACCTGGGCCATGCGCTCTGACGGTCCTCCATGGAGCAACCCCGGTCACCGCTGCTGGGCGAAGAGGACGGCACGCTCCCAGCACGGGCCCTGGGCGCCTGAGGCTGGCGGGCTGAGGCGCAAGCTCTCTGGGCCTGAGTTTGTCCCCGCGGCATGCAGAGCCTGCCGTGGCCCGAACGCACGCCCTCCTCGGGGCGGCTGCCCCTGCTGCATCCGCCTGCCGCCCTTTCTGAATTCCGGGGGCAGCTGTTGTCGGCGTCACTGGCCGGGAACAGGGTTCCACACCCGGACCCTGTGTTTCGGGGGCACAAGGGCTCGGAGTTCGGGTTCAAATGCTCTGCTGACTCAGGGCCACGGGATCGATGGCTGTCGCCGGGTCTTGTTCTGGGTGTCTTCACACACTCACAGCCCCCAGGGCGTTGCCTGTCTCTGCAGATGGGAAAGTAGTGGCCGGGAGCTCAGGGGACAGCCAGGAGGGCACAGGGGACGTCAGCACCGACCCAGGAGGGACCAAGCCCTCCCCTCGGGCCCAGCGTTGCATCCCGGCTGCTCCGTGAAGAGCTCCCCTCTCCAAGTACCGCCTGAAGGGCCTCCCCCGAGCTCCTCTAGGCTAGTCTTCTGGGTTTGGTGGAAGGACTGCAGTGAGCGTACGCACGGGGTAAGAGATGGCATTTTCTTCCAGGAAAGGCGGTCAGCGCTCCATCCCATCCCAGTTTCTACCCAACAGTCACAGCTGTGAGGGAGGAAATGTGCTGCCTTGCCGCGAATATGAGAGGTGGCCCATCTGCACGTTTCAGTCCGAGGAGTGTTCCTGGGGACGTCGTTGGCCTTAGGCGACCGCTCTGGCCTGAGTGTGTGCCCCGTGACACTCAGCAGCGCCGTTGCCCCTCTCCCCGAGAGACGCCCCTCAGGGAGATCAGCCCCAGCTGCCCAACCCGCGGGCGCGGGGGTGCCGTGGGGAGAGGCAGCCACAGTCCAGGGCCAGGGGCATCCTCCTGCTCAATGAGTTTGCTCAGCACAGACAGCTTCAGTGGCGGCCAAGCCCGCCTTCCCTGATTTTCTGGGCAGCTTGCTGGGATGGCTGCAGCAGTGGGGGGCCCCTAATCCCTCCTTGAGCCTGGACCCCCCCCCCCCCCGAGCTTCCAGGGCTCAGGGAGCCAGGAGCTGGGGAATGGAGACTGCAGCAGGCCGGAAGGGAGCCCTCAGGAAGACAGAGTGGGCAGAGTGTACATGGGATGGGGGCCGCCTCTGACTCCCCCTTCTCTGCTTCCCAGAATCCACACACAGCAGGCCCCGAGCAATGCCCCTGACACACGGCGCTCTTTTGCATCTTGTTTTTCCTGTTTAAAATGTCAGGCTAGGGATCATCCAGCGGGATCCACGCCCTCCCCCCTTGACTGCCTTTTGTCAAGCGAAGTGAGTTATTCTGATTCAAGTGTGTATCACAGAAATAGCAAGTCACTTCACTGACTCCAAGGGATCTTGGGGAACATGGCCCCCCGGGAACAGGGCCTTAAAATGAGGGGCCGCCAGCCCAGGGCTTCACACCCAGAGTGGAATTTGGCGAATGTTTATGGGATCAATTGGGATGGGGGTGGTGTTGGAGAAGACTCTTGAGAGTCCCTTGGACTGCAAGGAGATCCAACCAGTCCATCCTAAGGGAGATCAGTCCTGGGTGTTCATTGGAAGGACTGATGTTGAAGCTGAAACTCCAATACTTTGGCCACCTCATGCGAAGAGTTGACACATTGGAAAAGACCCTGATGCTGGGAGGGATTGGGGGCAGGAGGAGAAGGGGATGACAGAGGATGAGATGGTTGGATGA
>CM035302.1:35913441-35955385 GCA_020226075.1 Hydropotes inermis
CATCACCGACTCGATGGACATGAGTTTGAGTAAACTCCGGGAGTTGGTGATGGACAGGGAGGCCTGGCGTGCTGCGATTCATGGGATCACAAAGAGTCAGACACGACTGAGTGACTGAACTGAACTGAACTGAACTGAGGGTTTCCCTGGTGGCTCAGATGGTAAAGAATCCACCTGCAACGCGGGAGACCTGGGTTCGATCCCTGGGTTGGGAAGATCCCCTGGAGAAGGGAAAGGCTACCCACTCCAGTATTCTGGCCTGGAGAATTCCGTGGACAGAGGAGGCTGGCGGACTACAGTCCATGGGGTCGCAAAGAGTCAGATATGACTGAAGCGACTTAGCACTCGAGGCTCTGCCCAGGATGTACTTTCTGGTCGAGAGGAGCTGAGGCCAGGCCCCTGCCTCCCTGCCCTGGCGGCTGTCCTGGCTCCGGGGTCTCTCCTGTGGCTGTGGCGAGGTGCCAAGGGCACCGGCCAGACACAGGCCTGGGGCTCGGGCCCAGCTCAGCGAGCCGTTCAGCCTCAGCTCCCGGCACTGCAAGCGGACTGTGGCAGTGATGTCTGCTCGGTATTTGGGGATGAAGCGAGTTAAATCATGCGAGGCTGTCAGAGCCACCCCTAGCAGTGGGACAGGCTCTGTGGCCCCGCATGGTCCTCTGAGACGTGGACTCTATCGCTCTCTGGCCCCGCTGGCCCCTCTGATCCCAAAAGAGGCCTCGTGAATGCCACGCCTGCCCCGGCCTGGCTGCTGGCCCATTGCACTTGAGCCCTGTGAGCAGCCCTGGATCACGGGGCAGTGTGGCCAGCCGGGCGGCAGTCCCAAGGATGAGGACATCGTCCTCCACCAGGCGTACGGGTCCCCACACGGGCGAGGCTGTGTACCTCCCAGGGGCACCATGGTGCCGCCTCTCCATGTACAGAGGGAGCTCAGGACCCAGAGGGCCACACGGCAGAGAGACTTGACACCCCAGAGCCCGTGTTGGCCCCCGGCACTGTGACCAGGGCCCCAGCAGGGGCGGGGTCCCCAGGGCTCCTGGGTGCCAGACCCCACCCCCCAGGCTGATGCGCCTTGTGATTCTAAACCCTTCCCTTCCCTCCAGGTCCCTGCCGCCCCCCGGGCTCAGGGTCTCAGGAGTGAACGTGGACGCTGTCTGCTCAGGGGCTGGCCCAGCTGGTGGGGGCCGCTGAGGGCACCCAGATGTGCCAAGAAGTAAACATCACCCTGTTTTTCTTCCCACTGGCCCATCAGAGCATTTACACTCAGATTTTCTCCTCGCAAGCTTCCCAGTAATGCAAACAGTAAAGAATCTGCCTGCAATGCAGGAGACCCAGGTTTGATCCCTGGGTGGGGAAGACTCCCTGGAGGAGGGCCTGGCAACCCACTCCAGTGTCCTTGCCTGGAGAATCCCATGGACGGAGGAGCCTGGCGGGCTGCAGTCCACGTGGTCGCAAAGAGTCGGACATGACTGAGCGACACATTCTCCCCTCTGGAAGGAACCCCCAAATCTGCACTGTGAGGGCTCTCACAGACAATGACGGCCTCTTAGCCCGGCTCCTGTGTCTGCAGGGGGCCGTCCCATGGGACAGAGCTGTGTGAGGGGGAAACTGGGGTTAGGTGGGCGGCACTCGGCTCGTGGCAGAGGGCTGTGTGAGCCCACCCCTGACGGGCATTGCAAGCCGACGGCCGCCGCTCCCGCACGGACCGCTGAGGCCCCCAGTGTTCAGGGCTGCCCCCGCCCCTCCCCACTCTGCCCTGACAGGCCAGCACACTTTGCACCTGCCTCGTCCCTCCTGCGGCCTCAGGGAGCCTGCAGCTGCCCCGGCCGTTCTCTCAGACTCGGGGGGAGGAGGGCGGGGCTGCCCAGGAAGGTCACCAGGGGCCCGCAAGCAGCGGCTCCTGCACAGCGCGGCGGGCGGCTTGCTTTGGACCCTGACATTGTTCACGTTCAGTTGACCTGCCGGCTGAGGGGGCTTGCAGCGATGGCAGTGAGGGGGCTGTGTCCCTGTGGCAACCACACCGTTCACTCCCCTTCGGCCTTTGCCCCGTGAGACAGAGCCCCACATGCAGATGGGGCCTGGAGGCCAGCAGTGACCCCGGCCCAGCTGCCCGGCCCGGCTGGACTCGCTCAGCAGTGCATTTGGAGCTTCTGACTGCAGAGGCCCCGGCTCCACTGATCATGTGATCACTGTCCTGCCCGCGCCTCGGACATCCCCACTGACCACCTGCACATCCGGACGAACCTCTACGTCTGTGTTTTCCAGACCCGGAGGGACCCTCTCTGCGGCCGCAGACTGGCGTCTGTCCCAGGCGGCTTCTCAGCCTCACGGCGGGCGTCTTCCAGGAAGGGGAGCCCAGGGCCCAGGTGGTCCTCAGGCGGTCTCCTGGTCAGTATGATCTGCGATAGCTCGGACAGAGCTCCTCCTTTAAAATCCGCCCTGACAATCCCATCCCCTCTGTTCAAATGTGAACGCCAGCTCTCCAGGGGACAGTTTGAGCTGTCGGCAGGGACCTCCCCACCACGTGGGTTTATCAGATCACTGAGCGTCTCACAGGAGGACCTGGAGGGGATGGATGTGGGCCTGGCGGTGAGGGGTCTGGGACCCCCAGGGCTGTATTTAAAGGGGAAGCCCAAGAACACTGGAGTGGGTCACCTATCGTTTCTCCAGCAGATCTTCCTGACCCAGGAATCAAACTGGGGTCTCCTGCCTTGCAGGCGGATTCTTTACCAACTAGGGAAGCCCCAAAGGGAAAGTCAGGGAGAAAATAAAGTTTGCCTACTTTGTATTTTTCCCATGGTGTGCGTAAGTCTGGATGGACTATTTCAGGCCCTCGGTTCACAGGACACTGTCGGCTGTAGCTCTGCTCCTCCGCAAAAGGAGCAGCTCGATTTCACTGCAGTCGTGGACGTATGCTATGTGCGTGTGTGTGACGTGTGCTCTGCGTGTGTGTGACGTGTGCTGTGTGTGTGTGACGTGTGGTGCGTGTGTGACGTGTGGTGCGTGTGTGACGTGTGGTGTGCGTGTGAGTGGCATGTGTGTGCATGCATGTGCCTGTGTGTGCTGTGTGTGGTGCATGTGAAGAACACACAGGTCGGGAGAAGCGGGGTGAGGAGCGTGGTGGGCGCTCAGGGCCCGGGGCCACGCTGCGGGCTCACTTGGGGGGTGAGTGGAGCCAGCTGGAGACCAGCTGGGGAGACGCTGTGTATGGGTGGGGGAGCCTTCCGGGCAGTGAGCGGGGCTGTGCGCCTACCCGCCCGCGGCACAGACAGCCGGGGGATGGAGAAGAGCTGCCAGCCCGTCGGCACCATCTGGGATCCGTGCCAGCCCCCTTGCACTCATTGTGACAACTTTCCGACATGTGATCGGAAACGACCTGCAACCTGAGGCGCAAACCTGTTTTCAGAAAAGGGTGGCACTTGGATTTTCTGCTCACGAAGATGACTGATCACAAACCCAAGCCGTTTCTGGCCTGGATCCTCGCAGCCTTAAAGTCCGCTGGACTGGAAAGGCCGCAGGGCCAGGCTTCCGGCAGAGCGTGGGGGCTGACAGCTGGCTGGCCGAGCGCTGTGGCCCTTTGTCAGCAAAGACAGACCCGCTTCTCAGGGAAAAGATCACTCCGAACCTTCCCTTCGTTGGACATCCACAGAACCTTTAGCCTTAAAGATGTGATTTGTCACAGATGTTACTTTTCTCCTGTATCTCCATGCCTACCGCCCCCTCTCCATACGGCCGCATAGGAGTGGTCACGGTTGTTAAAGTTTCAGGTATGGGCAAGCCTATCGTTTAACCTCACCATTATTGAAAATGAAATTATATAAACTTTCAGTTGTGTAAATTACATCTTAAAAAGGCAACAAATACTCAGAGATCATCCCTTCCTACAGGTTTTTCTACACTTCACGATTTCTCTGCCTTTGAGTTGCTCACTGCCCTGAGTCCGGCTGGGATGGGAGGATGTGGAGAGTCAGTGAACCCTCCCGTGATGGACGGCAGGGGGCAACCCCCACCAGGCACTCACTGCAGGCGGTCGGGTGTTCCCAGCAGCTCCATCCGCCGAGACCCGTGACCAGCCCCGCAGGCCTTTCTGGGTTTTCCTGGAGACTCAGGGTAAAGAGCCCACCTGCAACGCAGGAGACGCAGGTTCAATCCTTGGGTCGGGAAGACCCCCTGGAGGAGGAAATGGCAGCCGGCTCCAGTATTCTCGCCTGGAGAATCCCAGTCCACAGAGGTCACACAAAGGTCACACAGAGTCGGACACGACTGGGTGACTAAACAACAACAAAAACACCCGCCACCTCTTACCGATGCTGTTTTCCTGAAAGAGTGATGAGGCTTTCACATCGTAACTGCCTGTGACCAGACTAAACACGCGCCTGTTCTGAACGGCACCTGTCAGCCGACCCGGCAGTAGGCGATGGTTCCAGATGACACCCCTCGGACATCCCACCCTACATCCAGCACCTCCGCCAACTTTCAGAATACCTTCAGAGGTGGGCTGAGCCTACTTCTCCCAGATCCATAGTCCCCTAACCACCCCTCCCCACACCGTGATGGTGTCAGAAGGTGGGTCTATGGGAGGTGATGAGGTCAGCAGGGTGGAGCCCCCCTGACGGGATTAGTGCCCTAAGGAGAGAGCACTCCCCCTAAGGTGGGAGCCAGAGAGCCTCCCACCCCACCCATGCGAGGACACAGTGAGAAGACCTGTCTGTGAACCAGCAATTAGTGCCCTAGGAGAGAGCACTCCCCCTAAGGTGGGAGCCAGAGAGCCTCCCACCCCATCCATGCGAGGACACAGTGAGAAGACCTGTCTGTGAACCAGCAAGTGGGCGCAGCAGACACTGAAAGTCCCGGGGCCCTCTGGAGCTGAACCTGTGGATTTTCATTATTGCTGCCCAAACGGACTGAAACAGCTCCTTCACTGGAGGGCGAAAGGTCATGCTCACGCTCAGCGGTGTCCTACTCCTATGCCTGACTCTTTGCGATTGCATGGACTGCAGCCCGCCAGCTCTTCTGTTGATGGGATTTCCCAGGCAAAAGAGTGTGCCTTATTTGTGTTTCCTCCTTCAGGGCATCTTCCCAGAGAATGAAAAACTCTTCAAAACTCCTACATAGTTTTGAAAGATGCGTCTGCCCCTTACTTTTGCCTATATTATTAATATCAATACCTTGAAACAAATTACCAATGCATGTAACTGATTTAGCATATTAGCAATTGTTTTATTTTACAAGGGAATTATTATTACATCATTCTATGATTAATTACATCATTTAAATAGTAGATCTTGTTTAGCTGATCTCAGAATAAAACAAGCATACTTGTTCTGAGCTTCTTAAAATTAATCGTAAATGTGGAGGCTTATGCATTAATTATTTAAACTTACATTTAAAATAATTGGCCAGATTACTTAAAGTCATATAGACTGACCACATTCTTTAACTTTTGTTTTATCTTCACAAAGAATGAACACATTGCTTGAAATGTTTTAACATACATAAACTGTCATCATATTCATTAGGCTTTATTTCCTGACATATGATTTTAAAGTAGGAAACATTTCCTTACAATGATCCATGTTTATACAGAATCCATAACTTGGCTTCAGCTCTAAATTGTTATTAACTTTAAGCCTTCATTAAAATGCCCCATTTGCAAAGAGCAAGGAAGTTTGCTGCTAAAGCACACATCTATTGTATTAATAGTCCACTATCTGCAAGTCAGCACCCTGGTCAAAGGAAAGACACAAACGCTTTTTCCAAAAGCGTGAAGCTGTGACTTGTTCTGAGGAGTCTGCTCTCCTGTTCCCTGACGGTCATCAGCACGCCGGCTCTAGGACTTCCGTGGGCTGGAGATCTTGCTTTGCACTCCCGTGTGTCTTCATTTCCGGCTGTTTTCAGGGCGGCTCCTCGGGCTGCTGGAAAGAGTTGAATTAAGACAGGCAGGTCTCCCCTCCCACGCGCCACCGCTGGCGCCTGCGCGCTCACTTTCCTGAGGAAGAGCCAGAAGTCTCTCGTTTTAAAGGCCATCATATTCCTTCCGCTTTCAGGCCTTTGACGGCTTCTTTGCCGGTGCGTGTCGGGATGAAACACAGCCTGGGCTAGAGAGGGAGCGCTGGGATGGGGTGCAGAGCCACTGGAGGCCGGCCTGGGGCGCGGCGGGGGCGGGGACTCCCTCTGCTGCCGGTGCCAGCAGCCTGGGTGCGGAGCGTGCACCGAAGGGCTGGTGCTTCTGCAGAGGACGCGGCGCCCCCACTGCACTCTTGCACGCGGGGGCTCTGGCCCCAGGTCGGGGCAGCAGGAGCCGCAGCAGGGCGGCTGGCGAGGGTCCCCCAGGTGGCCTGTAAGGGGCGAGGCCTCGCTCCCTCCGTCAGGGCAGCCTCGTGGCAGCCCGGGTCTCCAGGCCTCAGGCCCTCACCAAGCCCCAGGACAGGAGCGTGGCGTCGAGGGGCCCGGGGGCGGCGGAGGCAGTCGGGTCTCCTGCTTTCCAGGGCAGAGCTGACGGGGAGGGGACCCCGCCGTCGGTGTCCTCACCGGGACCCCTGCAGACACCCCTCCTGGCGAGCCAGCCTGCTCCCGCCCCCACCCAGGAGCCCGCCGCCCCCCGGCCCCTCGGAGGGGCTCTTCCCAGGGCCTGAGTCCCTCCAGCCAAGGCAGACGTGGCTCTCAGCAAGGAATGGGTTCCAGAGGAGAATGTTGTTTCCTCCCTCCTTAGTTTTCACCGAGGCGTGGACATTGTCTCGAAGCAGATTCGTCCGGCTCCGAGCGGGACTTGCGGGAGGACATCGGCGGCCGCTTCCTTTCACGGCTGTGTTTCCCGCTCTTGTCCCAGCTTCTCACCGCTGTGCTAACTTCACAGCAAACAAGACGAAGTGAAAGTGAAGGTTGGTCAGCTATGTCGACTCTTTGTGACCCCACGGACTGCACAGTCCATGGAATTCTCCAGGCCAGAACACTGGCCCGGGTAGCTTATCCCTTCTCCAGGGGACCTTCCCAACCCAGGAATCGAACCAGGGTCTCCTGCCCTGCAGGCGGATTCTTTACCAGCTGAGCTATCAGGGAAGCGCAAACAAAGCAAAACAAAATCAAAAACAAAGAAAAACAGGTGAAAGGAGGCTTTCCTCCTGCCGATTAAGGGGTCCATGCGACCACTGACTCCGCTCCTGAGACCTTGAGCCGTGTCCGTCTGGGTGTTCCCAATCCTCTGGCTCCCGGTGGCCTCCGGTCTCGTGGCCGCAGGACAGATTGGCCGTGGCTCCCAGGTCCCCAGGGCCCAGTGGCTGCACTTCCACGAGACTCTTGCAGTCAAAGGAGAACATCGGAAAACGTCTTCAAACCCACTGTGACCTACATTTTAATCAAGCTCACCAAGCATGAGCGGACTTTTTATGTCCTCCTCTGAGAACCTAAGATTTTACTTAAATAAGTTCTTCAATTTCCTGCAGGAAAACACATTTTCTCACTGAACTCTGTATCTGTTCCCATTTCCATAATTCCTGCTAAGTAAAAGCTATAGGGATTCAGTGTAATACCCACGAAACACTCAGGATCATCCTGACATGCTGTGAACAGTGCTGTTTCGTTATTTTCCTCCATACCCTGCCCTCGCTCTCAGCCCCTTCCCTGTCTTGGGCCCCAACTACTCTGCTTTATATCTTCAGACACGTGTGGGCCCCTGAAAGTGTAATACACTCTGTCTTGTCTTCAGGTCTTTTAATTTACGTAAATTACATTGCACTTTAAGTGTCAATCAGCGTCTTCCTTTTTCCCGCTCTTGCTGCGCTTTGAAATCTCTCGAGGGAAGGATTGGGAGCCTGGGGTTAGCAGATAAAAGCTATTATATACAGGATGGGTAAACGGCAGGGTCCTACGATAGCGCCGGGACCTATATTCAATATCCTGGGATAAACTGTAATGGAAAAGACTGTAAAGAAGAATGTATGTACGTACAACTGAATCACTGTGTTATGCAGCAGAAATTAACACAACGTCGTAAATCAGCTCCAATAAAATACAGTTTAAAAGATCACTCCTTGCTGCGGTCTGTTGCGGCAACCCACCTCTGGATCCCTGTGACACGCCCGCCACTCACAGACGCCGTGACTTCCCCTGTGCCGCCCGAGCTCCCTGCTAATGAGGGCGTCCGTGCAGAGGCGGGCGGGGCTCCCCTGGAGTCTGTACTGGGAGGGGTTGCCAGTCTCGGGAACAGTGTCTTAACCCACTGCTGGGACCCATCAACCACCTGCATTTCTGCCAATTCCGGTGCTAGCAGCTTGTCGGTGCGCTTTTTTCTGAATGTGGGAGGGACCGAACACGAACACCTCACCTGCTGGTGGCTGCTGAGGCTGCTTCCTCTGTTAAAACTTTGCAGAACTTGCCTCTTTTTCTCTCGAGCTGATGGTCTTATTGCTGATTAGCAAGTGTCCCCAGTCTCCTGGATATGTTAGTTCTCAGCTGTTTTAGTTCTTCTGCAATCCACGTGCTAACTCTATCCCTGCCTCCTGCCTAACTATGAGGCCACCAAGCCTTCAGCGTCACTGCCTGTGGTTTGGAACTTGGAGATCTTATGTAGAAATCTCTTTTCTCTCCAAGATCCCTGGGTTGGGAAGATCCTCTGGAGAAGGAAATGGCAGCCCACTCCAGTGTTCTTGCAAGGAAAAACCCATGGATGGAGGAGCGGGGTGGGCTACAGTCCATGGGGTCGCAAAGAGTCGGAGACGACCGAGCGACTTCACTTTCACTTTTCTTTCCAGCAAGAACACCTGCCTGTTCTTCGCTCTGCAGGACTCGGAGCGTCTCCCTTCACGCTGGTCATCGGACGTTTCCTTCTGTGTATGGGCTGAGGAAGGGCAAGGCTGGTTCCTTCACCTCTGCGCCTCTTTTCCTGACCCCACCTACTGAATGACCGCGCCTTCCCCGCTGACCTGTGCCGCTGCCGTGTCAGTCACCGCGAGGCCCGCTCGTGTTCACGCCTGACTTCAGCGTCTCCTGAGGACGCTGCTGCCCTTCCCGTCCCCTGGCGGCGGGCAGGCCACTGTCCCCGGGCCGGGACGGCTCCCCTTGCAGCTCCCTTCCTGTCTAGGCCTGGGGAATGTGCACTGTTGTAGATCAAAAGGAAATGTCTGGTCGTATCCTCAGTGCACATCTAAGGGGACCCAGTTGCGTCCTGTTCCATCGCGGTTGCTCCGCCAGCTTTGTGTGCTCCGGGCTGTGGAGCCTGGGTTCTGAATGAGTGGAAAACTCGCTGGTTCCTGGGCCCCGCATCCCCCCACCCTGGAGCCCCCGGGCCGTGACCAGGGCGCCGTCCCGCCCGATGTGTAGGCCATGGCAGACCACAGACTCTCCGCCTGAGG
This sequence comes from Hydropotes inermis, assembly GCA_020226075.1. NCBI lineage: Eukaryota > Metazoa > Chordata > Mammalia > Artiodactyla > Cervidae > Hydropotes > Hydropotes inermis. The sequence continues at coordinate 35,922,789 of CM035302.1, forward strand.
TGCTTTTGCAGCCAAGCGGAGGCTGGGATGATGCCAGGGCCTTGGGCTTGCCCAAGCAGGGATTCATGGTCCCTGAGGATGTGTGAACATTTCTGGGCTCAGACACAGGGAAGCTGCGGTCCGCGTTGCTCCCAGTGACCCTGTGCCCTTGCGAGCACCCGGCTGGTGCTGGACCCACGTGTCCCTCCCAGGCTGCCGAGACGAAGCCCAGGGGATCAGGGCCCTGCCCGCCCTGCACGGCTCCCCTCCTGCCCTGGAGCCGGAGGCCGGGTGGAGGCCCAGCCTGCACGGGGAGGTCGGCCAGGGGTCTGGGAGCAGAGTCACTGACCACCGTAGGTGGCGAGCCAGGATGGGGCCTCTGGGGGGCGGGCTGGGAGGATGCGAGCGATGGAGGTGGGCCTGGAGAAGCAGGCTCCCTGCTCTGACCCGGCACCGTCAGCCAGCCCCCGGGAGTCCCCGGGGAGCCCCGCCATCCAGGGCAGTGGCTGGGCCCCAGGAGCCCCTGCATGGAGGCGCAGCTGAGCAGTCAGGACAGAGTCCACGTTTCCCAGGAGTCACAGGAGCCGGGGCACCAGTCGGGCCTGCGAAGTCCTCCTGTGAGACGGCAGACGGAGGGCTTGTTGGGGCGCTGAAACCCTGAGGCTGAACACGGAGGGTCGTTCTCACTGGGGGAGACACAGCCCCTCTGCGCCGGAAAGCCCGTAGTGGAAATGGGAGGAAGTTTTAAAAAGTACTAGCAACGCTTTTTGAACACAATCTCTCTCTGAGGTGTAATTTCCTCTTTTCCATTTAAAATAAACCAGAGATAAAAATAAATACATCATTGTAAAAAAGACTAAGAATTATAAGATAAAATACAACAGAAGGTCAAGTAAAGCACAATAAAATGCCAAGTAGATAAACATAATACAATCAGTTTTGTTTTAAGAACAAATAAAACAATAAAATTAGGGCATAGCCTTTGTCTAATCCTAAATGACTTGGGGCAGTCGGTAACTGTTTTAAGGCAGTAACGTCCAGTAGAGCATTGATACAGTGTCCAGTAGCCTACAAGGTCAAGTATAATAGAGTGACCTGCAGAAATATAAGGTCCAGTAGAAATTTAATGCAAGCCATATCCATAATAGTATACTTCCTAGGAGTCACATTAAAAAAATAAAACATAAATAGCTGCAATTAATTTTAATGGCATATTTTATGTAACTCAAATATCCGAAGCTCATCATTTCCATATGTAACAACTATGATTCTATCTACAATTCGTCACAGTTTGGATGAGCCGCTTTCGGGTGCCCCGGACGGCACGTGCCTGACAAGTGGCCGGCCCACTGGACGGCTCAGTCTCAGCATAAAAGGCGGAAGCTTGGAGCACACAGCGCGTTCACTGAAATTCTTCAGCGCCGACCGGAGGGCTTGGAAGGGGTCGGCTGGAGCCTCTGGCATCAGGAGCCATCAAGGACCGGGGTCCCTTCTTCCTGATTCGGCCTCAGCCTGAGGGCCTGACACCACGGGCAGCGTGGGAGGCAGCTCGGGCCCCCCAAATGCCTCTGATCCAGTAGACAGTCTGATTCTATGGGCTGTTATTTGCATTTCTTTGATCATCAGTGACGTTGAATGATTCTCCCTGGTTTATAGGTTATTTTTACTCCTGCTTTTACGCTTAAAACCAGATTATTGAGTTAGAAGACTCTCATATACAACTTGCCTAGCATTAAGACGAGAGAGGCAGGAGAGAGAGATTAAGAAGAAAGAGGGATTTTATGCAATCCAGAGCGAGGGGCCCTGTGACTTAACCAAGCACGTGTTCCAGTTACCACCCCAGTGCCTGCCCCTGCCCGCCCCGCACCCCCAGGGGGGACTCCGGACCTGCCCGACTAGAGGAGGAGCCCCGTCCTGTTCCTGTCAGTTTTGCCCAGAAGATTCACTTTGCTCAGAGCATCTTCTGTAGCCAGGAGGAGAGGCACACGGCCCAGCAGCTGGTCACAGCAGACGGTGTGAGCAGAGGCCCCTGTGACCTCAGCCCTGCAGCTGGAGTCTGCGCTGACCGGTGAGCGGGGAACGCATGGGCCTGGCTGCAGCCGTGGAGGTTGGGGCAGCTTGTTACAAAGTGTCAGCATGAAAATAACTGCCTCACAAAGGTGCGCCAGGCCTGGGGAGCCATAACCAAATGTGTAACCTGAACCCCACCGCTAGGGGTGGGCAGAATGCACATATAAAGGAAAACTGGTCGGTTCTCTTGACTCCATGTAGGAGGAAATGCTACAATTCCTGTGTGGGGGACGGTGATTTATGAAGAAGAATCAGACTGAGGAAGAATCTGGCCTCTCCAGACCAAGGCCCTCATTGTGACACTAAATTTAAACAGAGTTTAGTATAGGAAATTTGTCTCTTGAGAGTCCCTTGGACAACAAGGAGCTCAAACCAGTCAATCGTAAAAGGAAATCAACCCTGAATATTCATTGGGAGGACTGATGCTGAAGCTGAAACTCCAATAATTTGGCCACTTGATGCGAAGAACTGACTCATTCAAGAAGACCCTGATGCCAGACAAGATTGAAGGCGGGAGGAGAAGGGGATGACAGAGATTGAGATGGTTGGATGGCATCACTGACTCGATGGGCATGAGTTTGAGCAAGCTCTGGAAGTTGTTGATGAACAGGGAGGCCTGGCGTGCTGCAGTCCATGGGCTCAGCAAAGAGTCAGACACAGCTTAGCAACTGAACAAACAAGTTTAAAAAGCAGTTAGGATAGGGAATTTGAGAGAAGAGTATTGGCATGCCCTCCTCCAGCGGATCTTCCCGACCCAGGGATTGAACACGTCTCTTACGTCTCCTGCATTGACAGGCAGATTCTTTAACACTATAGCTCCACCTGGGAAGCCCGAGGGAAAGAGAATGGGAACCTGACAGCCAGCCAAATTGTTGTTTGACTTTGAGAGTAAAAGAAAGATATTTTACCTCCCATGCACTCTGTTCGAAAACAAAGAAATTGCTCAGTGTAATACACCACCCACACCACAACTGAAGGAAAATTCCCCAAGATTTAGAGTCTAAGTCCAAAATCCATTGTTTTTCCACTGCACAGATTTTTCAAAAATATGTTCCAAGAAACATTCGTCTCAGAAGACACTCATAAAAATAGGCTTTATGGGTCTAATGAGTTTGGGAAACATGCGTGCTTTCATTGCAGAACAGCTAACGTGTGCGTGCACTCCTGGGCGTGTCCCCGAGGAAGTCGCTCAGTCCTCAGGACTGCTCACCGCTGCAGTTGCTGTCCTGGCTGGGCCACAGGAGAGGAAATGGATCCCTCAGGGTGCCGGGCGAGTCGGCCGGCTGCACGCAGGTGAGGGGGTCTGGACCCCCAGAGCCTCCCACACGGACTTCCCCCCAAAACAGCCACAATGCCCAGGCGTCCCACGGCCCCGCACAGCCACCTCACCGTGGCTTTGTCTGCAGGAGGGACGCTCAGGTAGACGCAGACAGAGATAGAGCGTGCCCCTGTCGTCTCCAGCTCCGCCTGTGTGGGGGGTTCCCCCAGCTACGGTGTTCGACGCCCCAGGCCCTGCTCGCGGGCCCAGAAGAGAGTGTGAGGTTCTCCCGGCTGCAGTGCTGGGCTTGGAGGGGGCAACGTCACAGGCTGGGTGATGAGCGACCTTCTCTGAGGGTCACCGTGAAGACCCTTTGCTCCCTAAGACTGTGAACCAGGTGGGAATGTGTGTCCCCACCACTTCTACTCAAGCTGCACGAGCCAGTGAGCTGAGCCTTACACATACTGGTAAGGCAGCCTAAAATCTGCCTTTATTTGCAAATGGCATGACTAAGTATGTGGAAAATTCTAAGGAATTGCCACAGAAGACTTCCAGAGGTACAGAGTAATTGAACAAAATTGTAGGATACCTACAATACCAACAGAAGTCCACAATATTTACATGCATTAGCAATGCAAAAATTGGAAAATAATTTTATTTTTATTTATTTTTTTTAATTTTTAAAAGAATCTTATATAAAAGCACAAAAAACATGCTTAAGGAGAACTTTAACAAAATAAGTGTGAGACCTAAAAAAAAAAAATGGAAAATACAATACATAGGATAGATGATTTCAACAAATGAAGAAATAGATAGTGTTCGTGGATTGAATGAGTTAATATTGCTAAAACGTTAATTCCTCCCAATTGATCCATAGATTCAATGAAATCCACACCACACACAGCACACAAACAAGCACATGCTTCTGTGTATTTGTGTGTATGTGTTGTTTGTGTGTATTTGTTCGTATGTATATCGAAAGTGAAATCACTCAGTCGTGTCCAACTCTTTGCGACCCTGTGGGCTGTAGCCTACCAGCCTCCTCCATCCATGGGATTCTCCAGGCAAGAATACTGGAGTGGGTTGCCATTTCCTTCTCCAGTGGATCTTCCTGACCCAGGGATCGAACCGAGGTCTCCCGCCTTGCAGGCAGCTGCTTTATTCTCTGAGCCACCAGGGAAACCTCTGTGTATATATTTGTATATATTTCTATATGCGTGTGTATTTGTCTGTATGTGTTTATGTGTATGTCTTTTTGTGTATATTTGTGTTTGTATGTATATATTTGTGTGTATTTCTGTGTGTGTGTGTACACGCGTGCATGTGTACCTGACCTCCAACACCCCCTCGGGCCCCATCAGAGGAGGAGACCCCACCACACAGTCAGGAGTCACAGGTGACTCTGCGGGTCAAGGGTTTTAAGGGCGACTAGAACAATCAGAAATGGGGACGCCCTGTTCCAGGAGCAAAACCACCTTCTACTGAGTCCTTTTTTTATAGATGGAATGTGGCTTGTTCGATTTCACGTGTCTACCTGGCGGCCTTGGGTCTTGGCTGCGGCGCTGGGGACCTCTCTTGCCGCCTGCCAGATCCTCTGCCGCTGGGGGCGGGCTCTTCGCTGCGGCAGGCAGGCTTCTTTCTCCGGCATTTGCAGCACTCTGGCTCCAGAGCGCACAGGCTCAGACGTTGGGGCAGGTGAGCTTAGTTGCACCTGGCCCTGTGGGGTCCTAGTTCCCCGACCAGGAGTCGAACCCGAATCCCCTATATTGCAAGGTGGATTCTTACCCACAGGACCAGCAGAGAAGTCCCACCTTCCACTGAATTCTTCAGACGGAAAACACAAACAGCCTTGCCGTTGCATGACACTAGAATTACTAAAGAATTTCAGAACAGATTTCTTTTTCTTACTTCCCTTTTCCTACACAGTTCTTTGAATGATGGAGGTTGAAGGTGACGAGCAGGAAACTGGTGACAAGGCTAGCCTGGCCTCTGCCTTGCTCCGCTGGGCGCCCCCAGGGCCAGCTGATGGGAGAGTCACTTGAAGCAGGACCGAGGGGCACGCTGCCTGGGTCCCTGGCAGCGTCTGTAGGATCCGGAGGCAGTGAGCACAGCTCCATCAGCCTGGTCTGCTCGCAGGAAAACGGGGACAAAACGGTCCTGTGAATCCCATGCGATAACGCGACCTGAACGCATCCTGGGGAAAAGTGCGGATGATTTCAGAAATCTTTCTAAGAAAGGCAGCCTTAGCATGTGGGCATCAAAGCCTGCGTTCAGACCATACCCACCAAAGACTGTTTCAGAGGTGAAATGCCATGAAAATTAGAAAGCACTTCACTTCCATTTACCTTGCTGCTCCGCGAGGTTAAATTCTTACTTTCTCCTCTTCTTGACAACCTGAGAAATTTTTAGCTCTGCCTTATGTAAATATTAAGCCCAACTGGGTCTTCCTAATTAGACCAACCTATGTCTCTCGACCTCCCCTCCCCAGGGCCACCCTTTCTTTAAGGGGAGCACAATGCCCTGAACCAGCTGCTCTGAATTATGCATGCTTCAGCCGGGCGGTCCAGGCAGGCCTGGACAAAGGGATACAGCGGGCTAGCATCTCACTTTTGTCTGCGCCTGCTGTCCTTTGTGAGGTGGCATGGGAAAACCCTAATGAGGCTGCCCGGCGGCTGCAGAAATTCTTGTCGGATAAAGAGTCGCCCCCCTCCTTCCACCTGGCGCGCTCCAGAGAACACACAGCCCCCCGCCCTCGCTCAGCCCCTGCCACGGCCCTATTTGGTGTCCTAGGCAACGGAAAGCCAGAGGAAAACAAGGTACCACGGGAGGTGAATCTGATGTAAGAAAAGGCAGATTAGACAGCGGAGTCTGAGCGGAGAGGCACGTCCTGTCTGGCAGGAGGTGGAGGAAGGGCCTCCATCCTCCCAGGAGGGCGGGGCCGCAGCTGACTACCGCCTTCAAGGTCAAGGATGCTGCACCCCCTCCCTGTTTCTAAACACCCTTTGAATGATGAGCTTAGTTTTAACCCCTGAGTCACTGAAGATTCACCAGCTACGGTGGACTGAAGCAATAACATCATTAAAACTGACCAGGAGGCAGAGTCCTTCAAAAACATGAAAGCCGCCTGTGCGATAAATGGAAGAACATAACATGCAGTCCTGGGGTTCCAGCAGCCCCTAAGCATGTGCGTTGTACAAACGCAAATTGGAAATACGTGCTGAGCAAGGTAAGAAGCTGGGCATTCACCGGGTGCCTCGTGGAGGCTGTGAGAGCTGACCCTCAGACAGAAACCACTGTGGCGCTGTGTCTGCCCGCCCCTCATCCCCACCCCCACCCCTGGGGGCAGAGGGCCCCTCGCCGCTTTCCTGCGTCGTCCCCTCACCTCCTGACGCAGGATCCCACCAGACAGCCTCTGCGCCCAAACGCACAGCACCTCCTGACAGGCGGGGAGCGGGCATTGGAAAACAGGCCATGTTTGGGATGACTGCGGCTTTGAGGGACCAGACGATGAATTATTTCCTGCCTGGCCAGGAAGCCTCGGTGCCTGGGGCGGGAGTGTTCTTGGGACAGGGAAACAATAGCAGACAGAGCCCCGGGTCGGAGAGGACCAGACTGTCTGCTCCACGAACTAAGTCAGAGAAAAGGGCTGGGGTAGTCATTCTGCACCCCTCTAATGCAGGACACGGGGAGGAAGTGGCAGCCCACTCCAGGATTCCTGCCTGGGAGCTCCCAAGGACAGAGGAGCCTGGCGGGCTGCAGTCCACGGGGTCGCAGAGAGCTGGACATGACGGATCAAGTAAAGAACAACAAAACAGCAACTCAGGGAACACACACGTTACATGTTTTAAGGCACCTGGACATTTTTGGTACCCAGGTAGATAATTGTTATCGTCTGAAAGGTAGCTTTTCACTGGGGGGAAAGGGTTTGTGTTCTGTCAACAATCCCTGGACCTCATGTCTACAGAAGGAACAAAGAAATAATGTCCCACATGCACACCAGCTCAAGCCTGTGGGAGGTTTCCACACCCTCCTTGTGCTAAGTCACTTCAGTCGTGTCCGACTCTTCGCGGCACTATGGACTGCAGCCCTCCAGGCTCCTCTGTCCATGGGATTTTCCAGGCAAGAATATTGGAGTGGGTTGTCATTTCCTACTCCAGGGGGTCTTCCTGACTCAGGGATTGAACCTGTGTCTCCTGCATCTCCTGCACTGAAGTCAGATTCTTCACCACCGAACCATCAGGGAAGCCCCAAGTTGATCACTCAACAGATGCTGTCTATAAGCTTCACTTTTACATAATGGCCCATCTCTGGGAACCTTGCTTCCAATACCTGGGCGTTGAACTAAAATACCTCTATTTAGCTCACAGGAAATTTCCCGGCCAGCCCACCTGTGAATAGTTGAAGGAAGGAAGAAATTATTAATAACACATCCCCTCCGGAGGTTGCCCGGAACCAGGACTTAACTCCTCTCCTTTTAGTATAAAAGAGGTCTGAATGCTAACTGAGGCGGGGTGGATCTGCAGGATACAGGCCCACAACCTTCTCGTCTGCTCTGCCGGCTTTCTGAATGAAGGTGCTATTTCTCACCTCAACTACTTGCGTCTTTGTTGACTGGCTTGTTTTGTGATCAGCAGGAGGATGAGCTTGGGCCTGGAAACAATTACACACCCAGCCTAGCATGGAGTAAACTCCGTTAGTATCTGTCCTACAGAAGGTGACGGCATCTCTGGGATTCCTCTTCCAGACTCTGCTCTTTCCAGCGACTCTCTCACCTCCGGCCACTCAAAGGACACCGGGTCCTGAAACCAGCCCCACGCTCTTGCCCGAGGCAGCATGATGCTTGTGCGGTGCTTGGGCGGTCGTGACCAGATGCTGAGACAGAGCGGGGTGCTGGACCTCACCAGGCGGGCACGGCAGCCACGCCCCGTCCTACAGGGCTGCGGGCAGACCCAGGACCACAGAGAGTCAAGTCCTCCTCCAGGGCCGAGAGCTCTGCTCTTGAGGCCACACAAGTGAGGACAAGCTTGGGGCCCATGACACTGACATCAGGAACTGGGGCACCTGCCAGGCTGCTTCCAGCATCATCAATAGGTCCTCATAAATCTATTGCTAACGAGTTCTTCTTAGTCCTTCCTGGCGCTGCTCAAGGATTCAGCTCTTCACCTTCATGGGGTGTCTGTCTCCCGAGGGCCCGAAGCCGTGTGGCTGTCTCACCCTGTCTGTTTCGGTCATGCTCTGATACCTTACCTCTCCTGTCGTGAATGTAAATCCTCGCAATCTATCTGTATCCAGGAAACCAGCTTCTCTTCCACTTTGGGCCCACTCCAGAGCTCAGGGATCCTGCTCACTCTCGCCCTTCCCCTCCACCATCCCCGCCATCCGCAACAACACTCTTCTCCACGTCTCAGCAGCAAGTCACCTCTTCCACGGCGTAGATTCCTCTCCACGCGTGATTCTGGTGAATCTTCTCCGTGGGATCCAGGGCTCGCAGGTGCAGAGACCATGGCTGGCTCTGAGGATGGACTTGATGCCAGCAGCCAGCACAGAGCCTGGAACGTGAGAAGTGCTGGCACGAGTTTGAAGAAAAAAATCACTGCGAATTTTCCTCCTGCACAACCGGAGGGTAGACATTTGTTTGGCTTCCTTCTTTGTGAAACACACCTATAAAAAAATCAGCTGGACCTTCACGTGGTATTTAGATGTACTGTGTCGCTTCCACCGGCGTTTAACAAAGTGTCTTAGACGATCACAGGCCCCCCTGGGGACTTTTGGTTTTAAATATTTTACCACGATTTCCCCAACTATTAGCTGTGATTCGCTGCTCCACACATGCTGTCTTACAGATTTTCCTTCAGCTTCCATTCGACATCTTCTTTGAAGATCGCAGCTCGGACCATAATTATTGGTTCTCTTTTTCCTCGTGCAGCTTTCTTCATTCTGTGGAATTGCTACTTGCATCTCACGGGCAAATCCTGCATTTTCCTACCATCTCAGCAATCGAGGGGTGCGCTCCAACCCTGCTGTATTGATTTCCATCCCTGAGCTGGTGCAGGAGAGGCTGGCCTGCTGATCGTCAGGCACAAAAAAACCAGACTGACCTTAAGAGAAGAGTTTCCAAGTCAACACCCTCCTGCGGCATCCAGACCTTGGCAGAAGGTTCTGGTGGTTCCAGGCCAAGCACACGTGCCCTGAGACCCTGATGGGGGTGGCACGTGGGTCCTCATATGGAGCAGCACTCTTGCCGAGAAGGAGGTGGGCCAGGGGTGGGGGGGAGTGGGATGTGGAAAGAGGTAGGAGGTCTCCGGGGAAAGCTGGATCTCTGGGTTAGCGTGATACACAGGCGAGGTCACAGCACATGACGTGTCACGCCTTGGAAAGCAGGGCTGTGTAGAACCGAAGCTAGCCCTGCGAGGGCCAGGGGAAGGAGGCCTTGGCTGGTTATTCGACTGCCTGACCTTTATCACCTTGGGAAAGTGCGCAATGTTCTAGGGCGGCCTGCAGCCCTAGCATTTGATCAATGGAATCACACGTAAAACAAATGAATGGTTCTAATGGCAAGCCTGTTAAGCACACAACACGGAGAATAGATGGCATGGTAAAAGCACTCGTTATCAGTAAGCGGTTTCAACTTTTATAAGAAGAAAGCGGTAAGTGGTAAAGCTGAAGAAAGCAAATGTGTGTGTTCACGTAGATGCACATGCACACACATACACACGTATCTGTTAATATACATTCACAGGAGAAAAGAGCATAGTGTAACATAAGGCTGCAAGAGCTGCTAACTTCACAGCACAGATGGGAACCCAAATCCCCTCTCTCCCGGAGTTCTATCAGAGGCGCAGTCTAATAGAACCAGGGCTGATAACGCCACACAGCCGGCGTGGCTCACAGCACTGCTGCGGGGGCAGAGAACGCCCCCCGCACCTGCCTGCACACGGGAGGAGCCACTTCCTCGGGGTTACGTCACGTGACCACGGAACATCATGCCTTCCCTCCTACATTGACAGTAAGGAAATGAAACATACAAAGGTCTCATGTTACAGGAATTCACCGGCTTTTCAGAAATAAATCCACCCAGCTTCTGGGACCAACACTATGACTTCTGTTGAAATCTAGGGAAATTTAAGCAAGTCTCTAATATCTGTGCAAAGTTGTTTCAATCTTGTCCGCCTCTTTATGATCCCATGGGTCGTACCCCGCCAGACTCCTCCATCCATGGGATCCTCCAGACAAGAAGACCTGAGTGGGTTGTCATTTCCTACTCCGGGGGATCTTCCCAACCCAGGGATGGAACTCTAACACCTATTTACTGAAGTAAGCACACTACGAGCTCTACCGCACTCACGGGGCAGTTGAGGATTATTGGGGAAACTGCGGGAAAGCACCTTGGGAAAAGCACAGACCCAGCCCCACAGATAGGTCACTGCCACCCACAGACCGCGGCAGTGGGGACAGAGAGCTCTGGCGTCTGCAGGACAAGGAGCCCACACTCTGTGAGACCCGAAGCCAGCGAGACCTGGGCAGACCCCGTGACTCTCCCGTGACCGAGCCTGCCAGAACTCTAGTCCACTGAGGACTGCTGTCTCGTCATCCGACCTGGAGAAGGGGGATCAGAGCAGAAGCGAGCACGCAGAATAGATCGCATGGTAAAAGGACTCGCTATCAGTAAGTGGTTTCAACTTTTATAAGAAGAAAGCGGTAAGTGGTAAAGCCCAGCTTTACCCCGCCCAGTGCCCGCCTGGTGCTGTGAGTGCCAGCCCGGGCTCGCTGAGTGCCTTCTGCCCTGGGCGTGGTTGTTCATCCTCCACGCCCCCAGTGCCCCGGCAGCCGCAGAGACGCGGCGTGTGTTGAATCCAGTCATGTCCTGCTCTGAGGATGGCCGAAAGAGAAGACGCGGATGGGCACACGACCTAGGGCAGCGCCTGGACCCTCCCCTAGAGAGCAGCCCTCCACGCCCTGTGCGGTGGCAACGGAAGGCAGACGGTCCCGGGCAGGGCCCCTGACGGCATCTCTGCAGCACGTGCTCCCGCAGGACCCGGGTGCCCCAGGTGAGGTCCGGCTGCTGCTGAGGTTTAGAACACAAAGTACATCTTCCCGTGAAAGCCAGGTGACTTCCTCAGGCCGGAACCCCCAGCAGAGTCCCTGCCAGGAGCAGGAAGATGGTGCCAGGAGGAAGGGGTGGAGATGCAGACAGTCAGGAAGAAAAGTGGGGGCACGTCCACGAGAAGCACAACGCGGGGCCCGGGACTCCAGCTGCGGCCCTACGTCCACGGGAGTGGCCATGTCCCAAGGGTCACGGCTCGGTCCTCCCCCACCTGCCACCAGGAGGCCCCTTACGTGCAGGCCTGGGGGCCCACTGTGAGCCCACTGACAGCATTCGCTGTCACGGCCCTGAGCACACGACGGGGACTCACGGACTCCGGCCGCTCCCCATCCTGAGTCACCAGGGACCCCTCTCGCTCAGCCCCAGGCATGGGCAGCAGATCAGCTCGTGCTCCCCCAGAGATGTGCTCCCCCTAACTCCCAGGACCCGTGACTCTGACCTCGGTTGGAGATGGGGCCCTCGCCGAGGTCACTAAGTTAGGGATGTCAAGGTGAAGTCCTCCTGGATTCGGGTGGGCTCTTAGTCCAGCAGCTGGTGGCTGTTTAAAAAAAAAAGGAGAGGTGAGTTCAAGCCACAGGGACACAGGGAAGACAGCTGCTGGAGATGCGGACAGGGGTGGGCGGGGTGCGTCCCAGGTCGAGACCCAGCCAAGTCCAAGGACGAGGCTCAGGCCCGGAGTCAGGCTTTCCTGGCTCTTTGTGTTGTAACCAGAATTGCAGCAAATACCCGCAGGGCGTAGGCCTGCACTTCCCTGACCCGAAGCCCAGGCTCAGCCGGGAGGCCAAGCCGCAGAAGGATGTCTGGAGTTCAAAGGCAGAGGGTGAGGCCAGGGAGGAGGCGGCCCAGCAGGCTGAAAGGAATGGAGGCGGCGTGTCCTCGCCCCACGGAGCCTGCTCCGCTGGAGTGTGAAGCCAGGTCCGGCCCCTCCTGCTGCGAAAACAGCATTTGTGGCAGGTGTCAGGGGAAATCTGTCCAGAGCTATGAAGCGGGTTTTAAAGCCCCAAAAGGAGGAAAAATGCAGTTTGGGGAGGAGGGCCAGGGCTTGGGGAATTTAGTTAAGAGAAGAATTCCGTGAGCAAACACGGCTAAGTTACAAAGTCCACAGAAAGGTGGCTGGAGCCAATTCAAAGGTATTCCACAACGAGATATGCAAGTCACTGAAAAACGTAGATTTTTCACGTCTAAAGTTTTATTAAGAGTCTGGACTATATAAACAAAGCTAGTACAAATGAACGCCTTTTTTTCAGATATATTTTCAACACAGGCTTGGATGACAATGAATAAATCATTGTCAGTGAAACATGGTCTTTGAAACAATGAAGGAAGCAATGGATTTTTAGCCCAATTCACAGGAAAGCAGTTAAGCTCCTGACTAATTGCTGGTTTTTGCTGCGTTTGATCCGACTGATGACCTCTGAAGCAATGAGCTAGTTGAAAAAGTTAGCCAACCAAAGAAGGAAGGTAAAAATGGAGCGTCAAGCTAAATTAACACCCTCCAGGAGATGGGGACTGTAGTCTGGGAACTCGAGCTTGAGAGAGAAGGTATGGAATGCCATAAACGTCACTGCAGAAAACAGGCAGGCCTCCCGGTGTGGGAGGAAGCTCTTAGGTCACAGGTCACAGGCTGTGCTCACCCACCCGAGGGGACACACGGAGGTCCGGCTGGCCCTGACCGCCCCTGGAAGTTTGGGTCCATCTGAACAGGGCTCCCAGGACGAGCCGTGGGGGAGAGGGGCAGAGATCACCAGCAGCGGACTCTGAATCGGGCTCCTGAGGGTCCAGAAGCCGTGGCTGGGCTGAGAAAGACCAGCAGGGCCTGGAGGAGAACCTCAGCCTTGCCTCTGGGTCCCGCCCCCCCTGCCCTCGCCCCCCTCCACGCACCAGCACTTTCCGCGGGTCTCAGGAAACAACCCCAGACTGTCGGAGCAGAGCGGGCTGGGACCTGGGGTGCAGACCTGGCTCAGATCCCCACGTGACACTCAGCCCCTGCGAGGGCTTGGGCCCAGTCTCGGAAGCCCTGAAAAGAGGTAAGGTCCACCTTCAGTCACCAGGAGGCGCTGGCGGGACGCTCACGCCACCAGCCCTGAGGCCCCGCCCGCGAGGTGACGTCACGAGGTGTGAATGTATCAGTCAGCTCAGGACGCGGCTGCTGCGTAACGAAACGCTACCGATAGGGCCGGGGCTCAAACGCTGCAGTGCCTGTTCCCCCAGCCTGGAGGCCGGGATCCGAGAGCCTGGGGTCTTCTCACCGGCCTCCGTCTGCGTCCAGACGTCCGCTTTCGTAGGGGCATCAGCCTTACCAGATCTGGGGGTGACTCGCCTTGGATGGCCCTCTGGTGCGGCTGGTACAAAACCCCTTCTGCCTCTGTGTCTCCCAGCATCTCCCAGCAGGGCTCCCCGACTCTGGCATCAATATGTTTTGCTTTCTTTGGTGTGTTTTTAGGTAGAAATCAAGTTCATATAATGGAATTAACCGTTGCCCCTGACTCATGACATTTTCTCATCTTCCATTCATGCTTGTCTCTCCAGCCGCCTTGTATTTTATTTATTCATTTCTTTGGTGTAAGTTATTTGATTAACACCCAAGACGTATACAACTGGAGCAGAGGACTGCCTCATTGCAGCTCACATCTGTACTCCCCCATCCCCACCCCTCTGCTCTCCATCCCCCAGCTGCCCGACAGCACGTAACGCTGTCCTGAATTTTGTCTGTGGTTCTCATATGTTCATTCTACAGTGTTAGGAGGATGTGTGTGTGTGTGTGTGTGTGTGTATGTGTGTGTCCTTGAGGAGGAATATTTGGTTCCTATTTTGTTGCCTGTGTTCTTTATGTTTCAAGAGCTGTTCTTTTAGTCAGTACTTACTAGAGCTTAGTCTCTAAACCGCAGCAGCTGGAAACCTGGAACTCCTGCAACTTATGAACATTCTCTAGCGGTCCCTTCCCTGCTCCTCCACCCACCTATGAATCAGACACTGTGATGTGTGGTTCTCTGATTACTAATGAGGGCAGCAACCTCCCAGTGCCCTTGCTGAATGTTTGTGTTTTCTCTGCTCTGAAATTCTGGGCAGAGCTTTGCCACCTTTTTTTTTTTTTTTTTCTACTGGGTTGTTTATCATTTTACTATTGAATTTAGCTCTTCATATATTCTTGACACTGATTCTCAGTTCAAGTGCACAGAGAATATTTTCTTCTTTTGTGGTCTGGGTGTTCTTTCTTGATGTTGCTTTAAGATGAACAGACCTTCTAATTTTCATATAATCAAGTATATTTTGTTGTTGCTGTGTGTAACACTTTTTGAGTCTTACATAAGAATTTCTTCCTTATCCCCAGGATCAGAAGAAAGAAATACACTTGTATGTTCCACTAACGCTTTAAAGGATTTGCTCTAGATGTGTCCTAAAACCACCTGGAACTGCTTTATAAGCACTGTAAACTAGGGATCCAAGGTCATTCGTTTTCCCACATGAATAATCTCTGTTTGGGCCTCTCCTTTCTCTGAACCACGAGGACCCTGAGCTCCTGTGGGTGTGGGTTTCCCGTTCCCGCATCCTTGCATCATCAGCAGCTGTCGGTCAGTCTCTGAGCCGTGTCCTTTCAGTAGCCTCAGAATAAATATTGGCATCTGGCAGTTGGGTCCCCTCTCCCTGCGTCTGTTGACCACTGGACCTTTAATATTTCCTAATTCTTTTTTCTTAGAAACCACTTATAAAGACCCACAAAATACCCCGGTGGGAGTTTGCTTGGGTTTTCATTAAAATGATGGATGAATTTTAGGATAACTGCCATTTCCAGTGTTACGTTGCAAACTTCCTCCAGAGGCCTGACTCTTCAGGTCAGTGGGCCACCCTTGTTCTCAGGCTCTGATCAGGCTGCGTCTCTCCTATCTGGTGATTCTTAGCCCTGCGCCTTCCTCGTCTCTCCCCTCGCAGCCCAGCTCAGCCTCCTTCCCGAACCTTCCCTTGGGGCTCCGGCCTCCGGTCTCTGTCTCCTAACCAGGATGGAGCAGAGCTGCTGGAGGAAGTCCTCTTAGGTGTTAGCTGCTATGATGGTTTGTAAATTGGTTCCTGATTCACTGCAAGATTCTTTTTTTAGAAAGGCAATTTATTCCCTTTTACCTTAAACATTTCCCCCAAATTACTATAATTCTCAAAATAGGCTCTTATTTTCTGTAACCATAGCAAAGAGGAGGCTTAGCAGTAACTTCTGAGCTTTCTGTGTCCACGCCCCCCAGGGGTCCAGCGGCCTTCTACTGAACCTTTGTCCCAACTCCAGCCCGGGGAATGTGTCCAGACCATCACTGTCAGAGATTCGGAATCTGAGACGAGACTCTCGTCCACGAACAGTCAGTCTCCTTTTACTGTGTCTTCTACACCACGTGCTGTGCTGTGCTAAGTCATTTCAGTCGCGTCCGGCTCTTTGTGACCCCACGGACTGTAGCCCATCAGGCTCCTGTGTCCACGGGATTCTCCAGGCAATAATACTGGAGTGATTTGCCCTGCCATCCTCCAGAGAATGTTTCTGAGCCAGGGATCGAACCCGTGTCTTTTTACGTCTCCTGCATTGGTAGGTGAGTTCTTTACCAGTAGCACCACCTGGGAAGCCCCTTCTACAGCACACATAAAGTAATTTGAACAAACAATTTCATGGGTCAGTTTCGCTGCAAAAAAAAAAAATACCCTAAAGTTGACCCATAATTTCTGTTTCTGTTTGAGACAGTCAAAATTAGTAAATGTTCTATCTGGAGTCACTGATTTTGTTTCAAAATAAACGCACCTACTTTCTGTAATTTCTGATCTATCTAGGGTCATCCCAAGTCATAAACGTGAAAGCATGCAGCCACACTTAAGGCATCAAAGGGCTCAGTGGGCATCCGTGTTTTTGAGACGCAGTTAGTGGACGATGATTGAAGTGCAAAAGTGTCACTCGGCTTTCTTCAATTCAGAAATAAATTATTTTCGTGGGGGAGAGTTGTGGACTAAAGACAACTCCTGAGAGTCTCAAGACCCGAATGTTCATGTAATTCCCGTAGTAGGAAAAATCTCAAGTTTGAATCCTCATTAAATTTTGCGTCAACAAGGATGATGTTGAGTAAAAAGTCATCCTAAATGCTGCATGGGTCACTAACTATTAAGCTGTAAGGATTTGTTAATTACTCTAATAAAAAACTAAAAATTGTTTAATCTCAAAGAATTCTATGATTCAGAAACTTCATCACAGTCTCAGAAATGTAACTCAGTGTAGTCTATATGCTCGAGACGTCTGTCCAGCCGGCTCTGTGAAGACCCACAGATAGAAGTGGCCAAGCCCTCCCTGCCAGCTTCACGGCGAGATGGCTCTGGGGCCTCCTCACTGACACCATCATCTTTGTACCGCAGTTAACCACGCCCCCTCTCCGTCTTTCTGATGGTCTGGATTCTGCATCAACAAGAGTATTGGTCAGCAACGAGCCTTGATTTATGGCGCAGGTTGCTTACCTGTTGTGCCTTGGTTATTTATCTTCGAGAACACAAGGAGAGTCAGTCTGACCTTGGCAGGTCAGATAAGAATCCCGGGAGCTTCTCGAACGTCTTAAGAGTCCGTGCGGCCCCCACGCCTCTGTAGGGATGAACTGTCGGTCCTGCGGCTTCGTGGAGCAGTCAGCAATCACACCCTCGCTTCCCCAGAGATGATGGCTGGAGCAGGACAAGGAACCCAGATGGAAATCAAGGAGACATGGCGGGATAGTTGCTGCTGGACCAGAGAGTGAAAAAGATGGCCTGCAGAACTGTCTGTCCAAAAGCCACGTTCGCCTGCTGTTTGACAATAAGAACCCTCTAGCCTGTTCCAGAAATCGGAATATGGGCCGAAGTTCGGTGGGACACTCAGGGGACGAAGTCTCAGGGGTAAAATTCCCACTGCATTTAAACTGCAGCCACTTTACCGGAGGCTTGATGCTTTACCCAAAGGGAACAAAACCTATGGCTGTGTTTGCGGAGACTCGCATCCCAGCTCCTCTGGATTTTAAATATTTGGTTTATTTTCAGACCAGTCCTCGAACACAAGTCTGGAGTTTTGGGTTTGGACACTATACTCTTGGAAGATCACCTGTAAAAGACACAGTTGCCTGGTGGAAGCATTTGATGATGGAAACGGAGGAGGCAAGTCCGGCATGGGGATGCCTCCTTTCCAAGAAAGCACGAGAGACATCACAGAAGGGCAAGCACAGGTGAATGAAGAGGTGACTTTACTGGGTCATAAAGAAAGCTGAGGGCCCAAGAACTGATGCTTTTGAACTGTGGTGCTGGAGAAGACTCTTGAGAGTCCCTTGGACTGCAAGGAGATCCAACCAGTCCATCCTAAAGGAGAGAAGTCCTGAATATTCATTGGAAGGACTGTTGCTAAAGCTGAAACTTCAATACTTTGGCCACCTCATTCGAAGAACTGACTTATTGGGAAAGACCCTGATGCCGGGAAAGACTGATGGCAGGAGGAGAAGAAGGCGACAGAGGATGAGATGGTTGGATGGCGTCCCTGACTCAAAGGACATGAATTTGGGCAAACTCTGGGAGATAGTGAAATACAGGGGGGCCTGGTGTGCTGCAGACCAAGGGGTCACAAAGATTTGGACACGACTTAGTGACTGAACAACAGCAACAACATTAAATCCACATTTAAAAAAAAAAAGAGTATTTGCCCTTCCAAAGAATCCTTTACAGGTTTTTACCGCAAGATACCTCTTTACATGCAAAATATCATTTGATTCACAAAGAAAAGAGGGAAATATGGGGAGCTTGTAAGTATAGAACCAGACCCTCCTGCAACGAGGTCAACCTGCACGCACAGAAGGGCCTCTCTTTTCTGCTTATTTCCTGGATTTCTGGGTCTATTTTTCAGAACGGCAAAAACATAGCAACAACTGTTGGAACTAGTGAAATAAAGGTTGCTACTAACAATGGAAATGTTTAAACAAGAACTTTGCTTCTATGAAAGGAAGTGAAGAAATACAAGCAAAATAACCAAAGGACATACACTACTAAAAAAATTTGGAGGAGGGGCAAGTGAGTCTATTTAAGTTCGTTTTATAAAAAAGGACAAGTAATTTTAAAAAGTGTTCTAGGAACGATGATTATTACTTTTCAGTTGACTTATCAAATACCAATCCCAGAAGAAAATGGGATTTAATTATGTAGCCTCTATCAGTGATCATTGCTAAGGTTTTTTACAGTTTTGCCACTCAAAGTCTACATGTGATCTGATCTCCCATGTAAGAAGTTGAATCACCTGTTTCATTATTGTCTTATAAATGTCTTCAAGAAATAGCAGATAGGGGAAATGGTGATGTAACTACAGTTTTGAATAAAGGACATAAAAACTCCAGTTGCTTTTTAAAAAATTGTAACCGCAATTCCTTCTTTAAAAAGTGGGCCATGTGACCCATCGCGTATTAGGTTGTTGTTTGTTTAAGATTTCACTGCTGAGTTTGGCTGGTGATCATAAAGCCACCACTTGTTTTGGTAAGGCTGATCTACCTCCAAAGGAAATGAAATACATTTCCTGAGCTTTGAGAACCAGAAACGACTCTGGCTCACCACCTTTGATTAAATTAAGGTGATGTGAATAGACAGAGCTGAGAAGAAAGACGCTAAAGCAAGGGACTTCAAACAACCAAACCCCACGGACTCCTTCCCTCGAGGGAATCAGTCGTACAAGGAACCTGAACACTTGTCCATCAAACTAGCCGTTTTTATTAAATTCTCTCCGAGTTGAAAAATAAAAACACAGACGTAAAATAGTTGGTTGGATACAAGGAACTGAACATTTCTGAGTGCACGCGGATGAGCAATCTAAGAATGACATTAAATCTTCTGACGTGGTGTCTTTCCCCAGCTTGTTCAAGAATTTCCTTAAATATATGAATGTATTAAATACGCAGTGGTGCGGAGAAGGAGAAAGCTGGGGGCAAGGGCAGTCCTGGCCCCAAGGAGGAAGTCAGACGGAAGCAGAGCCGGAGCCCGGGTCCCCGGGGTGGGAGGTTAGGGCATAACCGCTGTCCCAGGGCCGCGTGGTTGCAGTGGCAGCAGGAAACGCTGCAAGCGCTCCAGGACGTGGGTGTCGCAGGCATTCCTGTGACAGACTCCTCGATTGTAAGATGCAGTTTCCCTGAGCACTCAGAGAACTGCCGCCTACCTCGTTTCTATTCATCCTCACGACGGATTTAGGAGCTCCTGAGAGGCACATGTTTTTGTACCTCCCTTTTCCATTTATTGAAAAATCAAAGCTCACAGAAATTAAATACAACCCCACACAATACAGAGAATCGCCTCCAAGAAAAATCCCCCCGCCTGATTTCTATTCTTCTAGTGCCTGCATTTCTCACTTGTAGAATAAATGTGAAACCAAGGGTAGGGCTGCCAGATTTAATAAACGAAAAACACAGGACGCTCAGTTAAATGTGAATTTCAGATAAGCAACAAATACATGTTGGTATAAACATGTCCTTGGCATTGTGTGGTGCTTACTTACATCGTGTCCATCTGAAATCCACACTTGGCTGGTTGTCTTATGTTTCCTCTGGAAAATCTGACCAGAGGAAGAACCTCCGTACCTGAGAGAAAGCTCAGATGTTCTGTGTCCTTGCCACAAAGAACTGATCCTTCAAGCCCTGTTCCTTCCTCAAACTCCTTCCACCCCAGCCCTGCCTTGGAGCTCCCGGCATGTTCCAGGACCGTGGCTTTGCTCCTCGGGTGCCACCTGCGTGGTGGGTGCTGGCTCTCAGCGGCCCCTCGCCTCCCAGGCAGAGGTAGACATTGGCGCGGCGCTGGCAGTGACGCCTCCCCACCCTCCCCAGGGGGCCTGTCCATCCCTCCGTTCCCCTAGCATGCACAGGGCTGCCGACGGTTCCAGAAGGACCTCCGGTTGCCTAGGGCTGCTGCAATAAGCCAGCCAGACCAGGTCCTCCCACCAAACACTGATGAGCTTGGCCCACAGGGCCTTTCTCTTCTGCTCAGGGAGCTGCTCTCGGCTAATTTTAAACTACGTATTGTTACCAGCTTTGGCATTTTAAGCAAATAAAATCACAGTGCTGTGCACTGAGTAAACGTTTGTGGAATGAATGAACAGATGAATGAATGAATGAACGAAAAAGTCAAATTAAGGAAGAACACAGCTCCCACTGGTCCGGAAGTGACCCTTCCACAGGGAGTCTGGGAGCCCTTGTTGCAAACGCTGCCCCCGGGATTAGACTGCGGCTCTAGCGGAATAAGGGACTCCTCCCGGGCATCCTTTCCTTTTGCCTGGCTGCCAACGCCCCTGCCGCTGTGATGCTGGGGGAGGTGGGCTGCACCCTGTGTCAGGGACAATCTGAGTTAGAGTCAGCTCAGCTGAGAGTGACAAAGTCCGAAATGAGGGGACCTCCCCTTCCTTCCTAACAGGTGCTTGATGTCCACTGAACGAATCAGTGGGGGGATGGTGAACGGATGGGTGAATGAATGAATAAACGAGTGGATGAATTAATGAATGGGTGGATGGATGAATGGATGGACACATTAGAAGGGCAGGGACCATCAGTGTCTCCACTGAGTAAACATCTGTTCACACTTTTCAGCTCCACCCACCATCACAAATCCTCCAAGAAATACGAGAAAAGTCAAGCATATCACGGTTATTTTATGAAGAGGTGTTTCTCATCCTTGCCAGTCATCTGAGTTCTAACACAAAGTGTATCCATTTCCCAGGGCCTTTGGACAAAGCCCCCCAGCACTTCTAGGTCTCCCCTCACTAGGACTGAACTCCCCACTGTCTCTCCAGAGAGTAGAGATTACCCCAGGTCTGACAATCTGTTGATAATCTGATAATAAGTTGGTGAGCTTTTATTTTCAAATGTTTAACTTTTCATGTAAACATCTTTTGGCAACAAAATGAAAGGAATCTTTTCTTTCCCCCTTGGCTCTGATTAATCCTCATTAAAGGGAACCTTCCAAAAACCCAGGTCGTGGTGACTTCCCTGCCTGAGACCCGGAAGTGAGCGCATGGTGGACTCTCCTCTGGTGTGTTCCTTCTTCTTCATGGGCTCATCTCCACCCCAGTTCGTTTCTAATACCTCCCACGTGTGCTCATCCTAGACCTGCAGCTAGCAGCCAGCCCGTGGGTAACGAGTCCTTGCTTAATGTATAGGAATTCATTATTGTGTTTCACTCATAAGACCTGTAAGGTTTTAGGCAGCTCATATTTCTTCCTCAATGATATTCAACAATCACAGTCTAAATGTAAGCTTCCATTTAGGGAAAAAGTCTTATATATCAGAAATTCAAAATTATTTTGTTTTGCATTTTTAACACCTGGTATAAAAATAAGCATTTAGTGACCACTACCATTAGCTGTGGGGGCTTCCCAGGGGGCACCAGTGCTAAAGAACCCTCCTGCCAACGCAGGAGACAACAGACCTGGGTTCAGTCCCTGGGTCGGGAAGATCCCCTGGAGGAGGGCACGGCAACCCACTCCAGGATTCTTGCCTGGAGGACCCCATGGACGGAGGAGCCCGGAGGGCTACAGGTCATGGGGTCACAGAGTCGGATATACCTTTAGCTGTGCGGTGGTGGGTGTCCATGACCCAAAACATGTCCTTCCCCATCAAGCTGTCAGACACTGCGTCAAACACGCTCCCTGGCTTCTCCCCGCCGGTGTGGTAAGTATCGTGTCTTCTCTACTGAAGGACTGACCACCTCTGGTCTTCGAGCCGGAAGCTAGACTGTCACTGCCCTGTTAAAGCCCTGCCCTCGCGCTCTGGGCCCCGCCTTCTGTCTGCTGACGTTTCTGGTCTGCTCCTCTCTGGAGCGGTTCATTCATTCGTTCATTCATTCCTGAAGCTATTGAACGCCGTCTGCACAGATACTAAGAGCGGAACAATGGTGAGCAAGAAGTGACCCCAAGGCAAACCCAGAAGCCTCCCAGTTTGCATCCCCCTGAACGCCCCTCCCCGCTGTAGGGGAAACGCTTCCTGCGATAATCTAACCGCACAGACTACAAACTTCCCTTTAACGCCACTTTGGATTTAAAGGTGAAGCAAATGTTGTTATTTACACGTGAGGGAGGGGTAAAGTGGGAGTTTGGGGTCAACAGAGGCACACTACTGTCTACGAAGTAGATAATCAACAGGGACCTACTCTACAGCCTGGGGAACTCCACTCAATATTCTGTCGTAACCTATGTGGGAAAAGGATCTGAAAAAGAATGGGTGTGCACACATGTGTAGCGGGATCGCTTTGCCATACACCTGAAAGTAACACAGCTTTGGAAACCAACTACAGTCTGAAATAAAAATTAAATAAAAATTAATGAAAGTGAAGTCATTTCCAGAATTCTCTTTGGAAACCTGTGTATGACTCAGTTCCAACGTGAATTAACGAGAGGGCGGATCTCACTCGCTTGGCACCCATGTTCCACCACTCCACCGAAGAGGAAACAGAGGTGACAAGTAGTCAGAATGCCCGCTGATGATTGATTACCCAGCGTGGGAGAAAGGATTCAGAACTCAAAGGAAGAACGTGATCAGCTTGGAAATATTCCATTCGTAAATGTCAGTCGACAACTTTACAAAGCTCCGCTGCTGTGATTTTGAAGCTGTCAGTTCTGAAAATTGGATGTAAGAGAATCGGACACTTTAGGAAAGAATTCACTCTTTTAACGGATCAGAGCCAGATTTATTTTTAACTTGGGGAATCTACCTATTACATAAAACAGAGCATCCTGTAGCCAGATTTGAGAGGACCACCAAAAGAAATGCTTTGGGGCGCACAGAAATTGCCTTTGTAAATTTTAGCATGAAGAGGGATTCTCTCCTCGGTGGGAAGCTTTGGTCATTCTAGGCCCCTGATCCTCGGCAGGAGCCTTTGAAGATGCAGCTGTGTTCAAAGGCTCAAAGGTGTTTTAATATATGCCCTCTAGTCCCCCTACCCTGACCCCACTGCACCAGGAAGCCCTCAGACCATCCCCCAGAGCCTCCCACTGTTGGACAGAAAATAAGGAAGTTGCTTCTCCCCAGGCGTCAGAGCAGAGGTGTGGTGAAGTCGCCTGCCCAGGGGTGACTGGACGCTTCTCCATCATTGGTCCCTCTTGGTAGGCAAAGAGCTTCGGTGAATAGCTGAAAGAAATAAAAATCAGACTTTGGACTCAGAGGCATTCCACGGGGGCACAGGCTGGCCCCGGCCGACTCACTGGGCTGCAGACACCAAGTGTCACCCAGACACCAAACCGGCCCAATGATGGTGTGGGCTGGTGCCGCCAGGCGTGCTACCCCACACCCCGAGATGCAGAAGCCTGGGGCCAGGACACCAGGCGTGATGCCCCACACCCCGAGATGCTGAGATTCGGAAAACCGGGGCCAAGACATCAGAGTCTTCAGAACAAGCTTCTTCACCCCCGTGTGGTCGAACGCTTCGTGTCGAGAGTCCTGCCAGAGGGGCTCTGCTTTAGCAAGGCATCCGGATGGCTTGGCTCCACGGTCTGTCCTGACACCACTGCCTTCCCACCCGTGCCCTGGCATCCATCACTTCATCCTGCAGCTACATCTGTTATGTCCAGCCCCCTCCCACCCGCTTTTCTGATAAGGTGTTATCCCCTTGCAGGCAGAGACAGTGGCAATATTTTCAGTGGAATCCAAGTGCCTAGTATAATGCCTGGCACATTGAAAAATGCTCTGAAAATGTTGGTGCTATATTTCAAAAAGTTTGAGAAGATTCCAAGAGACATTTTTCAGAGACTTTAGACAGCCTATTGAATAAAAGGGAAGTAAAAAATAGGATTTCCATTATTTATTAAATTAGTGTTTCATTGCTGCTTAAATCACTGTGACTAAGATAAGGTATATATAATCCCTGATATCTTGCTTCCAAAAATAAAACCGTCTCTCCCGTTCCAGAGGGCAGTTAGTCCTACCATCGATCATTGGCTTAAGAGCACACTGGAAGCATTATTTCTGTGGAGGTGGAGTTTTCTAGACTGTCAAACAGTTAAGACTTCCAGAGCTACAATATGAGACATGCTGACTTGTTGGTTTGTGAATTTTTTAACCTCTGACATTTTTACCTTAAGTGGATGGAACTCTGCTTGGCTACAGAATAGCAGGTGTCCCTTAGGCACCAAGCGAGACTGTCCCACAAAAGTGCTGACGACTGAAGGGCGCACGCAGCAGGTGCCTCCGGGGGTGGCGAGCCCTGCTGGTGAGGTGCGGTCAGGCTCCTGTCCCAGGCCCTTCTCTAGAGGCGTGCGCACCTCTGGCTGGGACCTCAGAAGCTTGCATCAGAGCAGTGGGGGATGAGGAAGCCACCCTCCTCTGCACCCCCCACTGCTGAGGGACCCCATCAGCCAAAGGCAAAGGATCTCTTCGCTGTTTGAACCGACCAGGACTGCCGGCTTTTGAGAGCCAGCTTAACTGACGTCAGCAAAGGGAGCGGGAGAGCTCAGCTCCATAGCTGAGGGTCCGGATGTATTTGGGTCCAGGAGCTCAAATGACATCTTCAGGACCCAGTAGGCTGTTTCTCCTTCTTCTTGAGTAAGTTACCCCCTCGTGATGCTCTCCCAGACTCCAGGCTCCTCCCTAATCTCCTTCCCGCGGCTGCAGACAAAGGAAGGCCCGGGGCGAAAGCGGGTTGCACCTCTTGGTCATGTGCCCACGCGCCACCTGAGCATGTGGCCCACACAGCAGGCCTGGGCTGTGTCCACTCCCAGAGCTGGGGGGACACTGCCCTGCCCCCCCAGACAATGGCTCCCCAGACAGGCTCGGGCGTTAGAGAGGCTGGGGGTTGCAGCAGAGACTCCACCCAGCTCACCAGCTGGGGCCTTGTGAGCAGACCCGCAGAGTGGCTCACCTCTGTCAGTGGTTTTTCCAGATCCACTTTGGTGCTTGCTGCTTCTGACTCACTACAGTCACCTGCGGTGCTGTCTCAGGGAAGCCGTAGCTTAGATCATTCCCTGCGGACTCAGTGGTAAAGAACCCTCCTGCCAGCGCAGGAGACGTGGGTTCGATCCCTGGGGTGGGAAGATCCCCTGGAGGAGGAAATGGAAACCCACTCTGGCATTCCTGCCGGGGAAATCCCATGGACAGAGAAGCCTAGTGGGCTGCAGTCCATGGGGTCACAAAGTGTTGTACCTGACTTAGTGATTAAACAGCAAACAAACAAGCTCGGATTTATTTCACAAATATGAAGAGCTATCTTTTGGACCATCTCATCTTTGCTCATTGATTTTTTTTTCTGCTATGCTATGCATCATAATAAAATTTCTAATAAAACAACTATAAATTCACTTATATTTTCTTTTATTTCTTCTTCCACTTTTCTTTTTCCTTCCCCATTTTGTTATCTTCTTTCTCTGCCTCCCTCCAAGTGTCTGAACAGTTCTAGCAATACTGGTCGGCTGGCTTGAGTTTTCATTGGAATAATGGAGAGGATGGAGGGGTGGATGTATGGACAGACAGAAGGATGGAGGGAGGGGTGATGGAAGAATGGAGGCGGGTGGGGAGGCAGAGAAAGATGGAGAGAAGGAGGAAGGGATAGAGGGGAAAATGGGTGAAGTGCTGGTTGGATGGATGGATGGATGAAGGGACGGATAGTCAGCCAGCCACGGAGAATGATGCCTTGTTCAATAGCTCATTCAGTGATGAACTGTCTGTTCAATGAGGGAACAAGGCTAACAAGTCTGAGAGGCTGGGAGGCCTGGCTTGCCTCTGCTGGATGAGAGGGTCACGGCAGAGTCTGCTCGCTGCTGGCGATGGGCCTCAGATAAGGAAGGCTCCCCTCTCGGGCCATGGCTGAACTCTTGAAGCCTGTTTTCCAGAATCATCTTGAATACTTTCTGTGGCAAGGGAGAAGGTTTCTTTCAAGAGCAAAAGCTGGGCTTAGAAGCATCTGTGTGTCTGTGCTCTTTGTCCTAACACTGTGTTTGGCAGCTGAGGCCAGCTTTAGGGCAAGGAGTCTTCTGCAGTTTCTTCTTGATGAAAGGATGCAAGCGGCACAGGAAACTGAAACATACTGCTTTTAGTTGCTGGCCTTCTTCCAACACAGCCTCACCGCGGCACCCTGGACCCACGAAGGCAAACAGCGGAGTACTGACAGGGCTTTTGGAAATTAGAAGCAAGATCACCGTCTGCGTGAAAAGCCCCTGAGAGGCTGCAGTCACTGCGTGCCAGTGGCTGGACAGCACGGAGCAGCCCACGCGTGCGCCCCGTCCCCGATGGCAGAGGAGGGTCGGAGGCCTGCTGCGCTGCGGGTCTGAGCTGAGGGTGAGCGGGTCCAGGAGGCCTGCTGCACTGCGGGTCTGAGTTGTGAATCTGAGCTGAGGGTGACTGGGTTTCAGAAGGTCTGCTCTGCTGTGGATCTGGGCTGTGGGTCTGAGCTGAGGGTGAGCGGGTTTCAGGAGGCCTGCTCCACTGTGGGTCTGAGCTGAGGGTGAGCGGGTTCCAGGAGGGAGGTGCTGGGAGGCGGGGTGTTGTCTGGGCAGCCTCATTATTGATTCTTTTCTGCAGCTTTCTGTTAAAAGAACAAAGCCTGTTTTCTGCCTGAGCCTCCCACTCCTCTGGACGCTGAAGGAGTGGCTCTTACCGACTCGCCGGGGCGGCTGGGTGGCCCTGCTCACGCATCTAGGGGCAGACAAGGACAATGGCTTGTCTTGTCGGGGGTGCGGACTAAGGAAGAGGAAGGGTGCGGCTCCTTCCACTACAGCCCGCAGCCAGACAACAGGGAAAACAGCGATTTGGTGGGAGGGGCTCTCTGGACTGGTTTCCACCAGGAGGCTTCAGGATTCCCAAACCTGTTAATGAAAGCCTCGTTATACGGCAGAACACACAGACGAGCATGTTTTCCCTGGGAAAAGCAGATTATAATTGGGGTTGGCTCTCCTCTCTATGCCTTCTCCATCAAAATGTGTGATCAAGAGGAATAATAGAACAGACAGGCAAAGAGGTAAAAGCTGTGAAGTCTTTGCCACCATTTAAAATCCCAGGGCTTTAAGTCTGACAAAGAAGAAAAAAAGAAGCCATTTGTGAACTGTACACATTCTTTACAAGTTGGGCACCAAGATGTGAATCTACCAAACACATATTTAACCTAAACTAATGAGCTGGTGAGAATAAATTTCAACTACTCACTGACTCAACTGCCGGTTTTCATTTTTTGCTAGCCTTTGGGTGGATAACTTTGGATGGCTGCAGAACATTAATTGTTTCTCTCGATAATTCTCTTATGGGCCAGATCCACTTGAAATAATTTCTTTGTTTCTGAGTTCCAAGGTAGAATTCTTCTCAAACCCTATGGCAGTGCGGAGATATCAGAAACCTTGCATAAGGACCCAGTTCTGGCTTGTCTTTTCTTGGTCCCGCTACAGGAGTCTCTGAGAGTCACAAGCTCCATATGGAATGAGGTGAGCTTAGCTGCCCCGTAGACTCGGAGATCCTCAAAGCCTTAAAAGTTAGCCTCAGATCAAGGACTCAGCTTCCTCTAAATCCCACTGGAGTTTCATCCTCTCAGTAAGCCTCTGTTTGTTCTAAGTCGTTCACTCTGTCGTGTCCAACTCTTTGTGACCCCCTGGACTGTAGCCCGCCAGGCTCCTCTGTCCACGGGGTTCTCCAGGCATGAATACTGCCGTGGGTCACCATGCCCTTCTCCAGGGGATTTTCCCAACCCAGGGATCAAACTAAGTCTCCTGCATTGCAGGCAGATTCTTTACCAGCTGAGCTACCAGGGAAGCCCTCAGTAATCCTACCAAGCATGGAATAGCATTAGGTCCGTTTTCCAAGTGAGGAAACAGAGGCTCAGAGAAGTTCAGCTCTTTCGGCGTGGTCACACAGCTCAAAGCCCAGGTGGACCTGAGTCCAGGACCCCACGTTAACGTGCGGAACAGGGAGGGGAGCTGTCCACGGCTGGGCAAGGACTCACGGAGAGGCCGCCCCGAGGCAGCTGCGTGCCCGGCCTGGCCAGAAAGATACCGTGGGCTGGACGGGAGGCAGGAGGATGCCCGGGCGGAACTGGGGGGACACAGGTGGCCCCTCATCTCCTCCAGGCCCCTCCTCTGTGCCTCCTCCTCCCCAGCAGGCTTCCAAGCTGACTTTCGGGCTACTTTTGCAAAAGAGGTGTTTCCTTTTGGAGTTCACCTCTGGGGCACTCATCTGTAGAGTTCTAGAAGTTTCTTAATTAAAGAAAGGAAATGTGTGAGTTTCGTTGGACTCTAGGCAAGGAGCCGAGGCTGAAAAGTCCTGACTGCTGCTACGGTGTATTAACTCTGGAAATGGCATCTCCCTAGTATTTTCAATTCTCAGAAGTTGATTCCTAATAGCAGTGAGGCTTCTGCTGGGGGGGCAGGGCGGGGAGTGGGCAGGGCTGGGGGGGGGGGGGGTAGGATCTCAAGCGATTTGGAGGCTTGGGAGTTGAGCTGAGAAGGGGCCCTGTGTCGCCTTCAGGGGCTTCCACTACCTGGGACTTCCAACGGGAGAGGCAGGAAGCGTGGGTCTCAAGGGATCTTGGGTGGTTCTGGCGGCTTAGCCTCATGGCTGAAGTGCCTCCTGCTTCAGCATCTCGTCAGCACATGGAAGAGGCTGCCAGGATGGGCTGACTACTCTCTGGGGTCACAGACCAGCCGCCTCGGCATCGAGATGCTGTTGGAGACAGGATCTCCAGGCCAGCTGGATTCTACCTAGATCCCCGGTGATCCATGGGCACGTGAGCCTCTAGGCTCCTGGGTACTGTCAAGTCAGCGGGCACCAGCCTCGGTTGTTTCTGGAAGCCAGAGGAAGAGAGCATCCTTTCCTAAGAGCCCAAGACTGCTGGTGTGGACCCCCTGTGAGCTGCCCTCGGGCTGGGGCCTCCGGCCCCTCCCACCAGCGTGACCTCTGTCACGTCCCTTGTGCCTCAGTTGGGCTCCTTCTGCCTGCGTGGCTCACCCCATCCTCCTCCTCACGTCTGCCTCTCCGCCGGCTCTGCACCCCAGGGCCTCACCCCACCCCGCTCTGCTTCTCAGCTGGTCGTTCAGACCCGAAGGGCAGGGACACGCTTCCTCCTTTTACAGACCTTCACCTCTGTGCAGAGTTGGGCTCGCAAGCTGCACTCCATGGAGACAAAGGATGAGATGTCCTTACAAACCCCTGAGTGAGGGGCATCTGGGCCAGAGCTTGTTAAGTGCTGATGCGATTGGATTATTCACTAGCTTCCTCTGGTCACTGTTTGCAAACGAGAAAGTGAAAGCATATCTGGGAGATGCCACAGCAGCAGCAGTGACTGGAGGGGCAGGGGTGAGGGGTTGTTGTTCTGGGAACTGAGATCTTGTCCCCTCCTGTGCTCATCCCCGGGGCAGCATCTGCGACACTGACCACTCCTGTCGGCAATGAGCCTCCCGCATGGAGTCACACTGGTTATCACCGGGCCTTGCTTTTCCAGCTTCTGAAAGTCACCGGCATTCCTTGGCTCACAGACCCTGATGTCCTTCTGCCCTCTCGTGTCCATCATTGCACCTTCTCCTTTCACTCTAACCCTCCCCACCCCTTATAAGGACCCTTTTGATTGCATTGGGCCTTTCTAGATAACCTAGGACAATATCTCTACCTCAGGGGCCTTGACCTAATTAGATCTGCAAACTCCACCTTGCTGGGTGAGGTCACAGAGCCACAGGTTCAGGGTAAGAGTGTTGATCTCCTCGGGCCGTGATTCTGCACGCAATTCACGGCCCAGAGACGTCCACGGAGCAAACCCTCTGCCATCCAGGACTCAGCCCTGACTGACAGGGACGGACAGGGTGCTCCCCGCGGGCCCTGCGTCTCCTCTGCAAGGCCGCCTTCATGCAGCACCTGGTTTGTGCTATCACAGGTCAGCAGTCCACCATCTGCTTTTTAAATTGAAGTGCAGTTGGCTTAGAACGCTGTGTTAGTCTCAGCCCTACAGCAGAGTCACCCAGTTATACATTCATACATGTATCTATTTTCGGATTCTTTCCTCTTACAGACTATTACATGATACCGACTATAGTTTTCTGTGTGATACAGCAGGTCCTTGTTGATTATATCTTGTATCCAGCAGTGTACATGTGTTCATCCCAAGCTTCTAATTTATGCCTCCCTCCCTTCCCTTTTGGCAATCCTAAATTTGTTTTCTGCACCTGCGGATGTATTTCTGTTTCATAAATAAGTTCACCTGTGTCGTTTTTTAGATTCCACATATGAGTGGGATCGTGTGATAGCTCTCCCTCTCTGTCTGACGTCCTTCGCTTCGTATGGTCATTTCGGGGTCCACCCACATTGCTGGAAACGACATCGTTTCGTTCCTTTTACTCCCGGTTCCCTCTTCTGCTCTACAGATCACTCGTCTCCGCCTGTCTCTCTGCACTTCCTCCTGCCCCTCTGAGCACCTGCTGAGCAGGTTCCTCGGGACCGTCCACCTTCTCACGGGAGGAGCCTGGTTTTGGGGCCTGCACCACTCTTCCCCGTTCCCATCTCAGCTGCAGGCTTGATGGGGGGGGGCGGATTTCTACCCGAGTCTCCTCGGCTCTCCTAGGACAGCTCACGTCGTCACCGGTCGCTGTGGCCGAGGTTTCGTGTCCTGGGTGAAAGTGGCTGCACCGCGGAGCTGTCACGAGGCTTCCAACAGGAAGGGCGGAGAAGGGGACATCAAACCCCAGGGCCCATCAGAGCAGATGGTGGCCCTGCCCACTGTGAGAGCTTTATTGTGCTGAGAAAAAAAGATCACATCTTCTTTCTTTTTTGGTTTTGTTGTTGTGTTGTCATTCTGCTTTTTTAATGAAAAGCCAGTGTTTTTCATCAGGAGCTCCGTGGGTGTTCGGCAGGCCCACCCCTCCCTCTGCAGCATGCCCCTCTCTGCAGGAGATCCAGGGTCCCCAGGGCCGCCTCACCCCCCTTATTGTGAAAACACCCCCGGATATCTCCAGACGTCTGAAAAACCTGACCATGGGTTCCTTGAGAGCCTGCCTGCTCTGGGCTATCAGTAAAGCTTAATATTTTCTAAAACTTTCTTTCCCCTATTAAGGGAGTAGGAGGGGAGATTTTAGCTCAACTGCTGGTTGACCAGCATGAACCGTATCCCTCCTGGAGCGGTGGCCTTTTGCAGAAGGCGGTTCTGGGCATTTCCTGCCCCTTGGGTTTCCCAGGTAAAAGAACCTGCCTGCCAATGCTGGAGATGTAAGAGACACAAGTTCAATCCCAGGGCCAGGGCATGGCAACCCACTCCAGTATTCTTGCCTGGAGAATCCCATGTGCAGAGGAGCCTGGTGAGCTAAAATCCATGGGATTGCAAACAGTCGGACACTGAGCAACTGAGCACACACGCCTGCCCTTTGAGGCCAAGTTCACAGACTTGGCTCTGAGCTGGAGCCACTTTCAGAAATCAGGGGCCAGAAATGATTGCAGGCTGGTCCAGTGCCTACTTTTTGGGAAAAAAAAAACTACTCATTTTATGTGTTCTTAATAAGAAACACACACATGCACGCACACACACACACACACACACACTTTTAAAAACATACCCAATTCCTTAAAAGTTCTCTGAAATGGCAACAGGAAGGTCGAGATGAGACAGGCCGCTTAAATCAGTGCTATCCTGTGAGCAAAGCTTGACAACAAAATGTTTGGCAGAACATAAAGGAAAACATTAGGGCTTATTCAATAAGTTTTTCATGCAATTAAAACCTAAACAGGAGAATATTACTTTTGGTCACCATCAATAAAAATAAAACTATCCCCAAAAATGGAATTAGGGTAACAGGGGAAATGCCAGATGTGTCTTGTAAATTTGAAATATCTCCTATTGTAACTACTTATCTATTCCATAAGATGACTGGAGATAAATTTGAAATTCAGTGTTTTATCCCCAGTGCTTGATATAGGGCCTGTACATAGGGGTTTGTTATATAAGAATGTAAGGAATAAATAAATGAATTATTGGAAGTCATCTTTGAAATGGACAGAGGGTGCCGCTCCCTGGTCCCCAGACCATGTGCTTTGCCAGCTGCTCTGCTTCCAGGCAGGCGAGGGTGTACAGACACACAGACACACACACATGCTCAGACACACACACACTCGCACACACACTCACTCACACACACACCCTCACACACATGCACATGCACACACATTCACACACACATACACACACTCACACACACATTCTCTCACACACTCATACACACTTGCTCACACACAGTCGC
This sequence comes from Hydropotes inermis, assembly GCA_020226075.1. Classification (NCBI taxonomy): domain Eukaryota; kingdom Metazoa; phylum Chordata; class Mammalia; order Artiodactyla; family Cervidae; genus Hydropotes; species Hydropotes inermis. The sequence continues at coordinate 35,955,378 of CM035302.1, forward strand.
ACACACAT